>QUSF01000017.1:9712071-9911861 GCA_003676055.1 Chloebia gouldiae | reverse complement strand
CCCGGCGGGCCGCGGCGGTGCGATCGCGGCGCGCCCCGCGGCAGCGCCCCGGCAGCCGCTCCGCGGCGCCGCGCTGGAGGATGAGCGCCCCGGTGGAGCCCAGGATCAAACAGGCGCTGCGGAAAAAGCCCGCGGAGCGCACTCCGGAGGTAAGGCGGCTCCGGCTCCTTCCCAGAGGCTCCTTTTATTTACTTTCTCACTTTTCCTTTGCGTAAATCTTGTTCCGACAGCGCGGGGTCCGCGGTGCGCGCACAGACCGGGCTGGCGCACAAACTTCTGTCTGGAGCTCGGTTATTTATTTATTTCTCTCCAGAGTTGGCCCTCTCGGGACCAGCAGTGGTTTAAACGCCCAGTAACACTCTGGGTACAGGCACAAGGCGCTTCATGAAGTACTTCGGGCCAGCTGTAGGAAGAAGAACAACGAGAAGTAGATCGCCGAAAAGTAAAATGATGCATATTTCAGTGATGCAAAACTTATGGGAAAAGTTAGGGAGCTGAAAGGCTTTGCTTACTTGTACAGTGATGCAGATTTAAACAAAACCGAACTAATTATGCTGCCCAGACTTCATAAAGATGTTTCTGCAGTGAGTGGGAGTGTAGAAATGTGTGAGGCTAGTAAGCTACAATAAAATGCATTTTCCAATTAACTGCCTTCTCTGTCCCTTCCCCACAAGCTACTCTGTAATCAGCCATGTATTTTTGGGAATGGTAATGTCATGGAGCATTAACTTAATAATGAAATAGGTTTGATATCATTTGCATTTGTTGAAGGTCTGATTGGAGTTTGTTTGCTTACTTACCCTTTGCCTTCCTTCATTTGTTTCCCTTGCTGTGATTTTTTTTTTTGTATGTGCTCAAGAATTAGTGCTATGAAGTGATACACTCTTGAGTTTTTCCCTTGGAGACTGGGAAACATCTGTTCTCCCTTGGTACTTGATGGAGAGCAGAATGTCCTGCCTGGTCTTCCTTATAAGTTAATTATGGAAGGGCTACTTAGAGAGCTGCTCAGAGGCTGCTCCGGAGTTCATCCTAGCAGGACAGAGTCCCTGCTTCCCTTTCAGGTCGGCTGAGTGAGTGAAATACAGATGTTCAGTCCCAATGGTTACTTGTTTTGGGATATCTGGCACATTCCTCCTTGTGTCTCTAAATTAATAATGAGGCAGTCTCACTGTCCGTTCGTTTTTCCTTGCTTTTAGTGCTCCCCTCATGCTTCAGAGCTTTCTTTCTCTTCAGCTGGAGGTTAGTGAGCAAAATTCCTTAGCTAGTGCGGCTTGAAGTGTTGGGCAACTGGGTTCATCACAGAAGTGTCATTCAGGAGTTGGCATTCCGTGCTGGCTCGTCATGGCTTGGACTGTGGGGAACAGGTAATCTGGCTTGGCCCAGAACCTCTGCTCACCACTGCTCCTGCCTGCTGTACCAACCTCTGTTCCTCTGTAGGGCTTTTTGTTCTTTTCTCTTGGGCATCCTCAGTTTTCCCTCCAGCAGCTGCCATGGCGTTCCTTATGGTTGTCATCTTATTTTGGCTAAAATGACCTTAAAATAATTATTTTGCTTAAGCTTGTAGTGTTAAACTGTCAGATATCACAATGACTGACTGCTTGTGTGTTTGTGAGCATTTGTGTACGTTTCCATTGAGAGTGACATGAGTGTTGTGTGCAGGTTTGGATTTGCCAAGGTATCTTAATTGTGGAAAAAAAAATTGCTATCTAAGTAATATTACTGCAAAAATGATTAAAAAAAATCTAAATTCCCATGTTAATTTGGTCCTGTTTCGGCAGGCTAATTTTAGAGACACTGCACAGTGAGACTACTTGTGATTAAAGTTAAACATGTACTTAAAACTTGGCAGGATTGGGTCCTCGGTTCTTGCTCCCTGTTGCTGAGTAGATACAGTCAAGTCACTTTTGTTTTGTTAGTATACTTTTGTTTACATACAGTTAGAAAGAGAAGCTTTTCTCTGATTTAATGGCAGGGTGTACCTGGGGGTTCCCAGTCTGGATTTGTGTTACCTGCTCAGGTACAAAACATGGAATCCCCTGTCACAGTCATTTGCAACATCTGCTCCGGGATGTGAGGACAGATGGACAGGGTGGTGAGTGACCTGGAGAAAACAATTGCAATGTTGTTTATTCATTTATTTATTTAGTTTATTTATTCTCAACATCCTGACTTGTCCTCTTTCCTCTGCAGGCTGCAAGACTTGGGGCAGGGAAGCCAAAACCAGTTTAGCGCAGCCATTAGGATCAGACCCAAATTTCGGGTGTCCCTGCACAGGATGAACAATGTGGTGACTCCTGCCTTGAAGTATCCAGTTGTACACACACTAACGTGTGTGTGGCTTCATTTCTCCCCTCCTACTCCGGTGGGAAGGTATCATCAGTTCCTCCCACACGAAATCAGCTGCTCGGGGCTGCTCGTGCCCTTTGCGTTTTTGTACAGGAACCCCCTCAAATTCCCTGAGCCACCACTGGGATTTTGTGCTAAGCCAAAACTGCTCATCCACAAGAGTTTCAATCGCTTGCAGTCCTTTTCTGCCCCCATCTCTGTTTCTGATCCTGCAGTTTATATGAGCAATTTACCTGGGTATCTATTACAAATTACAGGGTTGGGGCTGTGCTGATCAGTAGCATGGTCTGGTGCTTCATTCCTGTCATCTGTGCAGCCTCTGGTAAAATACAGATAAACACTCCACATGCCAGACTTTGTTTACAAGTAGTACAATTAGCCATATGATTTTGATTGTAGGTTTTTTTCCTTGACAAAACGTTTTAATTTCTAAGAAAATTAAAACAAAATCTACCTACTCAAATAAGCAGGGAGAAAGTAAAAAATTTTGAAATTTATTTTGAAATTTACCTCACTATCTTGCTCAAATAAATGTTTTAGTTCCTGATACTACAAATATTTTTGTTTGGAAAAATCTCTGTTAGGGCAAGTTTTCAGTGTTATGGTAACATTCCAATGTTTGCTAATTGTTAAAGTGTATAAATTATGCATATTAGGCATGTACACACTTGATTTTTTTTTTAGTTGTTGTTGCTCAGATACTTCATATGTTATAATCTTCAATTTATTTTGCCAGGGGGAATTATTTTGATGCATTTGTAGGGATTGTAGCAGAAATTAAATTATGCATACATTTTTATGTAATTGCTGTTGTGTTACTCTGTTTAAAATCTATTTTGGAACTACTGAAGGCTGGCAAATATTTTACTCCCTTTCTTCTCTTTTGGTGTATCACTGGAGGTGCATATTGTTCATATGAGATGGAATGACTTCTCATGTGGGCAGAGTTACAGAATGTTTCCTAGTGGACTGATGCCCATGTATGTAGCAGATGCTCCTCTGGGATTTGAGCAGGTCCATTTAGTCAAACCTCTGCCTTGCTGGTTCCCTGGTGACCTGTGCCCCTGTGCTGACACTGGAAATAAATCTGTGTACCTGTCTCTCAGGTATGGCCTGAAAGTGCAGAATTTGTGAGTAATCTCTCAGATATTAGTTTTGATTATAGCTTATCCTAACAAATCATCCCTTCTTTCTTGTCAGAGGAGGAAACTGGCAGTAGTTGGATACTTTAAAAAAAAAATCATACCTCTACTTAAACAACAGGATTTCTTACATTTTTAAAATATTTTAATACATGCATTTTTCTCCCAAGGTTATGCAGATGCCTATGTGATGGTAAACCTGTGAGTGTTTATACATGCAGATCCCCCAGTTTTTGCTTGAGACTATGGGATTTACTGTGCATTGTTTCTTGTCACAGGTGGAAATATTGAATTAGTAATTTGGAAATACTTTAAGATGAGAAAATCTTTAGTTCAAAGCAGTAGAAGGGAAGAATGAATGCTTATGCCACCATGTGTATGCTCTCATTAAATATTTAAATTTTTTTGAGGCTCAGGATTCCTTATCAGATCCATACAAAAGCTCTGATGTTGGTCTTTAGGGGAGTTTTTCATGCTGCCCCAGATAATGACTCAGTGGTTGATAGGGCCAAGCAGCAAATGATTGTGCTCCTTTTTCTTTGTCTTTCCTTCTCCTCCCCTCCTGTGAGCAGACTCTCTTCCATTTTTAATGGAAACTCTTCCCAATATAGTATCTTTTTAGTTCTTCATGACTTTGTTCTAGACAGTGTTTACTTTCGTGGCTCAGAAAGCTCTGCTTTTATTTGACTTCAGATAATTTGAGTTTATTTTTATACTCTCAGCTCTTGTATTTTCCCAGCTTCGTCTTTTTGCAGTAATTCTTGATTAATGTTAATTTGACTTCATTTGGCAATACTAATTCTTTCTTCTCTTCCTGTTCCCTTTTTATTAGTGGAAAGAGGAAAAAACCTAATTTGCAGAATTGTGTCATGACAGGGTCTGCTGTTTGGAGCATGTATGTGATACTTCTTGATGGCTTAGATACAGAGAAATAGATCTATGTGAATGTAAATCATGCACAAATAGTACATTGATCGGCATTATGAAATAGCTGTAATAAATAAAATAAATTATTGTTGACAGCATAACAAAGGCACTCTTGTACTGTAGCACAGCTGAGCCAAACAGAGGAGAACATCTGCTTCTTGTTTCCAGAAATAACTGGTATTTTGAAGTGGGGTTTTTCATCCTTTTAATATTTTTCTGTAAACTCAGTAGGTGAAATGCCATTAACCATTGTAGAAATCTATTGTTTCTAGAATCTGAGGTGAGCTTTTAGGAATGTAACTGTGTCAAGGTGTTGGCTTTGGATAGCCATTGAAAGTAATTAGAATTGTAAAGTCACCACAAAAAAGGAGATGCTTGCAGTTACTTTAAAGCCAAAATAAATTTGTGTTAAATGACGTTGTAGATACTGGTTTCTATTTAATAAAAACACCTTACTGTTTGTATGTGGGCCTCTAAAACAGGGACAGAAGAGTGATGGACACCTGATTTCTGCCATAATTTTCTACTACCTAACCTCTGTCTTACACTTTCATTCCCAATTTTTTGCGATCTGTTTTTTATAGGTGACACTTTGTAAGACTTTGTCATGCAGTTACCAGTTCTGGAGCTCACACTGAAGATGAGCAGCAGCCAACTGTTGTAAAATCCTTGAGATTGTTCTGTGTCTTTCTGCTTTGGTGTCTTTGCCAGAGAACCTCCTGAAACTTTGATCAAAGATGCACTGACCAGTGCTACATGGCTTTCATCCCGCCATGCAGAGACTTGAGCTGATCTTGGCAAGTGAATGTGCTGGGAAGCTGGAAAAGACCTTTAAAGTGGAAAAATTAGTTATCACTGAGGATAACCAAAGGGATAGGAGCACGTGTTGATGTGCCTGCAATTTACTGCTGATTAATTCCTTCCTGGGTCCCTGTGTACCCCGTGCAGATTGCCTTTCTGCACTCCTAGGGCAACAATTATCTTTTGCAGTTAGAAAATTATAAAACCTTGTAATATGAATAATTTATAAGTAGTTCTGTGAAGGCAACAATTAGAATTTTATTTATGCTCAATATGATTGAGAAATCAAGTGCACAAAAATTGATTAATGGACAAAAATGTTGAGTACGTGCAACTTCAGAGAACGACTGGGAGTGCATGCGTGTTATTGATACCATATATTGATACCATACCATCAGCATCTTGATAGGACTAGGAAAGACCTACACTTGTGATGTTTTCTTAAATATTAGATTAGTCTCTTTAAATGAAATGTGTTGTAAAGCTTTTTTTATAGCCACCTACTAAAACCAAAGTTCAGAACAGAGGTACTTGAGGAGTGGCACATTGAGTATCATAGTGCTGGCTACAGTTCTTAAGATTCAGTCTTATTCACAAGCAGACTATAGTTTCTGTGTTAATGAAGTTGAAATTCTTATTACTTTTAATGAAACAGTCATGAACCTTCTCTTCCTGTGCTTCCCTGCCACATAGCTTTCAGTTGAAGGTAAAACAAAACCACATTTTTTTTCCCAGCTGCTCATTAAATTAATGTATTTAAGCTCATGGTAAATACAGCATTGGAAATCCTGGAGGATTGTCTGACAAGCCTCAAAGCTTTGGGAAAACAGCGTCTCTTCAGCTGCCAGCTTGATGAGTTAGGAAGTTTTTAGTGCTTAGATTTTCCTCTATTTTGTCTTGTGTTTTAGGTGGGTAGTTGTCTCTTATTTTGTTTCTTAACACAGTGTAGTATCTTGAGTCTTCATCTCAATTAGACCTGTGGTTTTCCTGTAATAAAAAAGCCAAGCATGCAAACTCCTGTATTACCCCAGTAAATGCTGCTTGATAATTCATTTTCATAACCTTTGTATATGTACCTTGTTTTCTGAGGTGATCAAGAGTGATGTTCTTTGATAGATACACTTTGTCTTTTATTCCAAAAAGGTCTGATAAATACCAATCAGTGCATGTTGGCAGTAGTTGTTGGCAGGATGTTCCTAAACATTCCTGGGGAACCAGTGCAGAGAAAATGTGGTGTCCCCTCCTCAAGACTGGGCAGGGTCAAATCTCTTCTCTGAATAATTGAAATTAACCTCATTTAGCATCTTTAATTGGTGACTGATCACAGGATTGATTTGGAACTCACAAAGTCTTATTTAAAAATCAGTGGTGTTTGGTTATTTTATGTTTTCATTGCCATGTGGACGCAGTTCCATGCTTGTGGCATACAGTCGAATTCTTGGCCAGAGGTACTCAACAACCTGGCCTATATCAGTATCCAAATAATTCCCATTATTACTACTTGGAGCCTTAAGTACAACACACTTTCTGAAGCTGAAATCAGCCCTAAATTAGTTGAATATAAAAAATAAAATTCATCTGTTGTTTCAAATGCACCAAAATACAATATTGGAACTTCTACAAGTTTTAACAAATGTTAACATACATAAATATTCAGTTATATGTATTTGTGGACATTTGTAGACATTTCATCTATATGTATTTGTATTCCTAAGGCAGTATCTGTCTCTAGGAATATTTTTTTGCCTGTGTCTGAACATTTTTGTGAGTTTGTTGTTGTTGTGCTTTCATCAGCAAGCCTGAAAGTGTTGCTCATATTAATTTTTGGATTATTTATGTCTCAGAGATGCAAATAAGAGTGTGCTAAGCCTTGGACAAGGTACCTTGTTCACAGAGGATGGATCTGGTTTGTCTGTTCTGCAGGTATTATCTGGCTGGAATACCTGCAAGGAAACTTTGCCTGTAGTTCTCAGAAATAAATATTTTTTCCAGCCTTCTTAACAGTAAAGCCTGTTGACTTCAGTCATATAGAGATTTGTGGTTCCAATGAAATAAATCAGGTTTCAGGGCACTATTTTAGCTTCAACGGCATTTACTGGTTTTATTGAAGTGACTATTGACAAACAGATTTTTCATAAAGTCTGTCTAACAAAATTTCCTTGTTTGAAAAAATGCAATATAAAACAAGTAGAGAAAATTAGCATGAATGTTTTGGGATGGGTGAGTTTTTTGATTTTTAGAGTCTGTGTCCATATTAACCTGTTCTGTGGGTAAGGATGTTGAGCGCTGTTTTGGAAAGGAAAATCTGGGCAGGAGTAAAAGGTTTAAAACAAACTGTGATGGAGACAGGGAAACATTGTGATGCTTAAGTAGCCTTGGAGTGGGTGTATATAATTTGTTAATTATTTTTGGACGATCATTGTGAACCACAGCTGTTTTAAAAAAAAAAAAGGAAGTTAAAACCAAACCCACAAAAGACAAAATGCCAGAGAAAGTAAAGTTTTAATAAAAACTCTGAGAAATAAATTAGACTGAACATTCATTGTTTGTCACCTGGTGTAGGTGGAACATACAAACAGTTGTTCCATTAATAGTTGTGACTTCGTGGTATCTGATCTCCCTGGCAGCTGGGGGATGATCAGGGCTTCTTCACTGGTTCAGGGAGTATTTGGTGCTTCCATCATTGCAGTGTAAAGTCATGGGCATTGCTGCTGTAAGTGTCCCTGTAACTGGCTTGGAGTAGTGTTGTGAAATCTGTTTGGGGTCATGCTGGTTTCTGATATACCTTCTTTAAATATGGGTCTGTGGAGGGTCCTTGGGTCTGTGTTGCTGCTGCTTTCCCTGGTAAGGGCAGACCCTGGAGTTTTTGTTTGTAGGGATCACTTGGAGCTTTGTCTCTAAGCCAAACATTTTGGCACCCTCTGGGAAGAATGTTAGCAGGCTTTAGCCTCTCCTTATGCTGATACTGATACCTCTCACCTCTTTGTCACAGAATCACAGAATCGTTTGGATTGGAAGGGGTCTTTAAGACCATCCTTTTCCAGCCCCCTGCCATGGGCTGGGACACCTTCCACTAGACCAGGTTGCTCCAAGCCCTGTTCAACCTGGCCTTTAACACTTCTAGAGATGGGGCATCCACGTTCCAGTGCCTCACCTTGTAAGGGCAGAAGTGTACAGATGTTTTGAGTCTGTGACAAGTGATGCTGTTTGGTTCTCTGCACAGAACTGGAAGGGTTATTCTAAGATACCTACACTGGCCCTTTATTCTTACATGTTTCACTCTGCTCTTGGGCCATGACTAATGAAAATTCCTCCATCCAGTGTAAAGTCTGCTCGCCAGAACATGGATGTATTAAAGAGAAGATGAAATTACAGTGCACTAATAACTCTGTGGACAATGGCTCATGTATATTGGCATTGTTTGCAGAAAGTTGAGAGTTTGTGTGTAATGAGTCACACATGACAATGTAAAAGCTGTTCCACCATCCTTGTTTGTCTCCTGCATGTAATTTCCAATTCTGATTCATTGAAATGGAGCGGTGAGCAGGAATGTGGTTCTGTTATGGGATACAAGTGAGTGGATATCCTACAGCACTGGCTCAGCCTTTTCAAACATGAGGTGCACCTATTCCCAGTGCTTGTCCAGTTTACATGAAGACATGTGAGTGCAGTTGGGTCTATCTGAGAAAAAGCTACGAATTAACCTTGGAGAGCTTGAGGAATTGTATTAGAATCCAAAAACATCCTAAGTTGAAAGGGATCCACAAGGATCATTGAGCCCAATTCCTTTCTCTGCCCAGGACCGCCTCAAGAGTGAGTGGGACTGATGAGCACAGCTGGTGGCTTCCAGTATTTCTTGTGTGTAAGTCTTGGTGGAATTGTTGAATCTGAATGTCCTACTTAAGCATAATGGTTATGCAGTATCTATTGTGTGTAGTTAACACAAAAAAGTCAGAGGCTGTTGCCTAATCTAACTTGCCCCTGCAGGTTGGGGTTCATCTTAAGGAAGTAGGGCCACACAAAAGTGCTAACAAAACGTTTTGGCTTTGTAATTTGTGTGTTAGTGCCTCTTGCTTTCTATGACTCGTATATGTGCCTGTTTATCTGTGGGTGCCTGCTGCACACCTTGTGTATATAATTTTTAGATACCTTTTGTCCAAGATATATGTACAGTAAGGCTTTTAAAGGAAATTATATTCTAAGGCACTCTTATATGGATGACTCTTTTATGAGAGGAATGAAGATGATCATGATCTGTATGTGTTGGTGGTTCTGCAGAGCGAGATAGGTCAGAGGGTGCTTGCAGGAATTCTGCTGTCAGACCTGGGGGAGAAACTTTCCGTGATGAGTGATGGCAGACTTCAGTGTCTTCCCTCTGGGAGAGTGGTCCTCAGCCTAAAGGAGATGCTCTTGAGTACTTTTACAGAATCACAGAATGATTAAGGTTTGAAAAGACCTCCAAGACCATGTCCAACCATCAGCCCAGCACCACCATGTGTTCACCATTAATCCACGTCCTTGAGTGCCTTATCCATGTTTTTTTTGAACACTTCTAGGGATGGTGACTTACGCCACCCTGAGCAGTCTGTTCCAATGCTTGACAGCCCTTTCCATGAAAAAGTTTTCCTAATATCCAAACTAAATGTCCTCTGGTGCAGTTTGAGTTAATTTTCTCTTGTCCTGTCGCTTGTTACCTAGGAGAAGAACTCGTGTCATTCTTCAGTCAGTCCAGAGTCTGGTACTCCTACCAGAGTCTGGTAGGAACAGCTTTGTCTGAAAACACTGTTGTCCAGGTGTGGCTTGATCTCTTACTGCTTTCTTGTTTTCTTTTTTGAAGCTTCTCCTGCTGTTACAATCCTAAAACAGAGTGATTTTTCAAGCACAGATTTCATTAGCGTTGTGCCTGTTGGTTGAAGGAATTTGAGAATCTGGTGTGAGTGTAGGTCAGAATATTTAACCAAACATTTCTAGAGTATGCCAAGTTCCTAATGTGCCTGTGAAGTTATTCTCAAAGGACAAAGTCTTCTTCAAATCTCTGTCCCTTTTCCTTCTTGTTCAGAAAGTTTGGTGTCTGATGCTGTCGTGCATCTGCCTTGGAGTGTTTGGTGTGCAGCCCCTGTCTCTGTTCAAGCTTTCAGAAAAATGTTAGGGATGCTCTGTGAGGGCTGCACATCCTTTCTGTTCTTTATGTTTATACTTTGTTCCAAGGAGGCCTTTAGAAGGTTCATTCAGTAATTCTGGGGTTTTCTGGACTGATGATGTATTTGTCAACAAGGCTTTTATGTTGCAGAGGTGATTGCAAAACAAACTCATTGTTTTCACTGTGTGGTTCAAAGCATAGTAGAAACTTACAAAACTAGAAACTTACACATGGAGTATTTAGAGATATTTTTCAAGCTATTGGCCAAAGTAACTGTAACTAAAAACCAGAGATCACAGCAGAGTGCTTCACGATTATCTTCATATTAAATGCAGGATTTTGGGCTCAGCAGATGTGGTTGTGCAGAGTAGGTCATATGTTAGTATTGATCAGATATTTCCAGGCCTAATTCTCTAAACTGTGATGGTAGGGTGGCAGTAAATTCAGCTTGCAGGGGACAGAAAAGTGACTCAAATTTGTGTCCATTGCTGTCACAGAAGACAGTGCTCCAGACCAGCTGTGGGACCGGCGGGCAGGTGGTGCCTGCACTGTTCCCTCTGTGTCCCCAGCTTGCAAACACAGGAAACTGGGGCCAGGTAATCTCATACCTGTAACTTTCCCAGATAGGATTGGTTTGGTTCTTTCCAGAAGGTAATATGACTTCTGCTTCTTATAAATCCTGTTAAAGGAGCAAGTGGAGTTAATGTGTATAAGGGTAGCTGTTCCCAGTGATCTTCCAAGGACCATGAGAAATGTTATTGTTGCAAGATTACTTTTCCTAACCTTGCTTTTACTGTTCCTGAAAAACTGTTTTTTTCATTTTAGTGACAGCTGTGATAGCTCTGAGAGTAAAACCAGAAATTATGGTGAAGTCTTGGAATTTTTTTATTGGAACTTACTTCCTTTAGTATATACCTTTCCCCATGAAGTGGGGTCATGCACTTAGTTTTGTCTGTGGAGTGACAATTTAACTGAAAGTTTTCACTTACGAATTAAAGTTTAAATATGTAATGTAATATTATTCTACCAACCTATTTCTTATTGTAGTATCTGAATTAAAAAAACTTAATTCAGGGACTGGTTAGGTAGTAAAGGTGTGTTTTACAATACTTAATCTGACCTAGAATATGAGCCTTGTTACTGACCTTGCAATAGGAACTAATTGAAGATACTAGAATAGTGAGAAAGGGCCAGAAAAGGGTGTGGAAGGAGGTGGGAGAGAACAGCAAGTATACTTGGCATTCAGAAAAGTTGCCAAATGGAAAAAACCCACATTTCTTTTCTGTTTTTGTTCTTCAAAAATGCAAAGGGTGGAGGATAAACAGTCAAGATGTGTAGGTGTTAAATTCCTCATAGAAGCAGTATTAAAGCTGTAGAACAGTGGAGTGAACAAAAAGGTAAGTATATAAAAAAAGATTTAAAAAATAAAATCACTTCAGGTAGTATACCCAAACTTACTTTGTATAAGCTTCAGAGAGGAGTTTTTCTGTAATGTTTATTTTAACAAAACCGTTTCTTGTGTCATATTGTGTAAGGAGAGCTGGATATCTGTCTACAGTGAAAATAAATTGTAGGAGAGTAGTAGCCTTACAGAATTTGTGTGACTGTCTGCTGTGAGAGGAAACTGAGGTGCCTGTGCCCAGGTTTTGTCCACTTGTGGACAGCCCCACTTCTGAGGAGCTTAGGGGAGGAAGCCAAACACCACCTGCAAGCAGCTGTGTGACATCTGTGCTGTGCTGCTGAGGGCACTGCTCACACTCTGCTGCTGTTTGCTCCACGGCTGTCTGATAACCCTGGTGTGCAATGGCTGATGCTCCCATCCCAAGAGTGTAAAAAGCTGGCAGAATTCAGGTGGAAGTGAGTCCCTTGGCATTAACAGTCGCTTGTGGTGATCTTGTCACTGGCAAAGAAGCTGCACACTTCTCAAAACCATTCCAGATCAACTTCCAGTTTGCAGGGAAGTGCAAAACACTTTGCCAGGCATGTGCAAAAATGAGTTTGCATTGAGAAGTGTATTGAGATTAGCTTGATAAAGTCTGTTCAGAGCTCTGATGCCCTCCTTGTAAGAGACCTGATAGTGCTGTAAAAAACTCTGCTCTTGTTAGTATTGCCAGACAAGCTGTTTTTAAAACTTGGAAGTCTTCTTGTTTCAATGGCTTCAGGCTTAAAATACAGAGAGTTTTCCTTTGTTTGATGATACTGTGATACACCCTTCTTCCTCTTTTGAGCATTTCAATGCTGTATTTTGGAAATACCCTGAGCTGAGGGAAGCATGCACAAATTAGCATTCTGCATCTGGTTTCTTGAGGTTCCTTAGCTCTGCTAATTATTGGTGAGCTTTCAGCATGTCAAGACTGTAGCAAATTCTTGATGAATAGAACAAAAATAACTGCCTTAAGGGATTCTCTCTTTGTAATCTTTTTGTGCCTGTTTAGCATTGACATTTAAGGAGTTTGTCCTTCAAAGACTGATCATTAATGAGCCTCGAATGATGGTCCTGTTGGTCTGGAGGGAAGGAATTCTTGTGGTGATGTTGAAGGCACATACAGTTCCTTTTGGCCAAATATGAATTCCTATGAAGGGAGCAAGCGTTCCAGAGCTGTTGTAATGTTTTTCACTTTGGCAGTTTGTATTTGAAGAAGCTGAGGAGTGAGGTGTGTCCTTGTAAATTGTATCATGGGTTTAGTATTGAAAGGTGATGGTGTTGATTTTGTTGCACTTCAATTTTGGGAGCTTTATGATGCTCCTGTCACAAAGGGTTGTGCATTCCAATGGCCACCAGATACTGTGGGGAGTTTATTCTACTTAAATCTGACTTAGTTGATCCTACATTTTCAGGGTTCTTTGTACCATGCCCAGCCTCCAGTAGGCTGTGTTGATTTGTCTGAGTAAAACTGTTCATTCCAACTGTTGCAGAAGATGTTTCTGTTCCTGTTTCCCATTTGAATTAGGAAGGAAACCAGCAGTCCTATGTTAGACTGCTGACCTTCTCTCAAACACATTTACTGTTGTGGGAAGGCTTCCTTCAGCAAACTCCTCTACAGATGCCATTATAGGTGACTTCAAAGATCCTTGTCAAAGTCTCTTGTTCTGCTTCTTCCCAACTGACATGCAATCCACACAAGGATTAAAGGGTGTGATCATTAGAAAAGATGTTCTATCATGTATATGTGGCCCACAATTCCAGGCGATTCCTGAGCCACTGGGGTGTGTTTCTTGTTGAAGTCCACAGCTTGAGAGAGGAACTGCTTTCTGTTTTGTTTCCCCTCTGTTCACTTTAGGTAGAAGGTAATTATGGAGTACAGCAGACCTGTAATTAACAGGTGCTTCATAACCTGTCAGAGATGAGTACAGCCATGTTTATAAGAAAAGCGGAGAATTTCCCTTGAGCTTAGTTTAGGTCTCTCAAATGCAGCAAATCTGGCTCTGTTAAAATCTGAAGTCATGGACTTCAGTGTTTTGCATGGTGAACAGTAATGTTGTTTTGATTTTTCCCAAGCTCTAGTTTGACTCTAGTAGAATCTTTATTTTTAGATGTATTTTTATATGAAATATAATTACATAGCTTTCGTGGTTGTGAATGGTAATGTAATAAAGTGAGAGGCCTTCGATAACAGGTCTTCCTTTCCTTCCAAGAGTTGGACTGAGTGTACTTGGTAAGTACTGCAGTGGACCTGCTGCCTGATTGAGAGGCTGAGACTCTAAATGCACAGCTTTCAAGAAAACACACAACAGAGATGTCTCTTAATTTTCAGTGTAATTATGCAAAATGTCTGAGCTGCTGTACTGGATCCTTCTGTTTCTCCTGTACTTGGGGGGACTGTGATCTCGAGTGCGTGTTCTCCATGGCTGCAGGCACAGGCATGACTGTCCAGAGTCTGTGGTGGTGTAATATTTATTACAGCATTCTGCTGCTGTGTCCAGACATTGCCTTTCATCACCTTGTGTGGATCATCTCTTTTAATGTGAACTGATGAGTCAAAAGTTGGAATATTAAAGGAAGGCATTGCATTGCTGCTTATAAATCCATAAATCCAATTTTACTTGGATTACGTTTAGTATTAGTTGGGTGGATTTTTTTTTTTCATCTTCAATAAACAATGATAGTCTTTCTGTCTTAAAACAGAAGCCTTTTTAGGTGAGCCCCTTAATTTGTTTAAAAGTGGGTTTGTTGTACCTCCGTAGAGGCTGTGGTAGCTAATACTGGTGTGGTGCATTACAAATTGAGTTGATCATGGTTTCCTAGGAATGAGAAATGTAGAATTGGCTTGTTTTGGTGTTGTAGTCAAGGCTGAGTGTAACCTCTCAAGCTTTTGGTCTGCCTGAATGGCTCACTGGAGGAGAGGTTTCCATATCAACTCATATACTATAACCCAGCTGAAGGAACGCATGTCTCACGTGTTCTCAGTTAGTACCTGCTTGATTTAGTGTGGAGGTGGAGGAGACAGTTCCTTGGCATCTTCTCTGTAGTTCTGTGGATGTTAGTCGTGAAGTGTGTTGCACTTTGTGAAACTGGGTACCTGGTGGGTAGGCTGTAGGATTTGGAGCTAGAAATTCCTGACTAACAGTGTTATTTATGGTTGATTCAGTCTCTTAATGGTATGCTTGTTTGTTCCTCCTAATGTTGAAGTTGTTAATTTTCTTAATTAGAATTATTCCCATTGTAAGCTTGTTTGTTCCTTCTAATGTTGAAGTTGTTAATTTTCTTAATTAGAATTATTCCCATTGTAACATTATGCATCAGTGATCAAAAGTGAAGTGACCAGGGAAGTGCACAGGTATCTGTACCTCTGACATTTATTTGATTTGATTTCAAACTTGAAACTGTTAATCTAGATAGATGAATACGCATATATATATATATATATATATATATATATATATATAACTCCTCATTTTGGATATGTAAGCTTCTTTGTGGTTTATGGCACAGGTATTGCTGAGAAATACAAAAGTAGATGTTAAAGTGTCAGAGCATCAGTTCCTAGAGTTCTGCTGTGGAGGTTTACATTCAAATGTTGCAGTGAGGTAAATCTGGCTAATTCTTTGCTCTCAGCAAAGATGCAAAGAGCTGGTGATTAATACCTTTATTTTTCTTTGATGAGGGATATAAGTATGTTTGCCACTGTTGCGACACAATGAACACAGGCATGGTAACCTTTCTCAACATGTGAGAGGATGTTGAAGTAGTTGAGGTATTGTGGGAATCTGTATTCAGAGAATTTAGACTCTCTAAGAAATATTGCCTCCTATGCCTTGCAGTAACTGCCTTTAATTGATCTATTTGCTAGTGCTTGGGTGTGCTAATACCAGGACACAGAAGGAATTACTGGTGAACATATTACTGCTGTCCAGTACAGGAATTCCTTCACAGTTCATAATAACATTATTATGGGAATTAAGTAGCTGGAGGTTGATTTTCTTTTTTCTATCAGTGGCTTTATTGAATAAAGAAAAAAAACTATAGGAGAGCATTACAGTTGTGTGATATTTTATTCTCAGTTATAATCTCATAATTTTCTTCCTGTTTACTGATGCAGCAAAACATTTTTAGGCAGTTAATAGAGCTTTATTCCTCTCCCTTACCAAGATACTGAGTGGCTAATTTAAATTACAATATTGATAAAGATCTCATTTTGCCTTCTCTACTATTTATTTAGCAGGACTTAATTTCCGGACAGATGTGATCTTTGCTTGCTTGAATTCACAAAGAAGTAAGAAATTACACTCAGAAAAATCATAAATGTGCCATTAGAAAAATAACAAACCAGCAGTTGCTAGTCCAAGAGGGAAGAAAGAGAACAAGAGCTAGAGCATTTTCTGCAGTAAGAGCAAAGTCATGTGTAAGTAACAGCTCAGATCTTTAACATGTCTGAACTGCACTCAGCCTCACTCCCAAATTGTCATGATGGATAAGCACAGAACTGACCTTTGGATTTCGTCTTCCACCTCCTCTCTCCTCATGCCCAGGTTTCTGTAACAAATTTCTTATTTAATAAGAATGTACCTTTTTTTTTTCTAAATGTTTCAGAATTCTGAAACATTTCTTTCCTACCACAATTCCTTCTTTTCTTAATAAGAAATTTCAGATGTTGACACTTTCCTCTGAAAAAAGCAGGGAGTTTCTTCGTGAATCAGAGGAGCTGATGTTTTTGGAGTTCTGGCCAAAAGGTTTTAACTGAAATATTGCTATTTGATGGATGCTTGTCCTGTGGAAGGGAGGTAGGTTATTCAGACAAGTGGTCAGCTGCTTGACTAACAAAGTGTTGATGGAACTAGAAGCCACCTATGTTTTTGGTGGATTTTAGGCGATTTTTCAAGAGCCTGCGTTAGGAGGCTGATTTTACTATCTTTGTACTATTTAAAAATGTTTGGTTTAAAGTCTTGCTCTTTGATAGGGGATAATTTTGCATATTCTGTGCTTCCCATCCTGTTGAACTTCATGAACTTGAAAACTCAAGTTTCAGAAAACTCAAGTTTTATAACTCAAAACACGGTTTTTGAGGCAACTTTCTTTTCTATTATCAGCATTTAAGTCCGAAAGAAATTTTAAAATTAAGTAATGTCTGTCTGGGAGGTTTGTGATAGTGTTTTAGTTGAAGGCACTTTTTCTTAGCTGTACTTTCATTCTTAGCTGTGAAAAGGGCTGAATGGTGCTTCAGATACTCAAAACTCTCCATGAGCTTCTTGCTTTGGAGCAGTGACATTTGTTGTTCTGTCTCTCCAGTTCAGGGCCCTTGCTATTTCACTCTGCAAAATCAGCTTTTCCAAAGGAAGTTTTTTCTCTGGCAGAGTCAGGGTTCCAAAAATGCTGACTCTGTGATGAAACAGCAGTAGAAATAATATAAAATTTCCCCTCCCTCATTCCTTTAGATGTTTTTCTTTCTACCAAAGTCCTATATCAACATAATCCAGGGTTCTGAGGTGGAAGGTGTTTATCTGGATTGGGTGTGGGGAGTGATTGGTGAGTAGAGAAACTTTTTGTTTTATTTTCATGTGGAGAGACTTAAATTCTTTTATTTTGCTCTTAGAAGTATGCCACTGAATCGAGATATTTTCAGTCCATCAAAAAGCTATAATAGTGGCTCGTGTCTCTGTATCTAAAGGTCTGGCTTTTCCAAGTTTTCTTGAGGATAGTTTGATTCTTAGGAGTGCAAGTCTGCCTGTAGCCATGTGCATGTTACAATGAAATAATAGAAAATAATATATAAGGAAGCTATTTGCCCCATTGAAGGACTTGTTACTTTTTCACAAAAAATAAGATAAAAATCCAACTATGCAAATGATACTTCTTACTATCTGCAAAAATAAGAGTCAGATTTTAGTTTTCTGTTTGTGGCTATGTTATTATTGCTGACAATGGGAGTTGTTTCCTGGCTTTACAAGAGTGACATGAAGTCTCTCTTAATCTCTTTTCTCCTGTATATAGATACATACAGTATATAATGTAAAGATACTTAAATAACTAGACTGACACTAACTTCTTTTGAAAAACCAGTATGTGTCATTTGTATAGGTAAATGGGCAGTTAAGGGTTTAGGGAGGAGTGCTCTATCATAGTCAGGATATGATCCATAGTTGTCTGATGGACATAGGCTCCAGGAGTCTGAGGACATCTGAAAGTCCATGAATCAAAGAATTCAAGTTCTTGGTCATTTGAAACTGTTCAGCTTCTTTATCAAATATATGCCATTTTTTCTGAATAATGTAATATAGCTCTGAGGTAGTTAAACCAGTTTGTTGTATACAAATGTTGCTGTGTGCAGTCTCAGGCAGTGACATAAGATCATGCAGGAGTTTGCTGTTATGTTCTCTGAAAGGTTCTTTAATTAGGCTTTTTGAAGTAGTGGTGTTTCCTACATGGAATGATGCAGCTTCATTCCTTAGATGTGCTGGCTAAACTCTGCCATTCTCTGCAACGTACTTTAATGTCCTTCATTCAGAAAATTTTCATTTATCTGACTGACTAATCTGTCCTTTCTCTTCTCTAATAGTGTCTCAGTGCTTGTATTTAGTTTTTATTTTCGTTTTTAAGTGGCCTCCAGCTAAATAGGAGGCTACTTTAAAGAGAATTGTTACTTTAAGTGAAGAGCCCTGAACTGACACTCTGTTGCATCACTTGCATTTTTAGTCCAATGTCTATGCCACTGAAGGAGAGTAAATAAGATGGAAGAGTTGCTTTCCAGTTCATCTCATCATCTTCTTTTTAGTTTAGGAGCTGTATACTCTGTTACACATGTTTATGTGGATTTTTTCTGTTCCTCCCACAAGTTTTGGGGGTAGCTGACACTGTGTAGGGTGGGCTCCTTGAACCAGCATCCCTAAAGTTGGTGAATTTGCTCTGTAGCTATCTGAATGTGTAAAATATGGATCAGAGAACTACAACATGTTTCTGTGTTTTTATTTCTGGTATTACAGTATCAGGAAAGAATTTGGGAGTACTATTTTTAAATTGGCCTTAAACAGAAACTAAAGGAAACAGCGCGGATTCCAGCCTTCGATGAAGCAACAGGAAGGGAAGCAATGAAAACCATAAACCATGCTGAGTAACATTTCCTCTCTTCTGCTACACCCCCCCCACCCCCCAAGGGTGACAAAGTCTTTATTGAGCCTGACAGGATTCCTAATAAAAGCTGCATTCAATCTGTATAAGGAGCCTGCTGAATCACTGAGAAGCAAGTAATGGCATTGGGCTGAAGGGAGCCTCCCACTTAGAGCTTACACAGCTTGTGCTCTGTGCTCCAAGAATCACCTCTGTTTGCTGTACTGAAATCTAGGCACTTTAAATAACAGCTTTAACACAGAGAAATTCAGACACTGTCCAAGAGGCTATTAAAATCCTTGTCCTGAAACCAAATGAGTGCTTGGTTGTGCTGGAGTTTGTTTCCAGCCCTGTTTCTGCTCAGAGTACTGAAAAGGGTGAAGAAGCTAAGCAACACACAAACAGGAAGGTACCTTTCAACCATGCAGCTTCCTTCTCTGGAGGATTTTGTACCTGATGGTCTTTTTGAATGCCATTACAATTTGGAAAGCTGTTGCCATATATTTTAACTGTTGGTTCAAAGGCAGAAATGTATATCTATTTATTTTAAGGTATATTTTCAATCACATGACTGGATTTCTAACATATCTTCAGAAAATATTAATATTTTGTTTGCTCTGAAACACCTAAAATACTCATCCTGCCAACTGCCTTTGCATGGAAAAGGAAAGGATGCAAAATCCCATCAATCATCCTTTGTGCTTTTGTAGAAGCAGGTTCTTGTGTGTGACCCAGGGGATCCTGGGTGGCTCGGCTGCCTGTGGGGAGCCCCAAGTGAGCCAAGCATATGTTCTTGCAAGAGGAATTTAATGTGTTTGGGGTGGTTTGAGAGACAGGTTTTGTGCAGCTCTTTGGGACAGGTTTGCATGTGAGAGCAATCTGTCTGGAGCTTGCTGACACAGCTGGTTTTACACGCAGCTTTGAAGTGCTGCTGCAGGTTTCTGCTCTTTTCTCATTCCCTGAGCAAAACTCCAGACTGACTGAATAACACTTGCCAGTCTGCTTTCTTTGGGACTCCTTGTTTCAGGTTCAGGGTGGATCTAGGGTATCTAGGAGGCCGAGGCTTGCTGGGATTTGGGAGCATCCCTGGGTGCAGTGAGCAGCTGTCCCCTGGCCAGTGCTGGGGCTGGATGCAGCTGCTGCGGAACTGGGCTGGCTCTGCCTGCTGCAGGGAGGACAGACCATGACAGGCAGTGCTGAGAGGAGTCTCTGGGGATTTATCGCTTCCTCAGCATCCCTAGTACCTGACTGCAATTACTGAGGCTGTCTCTATGTGAGATTAATCAGAATTTGTAACTATGAGGTCATTTCAGAACAATTTATTTTCCTTAGAAATAGACCAGATTTCCTGTTTAGTGTTTCATAATAATAGTAATAATAATATGTTACTGGAACACCTGGCTGGGGTCACATAAAGTGAAGCATTAGTCTTTTGTTTTGTGTTTTTGAGGGGCAGCGTTGCTTTTGATGTAGTCATTCCATCCTTGTTTCAGAGCTGCTTTTTTTTTTGTTTGTTTGTTTTTGTTTTAATTTTTTACTGTTTTTTTTGTGTGGGGAGTTTTAGTGGTTTTTTTGGGGTTTTTTGTTTGGTTTTTTTTGTTTACTGCTTTTACCCCCTTTTACCTCCTTCTTTTAACTTTGTAGGAAGATTTGTCTTGGACCTTGTGGACTTAAAGCGTGGATGCAGGTCATGTGAATTACAGTTGTGCTGGCTGGAGTCGTTGTTGGTTGGGAAACTTTGTGGTCAGAACTCCATGTTCGAGACCACTGTTGTTCCACTTGGAGTTCCAAGTTTGTAAAGATGCTTCTTGGATTAAAGGCCAGAGATTGGGTGAGAAGAGGGTGAAGCAAAAGGAAGTAATATCTACTTGCATATTTTGCTCATCATTGGTGTTGCTGCACTGTTGGTGCTTGTTCAGAAACATCCAGATTTCTGTCATACTTTGAAAATATGCCAATAATGAAACTTAAGGGTGACCACCACTTCCTCAGCAACTTTGAGTTTGGATTATATTTTTCTGCTGATTTTTCTGGCTGACTGTACTTACTTCTTTATTTTAAAAAGTTACATCTTAACAATGAAGAAACTAATATTTCACCATCCTTGCAAAAAAAAAAAAAATAGGAGTGAATTATTTTCAAAGAAATGTATTGGCATAAGTAGGTGATGGTGGTAGTTAGCTGGTGGCTTTACTTCTGTGTAGTGAGTTTTTAGTTGATGCTTCTTTTATTTTCCCCTCTTATGGTATCTCTGAGAATTAACATCTGGCAGGGAAAATGAGAAGTGGTCTGGGTATTCAGGCGGCTCACTTCTAACTATATTGGGATGAGGATGTTACCATAAAAGAATATATATTTATATAACATGGTATTGTTACTAAAATCTGTGTTTTTATACCACCTTTGGTTGAGCAGCTGGTTAAGCTTTTTGCTGGAAGCCTGTGTGTGCTGGAGCTGATAAAAACTGGTGCTGAAGGAAGCTGAGGCTGCTGGTGACCACACTTTGGTGATAACAGCGCCATCCGCAGAGCTGTCCCTTGGTTTCTGCACTGCTGCTGAAGCCCACGCTGTTTCATACAGTCTGTTCTGTCATGGGAAGAATTTGAAGACACAGATGTCCTGTGCTTTTTTTTAAACACATCTGCTGTGAGAACTGGAGGCAAGGAATGATCCGTCCCGAGCAGCTTGGTGCAGGATCAGTGCGGTTGCGGTGTTCATGTTTCCTCTCTATGGTATAGAAAATCTCCTTTCTCACAGGATTAACAACTGCCTGATTACTCTTTGCACAGTTTCCCACGTTCCCTTGAGTTGCTGGAGCTGCAGTTTTTGCTAGTTGAGTAGATAACGTGAGTTGCTTTCTCTGTAAATAACCTTAGTCAAGGTTGTTTTCTTTCAAAGATTGAAGAATTTGTTGTGGGCATAGCATTTGCAGGTAGAGCCTGTGCTTCACTTTCAGCTATTGTTTCAGCTGATTAAAAGCCCTGAAGAAAAAGATTGCAAAATAAATTCATATTGACCTTGTTCTTTAGCTTATAGATGTGGAGAAATTGTGTTTCATCAATAGTTGTGTCTTGGTTTGATTTTGACAGAAAAAAGTAAGTAAAGAGATTATAAGGAAGGATATGGAAAGGGGCTGTAAAATTCTGGCAAATGTTTTGTGTTCTGCTGATATTATGCTGAATGTTGCCCTTTGGCATCACATACTGAAAGTATCTGTGAAAATGATCTCTACCCTTTGCATTGAGATTATGTGCTTGTCCACTGTTCAGAACTGCTGCAGTGAAATAAATGTTTGTAAAAATAAAACTGAAAATCATACTAGAAACTGTTGTAAACTTTGAGTTAGAGAAATAAATGCTGTCAGCTCTGTTGGAGGAGGATTTTTGGTGCAGCTGGACTTCAGCTTCTGTCCACGAGGTGGCCACAGCCCCTGCCCATCCGGCCACCCTCAGATTAATTGATGTTCCCTGCCAGCAAAAATACAGAAGAGACTCTAAATATAGTATGTGAAAGGTAATTTCAGTGCTATTTTAAGCACTTAGTCTGAAATGAGTTGGAAGTATGAAGAAAAATTCACGAGCTATGACTGATTTTCATAGGTAATGCTAATTTTAATTTTATTGTGAAAAACTGGGATATGTGCACCATGTGTACTATACTGTCCTGTGTTAGAATCTGAAGTGGCATGTGAGGGAGAGGAGGAATTCTACCTTACTGCATCTATTTAAACAAGCAAAAAAGATTGGATGGGTACCTTCGAGGTAGTGGCAGAAAGAGGCACCTCGCAGCCCTCCCCAGGAGATTGCTGAGTTAGTTCTTTTGCTCAATGGCACCCAGCATCACCTTCTCTGCATGACTAGGACAGGGGCTTGCTTTAAAAGTCAGGTATTTTTAGGGAAAGCATTAGAGATCCTGATTTAAAACCACCTGTAGAAACTGCTGTGCAAGTAACCAATGTGTTTAGCTTGTTGATGCGTCACCTGGCTGGGTAGTGAATTACATTTATCATGTAGTTTGTTATTTATCAACATTAGAGCAGTAGTAATGGGCAGCGTAAGTTGAATGTCTTCTGGGTGAGGGAATAGGAACCTTTGCCTTCCCTGTGCTGTGCTCTGCTCAGCTGTTCCCTCTGCTGCTGCTGCTGCTCCTCTCCACAGACGAGGTTGGAGTCGCGGGTTGCTTTCCAGACATGTATCCTTTTAAGCAAATGTTTATCTTTTTAATTTACCAACTGTTTGTGGATCAGTACAGCAGTCCTTTGTGCTGCAGGTGGAATGCAGGAGTCAGTCCAGGCTGAGTGAACTTGCAAAGGGGCTGCATTCTGGGGAATTGTAGAGAATTATTTGCAAGTCAGGATGTGGTCATTTTTCATATGCAGAAGTTAAAAACTTTGTGATTAAAAGGGGAACATAGGCACTTGTTCTGCTTACAGTTTTCTGTAACTCATAACTACAGAACTGCTTGTCTAAAACATTGTCAAGATATTCTGTTACATCTTAGTCCCAGTTATGTAAAAAAGTACTGGAAAATGTAGGAAAACCTATACAGACACAATGAATTATGAGGACTTAAAAAAATTCAGCTTTAATTTTAATACCAAATATTGATTCTCTTCTGGCTGCCCAACTTTCAGAGGAGTTGTGAGTATCCTCTTTTGGCCTGGGAGTCAGATATTATTAACTATTAAGCCACTGTATGGTCTGAGTATATAGTTGCTGCCTTTCTGATGCTTTCAGGTGGAGAAGTTGAGGCAGTTCCCTGCTCAGAAAGAGGAAAAGTTCAGTGATGGAGCTGTTGGTTATCTGAAATGACCCTTTGGCTGCCAGGTGCCCACCTCTGACAGGCTGTGGTGTGTTTGGAGTCTATCCATAGCTAGTGCTTCTGGATGGTTTCACTAACAAAAACATGTTTGTGGCAGCTTGGATGATTAAAATGAGACTGCACTGTGTGAATTGAGTGCTTTGTAAATGTGTTACAAATTCAGGCCTTCTGTTTAATTTTAATGGGGTTTGGTAGTGACATTTAAAAAAACAACAGAGTTTTATTGGTTCTACATGGTCTGCAATTACGTCTGACCTTTCATTTGATACAACAGTCCATATCAGTTATACTGCTAAACATGGACTATGAAGCCAAAGAACTTTTCTGAAGTAAATCCATTGTAAATTTTGATGGCAGCATTCATATTGATTTATCTTATGTAAACACTGGATAAATGCAGCACTTGAAAATTCAGAACATACCTTCCAAGGCCAAGCTGGAGGGACTGCCCTGTGGTGTATAATGATTTTGTTGTGTGTGTATTTGGCTCTAACAGCCCACCTGTTCAGGACAGTAAATTAAGGGATGAATAGCCCTAGTGAGCTGTTCCCTGCCATGTGGTCTGCACCATCAGCACAGATATTTTTGTGACTGAAGAGGATTCTGTCTGGTGAGAGGTTTAAACAGCTGTATCTCCTAATTACAGCTTCTATGTAAAGTTCAGTTTATAAAGCAAAATAATCTTCATGTTTTAATACTTTTGTTTCTGTGGTTGCTAGTGAATGGCTCTGGTATGATACTGACTAGTGGTAGTAGGAGTAAAAGACCTGTAAAGCTTTATTGTTTTCATCTTTGCCAAAGAGTATTTTGGAATACTTTTTGATGTTCCTTCCAGACAGGGACTGGGCTGAGCAAGAGAGGCAGTAGGATGGTGTAGTTTGTAGTGAGCCTGCCAGCTAGGTCTGAGGTGGACATGAAAGAGTTTTTCCCCTCCAAATATAACCCCTTTGCTATGAAAAGGTACTCTGGTGGTTCTCTGTACCCTGTAAAGTGGCTTAGGTTTTTCACTGGTTCTGAAAAATTCCTTCTTTAAAGAGATCTTAGGTTTCAGCAATTTTTGACCTTGGGTGAACAGGCCTGCTCTATTTGTCTTATTCCATGTGTTGCTCGCTGCTGTACCCATTCACATGAATAACATTTTCAGAAATATTTCTAGTAAATATTTTTTTTTCAGGTCAGTGTTTATGCATCAGTTGCACTTCACTCTTTTCACTGCCACAGCTCAAGTGTAGACAGGATTCTTCCAAGTCTGTGTGTGTCCTGACCTATCTATTAGACTGAGCTTTGTATAATTCTGTGTAACATAATGCAGAAACTGAAAAGTAATGCTGAGTAATTAGATGTGAATGAGATTGCTTATGTGTTTTGTTGTTTTTGGTTTTTTTTAGGACTTGAATACTATCTATTCTTTCCTTCATGGGCTGGACATACTGTCACATTTCAGGGAACATCAGCTAAGGTGAAGTACTCTGCAGTTTGTGTTTTTTAGCACACTTACATCTATGACATTCTGTGGAGATAAGCAGAGCTTTTGTCTCCCCGCAGTTTGAGGTGACAGAGAATTGGCCAAATCCATTGCTGAGTTAAGTCACTGCCATAATGTGGCGCAGAATCTAAACTAATTAGCTCTTCTAAGAAGGAAGGCAGAGCTTGCTCCCATTTGCCTACAAGGGACTATGTAGATAGTGCCCTGTCTTAACTCAGATTACAAAAGCTTTTTTATGCTTCAGACATTCTGATGGTCTCAGAATCCATAAAATGGAAGGCCAACAAAGCACAAAAAGTGCTTTAGAAGTATTTTAGTTCCTTCAGTTCTGTTGCTAATTCCAGTGTGTGGGAGTGATTTAAACACTTGGAAAACATGCTATATATTATCTATTTGGATAATGAAGAACACCGTAATAATTTGAATTTTCCAGTTAAGCACATCCTTTGTTTAGAACAAAAAAAAAATAGTTGAATTTGAGGTCTTAGTGCCTGAAAGTGATTCTACTGGAATGCAGTGATTAATGTCTTATGATCTTTGGGGATTAAAATTGAATTTAAACTTCTCTTCCTCTTCCCTCAGAATAATGTCGTCAAGTGCCCGCTATGAGAGGTACAAGGGCAACCAAGTTCTCTTTTGGTGAGTACACAGCACTTGTTGGAGTTCTTCAGCAGAAACGTGGGCAAACCCAGTGTTTTGCATGTTGTTATATCTATGTCATTAGCTTTTCAGGCATTGTCAATAATTGGTTAACAGCTTTGGCAGGGTGGTTGTAGCAGTAGTGCAGTGTTGATGTTTGAGAGGTGTCTGTGACCTTCCAGCCCGGCTCGCAGGGAGAGCAGAGGGGTGTGTGTGTGTCACTGACCCCAGGTGACAAGGCAGGCAGTGTCCCCTCTGCAGTCTGGTGACACTCAGCTCAGTAGGTGGCACTGTATCCCTGGAGCTGGCACTGCCTGCTCGGAGCAGCCCGTGCTGGGGTGGGCTGGAGCTCAAACACCATCACTTCACATTGCAAAAATTGGTGTTTTAGCTTAGGGTTCTCTAGGCTCTTCCTGGGAGGCAAATATGCTTTTATTTCCCTCATATTTTAGCATTGTTTATGGCATATTTATCGTCTCATAGCTAGTTTTAGCTCTCTGTATAAGGCACAGCTTCCAGCACACCTGAGTCTAAATGAGATGCCACCTGCTAGTTGGTGTGGTGGGTGTGTGTGACACACACCTGCTGCAGGAGCAGGTCAATATCTGTGTGTGGGGGTGTGTGCTGTCCTGTATTTATAGCCTTTGTGCATACTTTCACTGGAATAAAATGTTTTTACTTGAAATTTCATTTTAATAAAGTAAATTTTTAAGCTGAGTTAAATGTCAAAATGTAAAGTATAAGAAACGTTCCTTATTTGAATCTTTAAAAAAAAAATCCTGGTCCAGTTGGAGTTCCCAGGTTCTTATATTGAACTGATAGAATGATAAATCATTATTTTACTACAATAATATTTTGGATAAGATAATTCTAAGGTGCTATAAGGAGAAGTACATATCAGTGATTTCATTTCTTACAGCTCAGAAACGATTGCAAGATGCTGGTATATCCTGCTCTCTGGATCTGTGCTCATGAAGGATTCAATGTTTTTGCCACCTTGCAGGTAGGTAAAATAATTGAGTTATTGTTGTTACTTATGGCAATTTTTTTTAATAAACCCTTCCTATGTATTTGTGTTACTGTAATTTTTAAAGAATTTAAAAGTAATTTCATAATTTTGTTTTTTTCTAAAGTTTGATAGTGAAAGAAATGTTCAGCTAATTAAATTTAAATTTTCTCAGACTTTTTCTGCATGTTGAGAAGTCTTTGTGTAATACTGCACTCAGTCCAGTTTGGCTTTTTGAGTTTGTGAGAGAATTTGTAGTCAGCTTATTAACACCTTGGGTCTCTTTGTATAATTTGTGCTATGTGACTGTTCTTGATAGAGTTCCCTGTCACAAAAACACGACTGCAGATCACACAGCTTTTGCCATTTGGTCAGAGGCTGTATTTAGTAGCACATACAATTTTTATGTGAAGCAAGAAGGGGCCAGCAGCATCAGCTGTGGAGAGCTTGTGCCAGGAGCCCGTCTGTGTCCCGGGGTTGAGACAGTGAGCACTGACATGATTTCACTGCAGCACATCATTAGACTTGAGCTGAACTTGGGCAAGTAATGCCCTGAGTACCCAGAGTAATACTCTGCTTGACCTTGCACATCACTCATTTTTATTTCACTGTTTCACTTGACTCAGCATGAGCTGACCATGAGTGGATAGACTTAAGGCCAGCTCCAGCTTACATACATTTCTGTATATTTGAATTTCATAGTATTGTACTAGTAAGAACATATAGGACTGAATTTTTCAACTCAATTAATTGTAGCCTGGATATCAAACACTTAAAGCTCCTTGAGTGAAATTGTCCAGAGGAGCTGTGGCTGCCCCATCCCTGAAAGTGTTCAAGCCTAATTTGGATGGGGCTTGGGGCAGTCTTGTCTAGTGGAAAGTGTCCTTGCCTGTGGCAGGGGGGTGGGATGAGATGTGCTTTAAGGTCCCTTTCAACAAAATTCATACTATGATGAGTCAATTATAAGTTCAGGAGTACCAGATGTGAGGACATGGCATGCTGGTATTTACATAAAAACTCTCTAAAATCATTGTTTTGCAAAACCTGGAGTAAGTCACTTACAAGCACATTGCTTGTAAGGTTTCTTGTGCCTTTAAAAAAAGAAAAAAGTCAAAGTAGACCTGTTACAGTTAATTTACAAGATTACAGCTACATTTATTATGGATAATGAGGGTGGTGAAAGGGTCATCTGTTAGATGGAGCTGCTGGCAGGTTACAGCTTATAAAGGGTGGTTCCTGGGGTATTCTGTCTCCTTAGGTGGTGAGATCACATGGAAAGGAAGAGAATGGACACCTGATAGGTGTCTAGGACATTCAGCTCACTTCCATTTTGTTTGAAATACAGTCATGTTTGTGCATTAAATAGAATAGGGTTTTTTTTCTTCAGTAGAGTGGGATAACCTTCAGTTACTTTCCCCGTTTGGAATACCTTATCTGTGACATTTCTAGTTGAGGAAACGGCAGTCA
Organism: Chloebia gouldiae; assembly: GCA_003676055.1. NCBI lineage: Eukaryota > Metazoa > Chordata > Aves > Passeriformes > Passeridae > Chloebia > Chloebia gouldiae. The sequence continues at coordinate 9,883,544 of QUSF01000017.1, read as the reverse complement.
CCAGACACAGGCTAATTTCATATGAAATAGTCCCTTGGATAACTTAGTAGTATTCTTTCATAATTGTAATTAGCAGTATTTTAATTACATTTGAAGTAATACTTAATGTTACTCTTTATTCTTTGTCCCCAACCAAGTTCCTGATTATGTCAGTCATTCTGAACAGGCTTAACTTAACATCTGTAAGAAAGCACAATATTGCTTTTATTCTCATTGTCTCAGGTATTACAGAGCTGTTCTGTGTCACAGGAAACAATGATAACTTGCTGCCATGTTCTTTCTGCCTGATGTGCCTATGATCCTAGACCTGTAATATGTTTGTGAAATAAACTTTATGGGAGAGTATGCTGTGTGGGACTGCTTTATCTGTGTAATCATTTTTCAAAATTCAGTGTTGCACTAGAAACTAACTGCCCAGCATTAATTATATAATAACCATTATATAGGAAGCTGCTGTTACAATTGATTGTTACTGAGATCCTTGCAGTCTTCATAAATAATCATAGCCACTGGAAAGTGGTTATGGTTTAGTAACTGTTTGGTGGTGTATCCTCACAATACTTATCCTTTTCCTGTCATTTGCCCTGTGATTACCTTGATGGATAGGAGGAGACTGTAGTAAACTTAACCTGGAGAAGATGCTATCCTGCTTTTTGCCTGCCCCCTTTCATCCACTGTCTATCAGAGCTTTGGAAAACTTTATTTTTTTCTACAGAACTCTTTGAAATAAAATATTCTGTGGAATCCAACCTGAAAGAGGCTTAGCACCTTGAAAACATAAGGAGATGGGCAGTTACTGCTTTATTAACTTTGTCTAAGTATTTGAATAAATAAGAATGAAAACTGGGGCTCACTGTGCTTTGAAAAGGGCTTTTTATTGATTTGATGAACTTGTATTCAAGTTGTAATTCAAAAATTGGTTTAAAAAATGGATGAGTAACAGGCACAATAAATCTATTCAATATTCTGACACTGATGCTCATGATGAGAGAAGCTCTGCAAGATTTTTAAGGTAAGATGCAGATCAGTCAGTAATACCAGGTACAAAGATGGCATAATCTTGATTACCCTATTGCCTGGAGAATGGATTTGTTAATAGATTTGGCATAGGAGGAGAAGAATTTGCTTCTAACATGAAAGTGATGGCCAGAATAAACGAACAGGATTGATGGATTTGTGGAAGGAAAATCATGTCAGCAAGTTAAAGAGGTTTTGTGTTAACCTTGCTTGTTAATGAAGATAATTCATGTGAACAGGATATTTGGAGGAGATTACTCACAGCAAGATTAGCCATAGGAGCTATATCAAGGACCTGGAGGAACTTTTGAAGCCAATTATATGGCTGACAGCTCCTACAGCTGTGAGAATTGAACCTCCAAGGGAAAAATACAAATTCTTGAAACATTCAAGATGTAGTCTTACTAAAACAAACACTTCTCTTTTCCCTGTCCTTCCAAAAACTTCTCAAGTGGAGAAACTTGGAATCATTGTTCTACTCATATAGTGCATTTCTTGGCTAAAAACAATTACTTTACTTGAAATGGCCTTGTGGTTGTGTAGTATCTCTTCATGGGAGTTGTAGATGCATCAATGACTCAATTAGCCATTCCTCTTTTCTTCAGTAAAAGGAAAAGACCCAAATGTTTAGGTCAAGAAAATGGTCATAATGGAAGAGGAACTCCAGTTTTGCATCTTTCAACTCAGCATGGGTTGAAATGATTTTAGCTTGTTTTGTGAATAACAATATTTTTATTTTGTAACTGACTGTGACTTAATAGTGACTGTTAGTAGTGTTTACATCTCTTCTGTGTGAAGTACCAGAAGCACAGAAAATACTGTGCTTCTATAGGACTGTCAGTGTTGGAAAGTAAGAATGTGATATTAAAGATTTGCAATTTGAAGAATTTAAAGATTAACAAAATGCCATAATTTAAATTCTGATGTATGTAGCTTTGTTCTCAAACATATTTATACCTCAAATGCACTATCTAAAGTCAGATCAGTTTTGTTTCTGAAGCCTGTAGTGCTGTTTTCTGCAAATACTTGTGAACTTGTACCAGTGGCTCAGAGCTCCTGTACTCCCAGCTTCTGGCAGTGCAAGGTATACTGGTCTTTTTGTCCCCTGATCCTTCCTTTTCAGGTTTAACTTTAATACTGCTTCTGCTTAGACAGCACCTGCTGTATCCAAGCTCTGTCCCAGTGCTCCTCAAACTCTGCTCTTCCTTCTTTTTTCCATCTCCATCCCAGTCCCAATGTCTGTAGTGTGAATAATCTTTTTCCTCCCTCAGCTCCCATGGTCTGGATCCATGTGTGCCAGTCCCCTGCTGCAATACAGTAAACCTAATTTCTGACAAATTGGCAGTTCCCAGTAAGGTTCTGAATTGTGGTAATTGTTGCCATAATTGGGATTTAAGTTTCTTACTGTGTGACTCTAAATATTGCAGTCACAATACAATGCTCTGAGTGTATGTTTGCTTCACACTGGAAAACTCTTCCCAACTAACTGTTGTGGATGATTTTCTCTGCTCTCTTAAAGGGAGATTCAGGCTTACATCCCTGTGCTTATCAAGTCTGAGAGATTTAGTACTCAGCACAGGATAAAAGCAGTGGTTATTCAGTGCATTTGTGGCTCTGGATGAGGTGATGTTTTCCTTGGATGTTTCTGTTAGGTAGTGGCTGTAACTTGTAGCATTGTCTGACAGCCAATAAGTGAAGCAACAACTTGGGAACGCTACCAGTAAATGTATTTGTAAAACTAATTAATTCATACAGATTTGTTCAGATTTAAATTTTTCTGGCAGAGCTAGTGCTGGCATGAAAATTGTCTGAGGGAAAAGGGAATGTGGATGAGAAGAGGCAGCACACCAGTGAGAAGCTGTGTCCTGGTCTCCCTAAGTGTGTTGGGATGATGATGTTGAGTAAGGGCTGGGAAGGTGCTGCAGACTAAGAATACATGGTGCATCTTTTTTGATACAGACTAATCTTCTAAGAAAGTCAAAAAGTGAAGAAAGACTGTGTTCAGATGTGTCGAACTATATGGCTGAATAATCTTGTCCGTATTTCCCCTGCACCAATAATTTCCTTTTGGTCTATTCATGGTTCCTTACAGCAGCTACCCTTTAGAAATTTCATGGACTGCAAGGGATGCTGATTGTGCCACAGAGTTTTTTGTTGGCTAAACTTAAGTGCAGGAGAAAGGAAATTAGAAGGAAGGGGTGTAATGTACAGTTTGTTTATAACTATAGAAATTTTACTAAGACTTTGCAATTCCATGATCTGGAATAGCTAGAAAGCTGCACGGAAAGTGGTGGGTGAGACACAGGCTTCCTCAAAGGGTCATCATGTTCGTTGTATAAACTAATTAATACAGAGATCTTGAGCTTGCAGCCTGCAAATTGAGTAGCATATTATATAGCCTCCAAAATAATTTCCAATTAGAATTTCAGCAGGCTTAAGAGATAAACCTGCTAAATGTTGTTATTGAGAGCTAATGCAGAAATAGGTTTTGATGACTGAGCATTAATTGAAATAGGTATTTTGCATTCAGCCATGTATCTTGTGGTGTCTGGTTTCCTTTAAACCATTTCCTGATGGAGTTAAGTATTATAATATTTTTCTAATTAAGTTACTTTGAAGAGCTCAGGACTTGCACAGCGTATGATATCTTGTAAACTCTGCCACTTGCATTTGCCACTTGCATTTGCTGATACCTTTGGTCTGTGCTGATGCAACTTTTTTCCCATCTCCTTGTTCTGTTTCACAAATAGAGACATTTGGGGCTGCTCAGCATCTGCTGTGAGGTCTCCTGATGCATCTGAGAGCCTCAGGCAACTCTCCACCAGCCAGCCCCATTCTTCAGGCCATGGCTGGGCTGAGACAAATCTACTGCAATTGAGAGCTCCATGGAAATGCCCAGAAAAACAGGTTATTCTTATGAGGATTTTGATGTTGGGTATACTCCTGTGTCATGATTACAATGGAGGAAGGGCAGATCCTGACTTTTCTATCCACAGTCACTGTGGCTGTTGATGCTTTTTGTGCAACTTCATGGGTTTTCCATCAGTGTTATTTCCCAAACAATACACTACATTTTTGGAGTAATTAAATTGCTGTTTAATAATACTGAAGGTTATTCCAGCCATTAATATGCTTGTGTGGTGCATTCACTGGTAACAGAATGCATTTCATCTTGGATCTGACCAACAGCAACTTCACAGTTGTATTCAAGGGTTTTCTGGAACAACTGTTCTGCCCAAGAGGTACTCTGCAAGGAGAGGAAAAAAAATGCTTTTCACAGCTTTTCTGCTATGAAAACAGAATGGTTTTGGTTGGAAGGGACCTTAAAGCTTATCTCATTTCAACCCTCTGCCATGAGCAGGAACATCTTCCAGAATCCCAAGTTGCTCCAAGCCCCACTCAACCTGGCCTTGGACACTTCCAGGGATGGGGCAGCCACAGCTTCTCTGGCAACCTGTGCTAGGGTCTCCCCACACTTTAGTAAGTAACTTATTCCTAATATCTCATCTAAACCTACTTAAGTCAGCTTAGAACCACTCTCTCTTGTCCTGGCACTATATGCCCTTTTAGCCCCCTATACTTGCACAAAATCACAAAATCACATTTTCATCTGTTAAAAAACAACATATTTATTCCTTATGCTTCTTGTCTCTTCCAGGGGCCAGTTGTGCCCTTCTGTACAAAATCTTTTTGCATGGAAGAAATGCATTCAGGTTACTGGATGAGTGGGGTCATGGGATGCACTTTGCAGTGGCGAGTACCATTTATCTTCATCATTATGTACCTAAAAGCAGCCTGACAGGCAGTTTAAGAGACAGGTATATTCATAAAAACAAAATACCTGCAAACTCTTTGCTTGTTATCTTGATAAACTGGTATATCAGGGCCCTGGCCCCATTCTACATGTAATACAGTACTGAGTATTACTGCAGTAAAACTCCTGCAGGTAGCTTTATTGACAGTCACAGATAACTCTGCTTTATTGACACCAATTTGCACAGACAGGATAATGTTATGATTTAACAGTTCCTGGAAAATACAGAAAGTGAAGTGCCTGACATCCTGCCATTGATAACTTTGATGTCTGAAATATCTGAAAATATTGTTTCAGGATGTAGTAGAATATTGTAAATTTGAAGATGCTTGCTGATTAGTGTTGAAACAAATAATAAGACAGTCTCAGTCTCCATCTGTTTGTAGGCTGAAAGCTCTTCAGGACAGGCTGTGTTTTTACCTTTAATGTATGTGTGCTATTCTGAGTGATGAAGTATGAGAAGCTATCAGTATTGAAAAACTTGAGCATATTTGTATCAGGAAATATTTGAGTAAAATGTGATGATTATTGGTTAAATTTGTCAGTTTTGCCATTCCAGATGTATTTCATCACCAAATACTCATGTTGTGCAACAACTGGATATAAGAATTTTCAAAACATTTGTGTTCAGAAAGCTGTGTTTGTGCTCATCCTGTTTAATGGGCTATGTTCAAAATATGTTTTGTTGGTGAAGTTTCTAAATAGTTTACTTTATAAAAGTAAGGTTTGTTATAAAAGGTCCAGTACCTTAAAGAAATTTTTAACACCTTCCTGTTCTGGGGAGTGAGCATGAGTGTGAAATGTGAATATTCTCAGATACAGAAGGCTCCATCCAGTGATTAATTTTATTCTGGTCCCTGTATCAGTGCAGTCAGGCACATGAGGATGTGCCTGCACTTTTAAGGTACTCTTGATGCCACAGCAAAGTTGTCTTTTAGTACCAAAAGATGAGATTGCCCCATCTCTTCCAGAATTAGATGTACTTTCCAGAGCTCTCTCTTTTGAGAAACATCATGGTTCAGGTTTGGGTGGGTCTTTAATCACCAGCTAAAGACTTCTAGAAGTAATTTGCTGTCACAGAAATGTTCCTTCTTCTATGAAAGAATGTTCCATGTCAAAGTTTGCTCTTGTTCCCCAAGTGGCTTTTCTCTCCTCCATTTTCAAAGCTTTGTTCAACTGAACGTTTTCCATTTGCAAACATTTAGGAATGAATGTTGTTCTGAAGCCTTGATTATAATTGGCAGATTAGTGAAGTACATTGATGTCAGCAAACCTCTTAACTGATAGAGAAGCTAAATATTTGTATTCTAGAGGAAAAATATGGAATAAGTCATTAACGAAATTTAAAACCCATGTTTCTAAAACATGTTGTGTATGTTAATTAAGAATCTTAAAAGTTGGTATTTTCAAGACATAGTGGTAGTTATGGCTGGTGAAAAACCATATGTGGCCTCCTCCTTTGGAAGGAGGTCTGCTGTGGAATAATGAATAAACCATCCACGATGGTGTGTACCAGGAAATAACGGAACTTGACCTATTGACTTGTTAATATGAGTAGTTTATTCTTTAGGATTAGCTGGGTGGGTTTTGTCTTTGGAACCTGATCCTTTTCCATGTGTTTGGTTGTTACAAAGTGCCTGATGGAGCAGAAATGATAGGGCCAAGACCATGACCTTTGTTCCAAGCACCATTCTTGTCCTCATTAGTGATTACTTAATTAGCAAATGCTGCAACATCAGCAGAGGGAGGCTGGACAGTGGCTCAACTTGAAGAATGTGTTTATGTAAAGCAAAACAAAAAGGAAAACAACTCCTCCTTGACCTCCATGAGTTTGATAAAATCTTGTTACACGACAAAATTACTTTGCTTGAGCAATCTGCAACAGGAAATTGGTGCTTTTTCCTAACTACAGGGGATGTAGCAATAGTAGTCATCAGTTTTGTCATAAAACTGATAATGATTATTTCTGGATTTAAGCAGGTGCAAAACCTGAAACTTCCAGTTGCACATAATTCCTTTATAATTTTGGTGTTTTGAAAAAAATAAAATCTCTTTCATTTTCTACTATAACGAATAGAATTATAAGTTATTTAACTTTTTTTAAATTGAAAATGATCCCATGGCAAAGTTGATCTCAGTTTGGTTTTTAGTTTGCATAGAAATCCTTACATGGATTTCAGTTCCCCTCAGTGTTGGAGCTGACATTAAAAATTATAGTTCTGTATTTTCTGAACTGAATTAATGGTTGTATGAGTGAGAGTAGTTTAGCCATTATTTTTATGTGTTGCAAAAACACAAGACTCTCATGACTGGATCACATGCTGTGTGGAAAAAACATGAAAGAAGGCATGAAAATTTGAACTCTGGATTTCTTACTGTAAATGTGTGAAAATGCCAGTTTTCTATGTGAAACTTGTGCTTGTCTGGTCTGGGTGAGAAAGTTTTAGTTGTCGTGTCATTTATGACTATATTGCAGTAATGTAATTAAATATTTTTTTCTTTTCCTTCAGTAGACCATTAGCAAAATCAAAACTTGACAGTAGAAGCAGCTGTGCTCCTATTAATTGTAATTCTTTATCCTAACTGGGTTACACTGATAATTTCTTTGGTGCAGTCATCTGAAACTTTGTTGCAATCATCTGAAGCTTGAATAACTTCACAGTTTCAGGAGAGTCACAGATTGATTTGTGATGGAAAGGATATTTATGCTCACTTGGTTCCACCCATCTGCCATGGGCAGGGACACCTTCCACTATCCCAGGTTGCTCCAAGCCCATGCAGCCTGGCCTTGAGCACTTCCAGGGATGGGGCATCCACAGCTTCTGTGGGCAGCCTGTGCCAGGGTCTCCCCACCCTCACAGGGAAGAATTTCTTCCTAATATCTAATCAAAACCTCTCTTCCTTCACCATTGTTTAGTTTAGTTAGTCTTTTAGCTTCCAGTTCCTTAAATAGTTTTCCCATAGTTGCAGATACCTCACAGAAGTTTTGGAGCATTGTTTATAAACATGAGTAATTTTAAGTGTTCTGTATAAAGTGGTGGTGGTTTCATTATGGATCTTTCCTATCACGATGACCTTGTATGTAACTCAAATCTTGCATGGCTGGAGTTTCAGATGTACTTTTAAAACATAATTTCAGTGAAAACAGCTAGAGCTGATCCATTTTTTAAATGTCTGTCTCCACTCTTGTCTTAATTTCCTTCTAATTCTCACGTTACTCCCTGCTTTGCATTAACCAGTTCTTCAGTTATCTCACCTGCTGGTAGGTGCTAAAACGTGATTGATGTTGACAGTCTGAGTTTGTAACATGGCAGCTACAACCACTGAACTGCTAATCCAGACACTGTGCTCATCAAGGAGTTTGTTTTATGTGCTGGGGCTGTGGAATCACTTTCCCTCGTGCCCAGGGAGTGAGTAGGTCAAGCATTCCCACCTCAGGCTGACAGGTCAGGAGTGAAGACAAGGTTACTTAATGTGCAAAGCCAGATATATTCAGTTCCAGCTACCACCACAGTGACAAATGGATTGATTTGAGAGGTTGTTGGTCTGTAACACACCCCACACATCCCCCAGCAGTGTCTAGCTCAGTCCTCTTTCGCTGGTAGCTCCAGCACCCTCAGACTTATGCTGCCTTCTCCAGAGGTGATTTCTCTAAAGTCATCTCTGTTGTTCAGTCCTGAAGGAAGTCTGCTGTTAGAGTTGACGAGCTAAAGCACATCAAGTTGTTTTTATCTGCTTTCTTCAGCTGCTGTCTTGCACTGCCCATCATGCTTTGTTACATTTGTGTTCTTTCATACATAAACAGAACTCATCACCATGACCCAGTCCTTGTGATGGTACAAGTAGCAACATGAAGACAGAGATCACAAGTTAAGGCTCGGTGTGAGAAAAGATGTTCTCTGTCCCCTCCTTTGGTGGGAGGACGAAGGGGTGACATAGAGTTGAGGGAGCTCTCATTAAAGATGCTCTGTGCTGAGTAGTATTTTGGAGTCTTCGGAATTTATGTATATTTGTTTTTACAAGGCCCGATTAATATTTAATTAAAATGTACTAAGGTTTTCTTGTCAGAACTGAAATGTATTATGAGTGGTTGTGAGTATCTACAAGCAATAATGATTTTACAAAAGAACATTCTTTATATTTGGGCTTTACATAGCAGGCTGTGATGAGGGATGCTGAACAAATTAAAATATTATGGTAATGATACTATCTAATTAGCATTTTTCATACAATAGTTTTCATCAATTTTTCTTTGTTCTTTTTTTGTTTTTTTAGCAACATGGACCATTGCCAATTATTTTTGTTACTGAAAAGGTAAAATAGGCTGTTCATCTCATTCCTTTTTGTTTGCTTTTTTCCATCCCACTCTAGTTTTGGCAAGCAGTCTGGAGGAAAGCGAGGATGCGAATGTATCATATTGGAACCTTCAGAAATGATTGTGGTAAGGCAGATTTTTTCATATGTATTTAAATCTATTGCTGGTTTCAGCAAATTCTTTCTCTTTTACAGCAGAAAGCTTATTGTAAAGTATTCTATGAAATTGCAGTAAAATTGCCTTGATTTCAATTATACCTATGGCTGCTCTCATAACAGCAGTAGCTATGTAAATTTAATCTAGATGGGTAAATGATGATGATGATTAGGTCATTCTTTCTAAAATTATGCTTTCTTGAGTTTCAAAAGCTTAACAGTCACGGCTGAGCTGAGCATTCCTGAGTGAGGCTATGGCAGCCTTCTATCTTGAGTATTTTATTTACACCCCCATTCCCCATTGCATGGCTTTTATTGGTCATGTATGGGTGGAAAAGTGTTCTTCCTCCAAGCCTTTGCAGGGCCATATAGTGTGAAGGCTTGTAGGTAGGAGAATAAACATGAGAGTGCTTAGCCAAGCTTGAAGGGTAGGATTTGTCACCATCCTTGATGTCCAAGATTCCTTCTGCTTCTTCAGAACACTTACTGGTACTGCCAGATGCATATATAGATGCATGTATACATGCTTAGAGAGTGTAGCTTAGTCCTTCCCAGGCTGTTGTACACATGCTGTGAGCAGTTGCAATATCAGGATTGCTTTTCCATAGTGAAGACTGACATTATATTCCAGCAGTGTGCCTGGGGACACAGGCAGATCTCTTCCAGCTTCACCTTAGATGTTTTTAATGGAGCAGGACCACAGCTGTTTGTTGTGCTCAGAACCCACATGTCTATTAATGAGACTTCCATCTCCAGACTGCTATTGGTTTAGCTGCCCTAGATCTAGATATGGTAACATTAAAACTAATATTTGACAGTGTCTCTTACTGAGCATGTAAATACTCAGCTTCCATAAAATGTTTGTTTCTTGCAGTGCATTACCAGCAGGGATGTCAGCAGTGTCCTGTACCAAGTCCACTTGCTGTCCTTTTTGCAGTTTGCTCAGTCTGACTCTGCTCATGGGCTCTGATAGCATCAGTAATATGCTCTGTGCTGCAGCACGCATTTCAAGCTACAGTCTGCCATGAAGTGCAGGTTAAGAGTGCAAGAAACCTGTCTTCATGCTCTGGAGTGAAACAGTTAATTTGTTTTACTCTTAATGGTCCAGTCTCTTCTCATAGCTGGAGTGCTGGGGAGGAGATTTGTGCCTGGAGGGATGCCACAGGACTGTTTGGGTGGCACTGTGTACAGCCATGTCATGCGAGTGCCCCAGGCCCTCTGGTTTGCATTTGCTGCTTTGCATTTTTACTTTTTAATTGCAGCTGCCCAGGATCTGGTGGCTGAAGTGAGCACGTGGTATACTCAGTGTGCCCGAGTGCTGTGCCTGGGCTGAGCTGAGTCCTGCTCCTCAGTGCTCCTGTAGCAGAGTGAGAAATGCTCACTTATCCAGTCATTCCTATTATTAGGTATTAGGGAGAAATTCTTCCCTGTGAGGGTGGGGAAGCCCTGGCACAGGGTGCCCAGAGCAGCTGTGGCTGCCCCATCCCTGGAAGTGTTCAAGGCCAGGTTGGATGGGGCTTGGAACAACCTAGTGGAAGACTGGACCAGCCTGGTCGGGCTGGTGACTTGACTCACTGCAGGTACATTTGTAAGTTTGCGTGAGAAATACTTAATGGGCAAAGGAAATGTTAAGAAATACCTACATCCTTCACTGGTCACATCACCATTGCAATATAGAAATAAAAATAAAAATTAAAAAATAAAAAAAATAAGATAGAAATAAAAGAGGAGCTTCTGTGCAGTGTGTGCTTCAAGAGAGAAACTGACCCTGTTGAAATATTTATGAAAGAAACTAGTGTTGTGTGTGTAACTTGAGCAGGCACAACTGTGATGGGTGTTTTCAGAGGAGCACAGTATCACAGTAGCTGGGGAAGCCAGCATTGGCCATGTCAGCAGCCTCACACACTGCTGGGTGTTCCTGGAGACAAAGGCACAGCCCAGACAGCTGCTTGCTCTATTTAAAATCTCCTGAATTGTCTGTAATTGTGATTAAATGCCAGTGAGAGTATAGAGGCACTTGAAAGTATCTTACATCCATCTCTGGAACTTCAGTATAATTTTCCAGTAGGAAAAACAGAGAATTAAAAGTGCATAGTAGTTTCTTCATTATATTTATGGTCATATTTTGCAGGTAAATGTAGCTAAAGGTGCTATTGGCTGTATTTTCTAGGGAGCACTTCAAATAATGTGAGAAAAAAAGCACGAGTGTAGTGGCATGCGCCTTGCTAATGATCTTCACTGACATAAGGTGTACCTGAGTTTTAGTTCCCTGATTAACTCTTATTAATTTCTGTTAATTCTTTTATCTAATTTTTAATTTGCAACATACTAATGAGATTTAATATATAATTCAAGCAAAATAATTAATTAGCTACTTCAGTGGAGTTAAAGAACTCTATTGTTTCCTGCTGGTGACTGATTTCTTTGATTTTTTTTTTTCCTTCTCTCCTGTCATTTTAGAATGTAAATCAGTTTTGTAGTGGGAATCCTCTGGGAGTGGACCCATTTTAAAGGCCATAAAATGTGGTCAACTTAAGTTAATGAGGATAACAGATAGTGTGTGAATGGGCATTGTAACTCATATTTTTGGAGGCTGAGCAATCTATTGAATTAATAATAGCCCCATTTATCATTTAAGAAGATGGCCCAGAATTGCAGCATATGTTGAAGTGTCACTGAAGTATGTTGAAGTGTCATTACTGTTGTTCCTTGGTGCTTTCATTTTCTTCTTCAGATCTAAGTGTAAGATTTCAGAAGAGCCGTGTGATACATGCAGGTGGAAAATATTTCATTGCTGGTTTGGACTGCAAAGTGAAATAGGGCAATCCTGTGTTTAGATTGGATATTAGGGAAATTTTCTTCATGGGAAGAGTCAAGGCCTGCACATGCTGCCCAGGGCAGAGGTAGAGTCACCATTCCTGGAAGGATTTCATGGATGTGTAGATGTAGCACTTGGGGACCTGCTTTAGTGGTGGGCCTGGCAGGGCTAGGGGCATGATTGAACATGATGATCTCTGAGTCCTTTTCCAGCCTTAACAATTCCGTGATACTGTATGGAAAATGAAATAATCAGAAGCAGTCTGTGGGGCAGTGTCTCCATCTGACTTGATGGCAGCCTGGCTCTCCTGGCTCTGCAGTGGCCTGGAGAATCTCCCAATCCTCCCTTTGCTCCCACACCAAGATCTGGCTCACAGCACTCCCAGAGAAGCTGAATTCCTCCACAGGGGTGTGGTGAGGGTGACACCTCTCTGCTAACAGGAATTTTTAGTTTTAACCAGGTGAAAGAAGGGCTGGGTGAGGTGCCCAGGTGTGCCTATCCTGTTGATGCACAGAACATCAAAACCAGTTCTTGTAAATCATAAGTGTTGTCAACCTGGTGGTCAGCTGGACTCAAAATACTGCTCGTGCTGGTGGTACTAAGCTGGAAGCTCTGTGCTGTGGAGGTCTTTCCTGGTTTCTGATTTCCATGTTGCTTTTGTCAACAGCACTTTACTAACCAGAGGAAGCAGGTGATTTCATTTTCTGCCACTTGTTTGTTCTGACTTAGTGCTATCAAATAATTAATTAATGCTTACATCTTAGTTTTCAGTTAGAATTGTGAAATAAAAATAATATATTCTGTCACTGTTTGTTTTAATTTAGCCTTAAAAATACCTGTTCAGTTTAGGGTTTCTTGATAATAAGGGTTATCTGTACTGAAAGAGTCTTTGTCCACCTCAGCAGTTTCTCAGGTCCCAGTTAATCTGTTCTGTTGGAGAAGTTTGCTGCTTGTTTTGGTTTCTATGATCTTGTCAGACTGAATGCAGGAAAAAAATGATACTGCATTTTTTGAAGGAGCTCACATACAGAAATTAAAAATTAAATCAGCACAGTTTTGGTTATTTAATGAATAACTCTGTACAAATCCAAAATTCCTTATTTCTGGAGGACTTCTGTACAATTTGAGAGCAACATTGTTTCTAGCTAGAAATCTATAGTTATGCTACATGACGAAAGGCTTCTATATCAATCATTGTAGTGCATTTTTTGATGATACTGGATGGCCTGTTTAAAAAGATTTTGTTTCTTTTTGTGTTTCTGCCTGCATCCACTGTATTCCTTATACCCTTACACCATTGTGCTTACTGCACTGCTGCAAATAGATAGCTTTGGTTGTTGTCCTTTTCCTTTGCAAAGAAGTAGTAAAATTATAGTGAAAAGTGTGGTTATCCCTTTTTCAACTCCGCTTTTCTGTTTTCTTTTTTTAAATTATTTTAATTATTGTATTATTGTGTGAGTTTCACTCTTCTTTTCTGACTTTTCAAATTGTTGTATCTTTAACCGATGTTATTAATATATGATTTCTCTATGAAATACAAAATAACCCACAAGAGAAGTTCAGCTGCTTGCACCTCCCTTTGACCTCAGACAGACCACAGGTGTTTGGGAAAAGTAATATGGAAGGTAGATGTAATCCTGCTTTTGTGATGGTGTTAGTTTGGTCACTTTCTTGTTTCTGTCTGTTAAGTCTTTCTGTGTTCCATTTTTTTGTATCTTTTGGATTTTAATTTTAAAGTAATTTACTTGAGTATGTGAAGTGAGAGCTGTGTAAGACCACACAGAGGTTCTTCTCCTGTCCCAGTAGTATAGTCTTAATGTTTAGAATTTTCCAGTGAAATTTGGAGAAAAGAAATTAAAAATAAGCCATTGAAAACAGTAGAAACTTCTACATATTAAATATTGTAGAGAAGCTTCTTGCCTGCTGCAGCCTATTTGCATACATGTCTGTCCTGCTTCCTGCTGTGAGATATTTTTCCAAAACATCAAAAGGAAATGGGAAAGGATGAGACTGCTTTTTATAGAAAACAAGTATTTTGGCTATTGAGATAAAAGATTTCATGTTGGCTTTTACTAAACAGATAAATTTATCAAATTTTTAATGTTTAGTCAGAGATAATATTTAACATCAAGTTATGAATAAGTTCCAGACATTTCTCCATAATCCACTGAAAGTGATTAGGAGGCAGTATGACATAGGTGAAGTAGCTATTTATAAAAAGCTGGAATATTTGAAGTTGTTTAGCTATGACTGGTACTAGAAATAAGTACCTTTCTAGTACCTTGACTGGTACTAGAAATAAGTGCTTTTAAAAATTACACTACTAAAAATGGGGTATAATGCAATATGTTTGCCAGATTGTAAATACACAAAAAAAGGTAACTTCTGTGTTGAAGATAAGCTTGAAATGAGCAGTGTCTGTAACTCCTTCCATGATACACATGGATGCAGATGAGATTCTGCTGATGAGCTACATTGTTTAGAGGATATGTGTGGCTTTTTAAATTTTTTTTTTTTTTTAAATACACTGTTTCCTGTAAGGAAATGTGGCCTCAGCTCATTGTAGTAAGGCACTTGTGAGGTCTGCAGCAGTGGTTCTCTGAAACCACCTCGGTTGTATGCTCCAGCAAAGTTTAGCTGCCCTGTACTTATGTTTGCTCCTTCCCCATGAGCTTCATACGGCTCAATCGGCTCACAGAGCTATGGAAGAACTGGATGTTTAACCAGGAGCCTGAACGTGTGTTTCAGGTGGAGAACTCTAAAGACAATGAGGAAAACATCTTGCAAAGAGAGGTGCCCCTCCGGCAGTCCCGGCGGAGGTACAGGAAGATCAACCAGCGGGGTGAGCGTCAGACCATCACGGACAACGTGGATTCCAGCAGCTACATGTCGGTGAGTCTGCCCTGCCCGTCTCCTGGGCATGCTGGTGTCTGCCTGGCTGGAATGTTCTTGTGGTGACAAAACTGGTGAAGTGAAACAGCCCGTGCTTGCTGTTTTTGGGAACACTTCTTGAGTGTTGAGGGGCAGTGAAGTGGTTTGGATTGCGACACCATAGGTGGAAGTGAAGGCAGTAATTGGAAAAGTGGGTTTTTTTTGGTTTAAGGATCTTCAGCAGAGCACTATATATAAATCTTAATATGCTCACTGGACAGAGAAATGGTCTTCATTTTTTGTTGGTTTTACATGGTGTTCTTTTGGTAAGATGTAGAAATTGGTGGTTTTCTTTTTTTTCCTTAATATATTTCAACTGTGCCTTAGAGCTGTGTTAATTTCAAGTGCAGGTAAATACATCATTAACGCTCTTGTACTTGGTTGTGTTTATTTGCTTAAAAATAGTGTAGTGGTAGTTCAAACATCAAAAGGAGTAGCAACTGATCTAGTCATAAAGAGTAGCAGAGACTATAAACTTTGCACTGTGTGGAGGAACGAAACTATGTGGTTTCGGGGCTGCAGGTGAAGGTTTTTATTCACCATTATTTTTCAAACTTCCTGCTTGGTAACAGGATATATGTGATCTAGACAAATAATCTGATTGAAAATAATTGTTCTGGATAATTTGCTCTGCTTTGAAAATCAAAGTTTAAAATGAGTACTAACGTTGAAGTGCAAGCCTGGAATAGTACTCATGCTCAGAAGACAAAAAGCCAATTTCTTTCCATTTTCCTAATCTTCCTTTTCATCTCCCCAAAAGAGGTAGATTCTCAGTTGGTATGCTTCAAAATATCTGAGATGTACAGTCAGATATGAGCTTATAACTTAAACTGATGTTTTTTCTGTATCTTGGTAGCAGTTGGGTCACAGGTGGTGATTTTAGGCCTTGCACAGCATTACTGTGTCTGTAACAGGAAGAGAATATGCTGAATATGCTGCTTGAAGTTTAACATCCTCTGCCATCTCATTTCTAGAACTGTCACATATGTTGGATTTTATCATTAGTAAGACATTAAATTAGTTATTGAAGAAATGAGATGTTGAACCCTCACACACTGGGTAGGTGTGCATAAAGCTTTATTAGGAATTAAATTCCAATCTGTGTAAGACAGAACCTATCTCTGTCTCTTTGGTGTTTGTGACAGTGAATAAGCACACAGCTAATCATTCTCAGGTTTCATTGCTAAGAGCAGGAGAATCCCAGGGACAGCTGATGTTGGTGCTACCTATGCAGCTTGCCCGGAGGGATGCGTGAGAAGGGACTTGGCATCTTTTTCTGGAAAGACCAAGTTTCACAGCTTCCTGCATGATTATAGAGGCTGTCAGTTATTGCTGCAAGGAGTCCGTGTGGTACACTCACAGGACTCTGGTTAGTCAACAGATCATGTCCTCATTAAGAAGATTCTTCAAGTTGGTCTGTTTTCCTTTGTGTTGATTTATTTCATTGTTACCAACAATACAGGGCGCCTGTGCCTATAGTTGCTTGCTGCAAACCTGGTGGCTTCCTCGGATTTGTGGGGGGAAAATATATATATATGCACACAGATATATGTATATATATGTATGAGGTGTTTGATGGAAAACAGTATAAACTTCTTAAATCAGAAGCACGTTCCCAAATCTGCTTTATGTCTGTTAATTAGGAATATATAAGAAGAGTCCTGTAACACTGTTTTCCTATATGAGTCAGTGCTAAGTAGCAAGGACTAAAGAACCACCTCTCTGCTTCCAAATCTCCAAGATTTTGGGTTTTCAGCAGTCTGAATTGGAATACCAATCCTTGCTTTGTAGACTGCAAGCTTCTAATTGGAAAGTGTCATACTCAGAGTACTTAAGGTAGCAAAAAATAATTTGTAACTTAACACATGACTAAGGAGTTGAAACACTCTAACAAGCTGCCTTTGTGACAAGTAAGGAAAAGTTTGGTACCTATATTTTTCCATATTCCATTATAAACTAGTAAAGTAATAAATTTATTTTACATATGGTTAGTTCCATGCCTATACGAATGTGCTCATATGTTGGTTCCCAGTGGTCTTGAAAAACAGATTTCATGATGTAACCCTTCATGTAGTCCATGAGAGGAGGGTAGGATCATAGAATGGTTTGAGTTGGATGGGGCCTTAAAGATCATCTAGTTCCAGCCCTCTGCTATAGGCAGGGGATCAGGATAAGGAGGAGGGTAAGTCAAACTTCCATTTTACAGGAAATTGCAATAAGGTTTCTGCCGGAGTGCGAAAAGTGTTTACAAACTCTCCAGCAGATTTCCTGTCTGACATAATGCTAATAATGAATGAGCCCAGAGTTGCATTTCACTCTCCAGCCCGTTGCTGAGTGCCCTCTGACAGATGCTGAATGCAGCCTCATGGAGCTTTTGTGAGTCCTGTGTGCTTGGGGAGGGCTTGGAGCTTTCCAGCCTCCACATGGACTCTAGTCCATCTCCTGTGGTTGATATTGGAGTACTAAGTATGATACCATTTAAGTTTTCACATGCCTAATCCCTGAT
The DNA here is from genome assembly GCA_003676055.1 of Chloebia gouldiae. Lineage (NCBI taxonomy): Eukaryota > Metazoa > Chordata > Aves > Passeriformes > Passeridae > Chloebia > Chloebia gouldiae. The sequence continues at coordinate 9,865,988 of QUSF01000017.1, read as the reverse complement.
ATGCAAGTAGTTTTCTGCTTTCTAAAGAAAACTCAGATCCTTTAAGTACAGAGATTCAGTATTTTTTTAACCCAGCTAGGAATATTTCCTTAAATATAAGGTTTCTTGGGTTTGCTTTTAGGGGGAATTATATGTGCAATCTCCATTAACTCCTTAGAATGTAAATCTCTGCACATTAAATATACTGTAGTTATATTTGTGATGAAGGTTAATCCGTGTTTTGTAGAACATTACCTATTGGGTTGTGAAATGAGCTAAAATCTACTTCTCACATGGAGTGCTTCTTATTAGTGCTGGAACTTGTTCTGTAGAAATACCTGATTGGACACTAAACCAAGATTTATATGCAGATACTTGAAATAGTATTTTGAATTATTGTTACTATCCTTGAAGCTCTTCTTTTCTCTTATGCCTCTTAATTAAGTAAAAGAGTTCTTCTTCTTGATTTAACTGGATAGTTGACATTCAGGATAGTTGACATTCAAGTTATTGGGGGTATCTTAAATTTCTTCCCTCTCTGCCTTCCCTCAAATGAGCTAATGTTAAGAACAGATGATCTGGTTGGTTTCTTTGGTGAAGGTGTTTACTGTTTAGATTCCTTTGCTACATTTTTATGGTTTGTAGAACAGTGTTGTTTCACAAGAGCACTGGTTGTCTGCAGAATTAACTATTTGTAGTTGTTCGTTTTCTGTCCAGGTAAACACAGTGAACACAGGCTGGCAGTGTTCTTTTCCCTCAGAGTGAACAGGTTTGTTTCTGTCTCTGTGTTCAAAGTGCCCAGTGTGTGACTTTGCTCCTGCAGCCCCTGTGCAGGGGATGCCAGCGCTGCTCTGGTGCGTTGGTGAGCAGGCTGGGCTCTCCTCCAGATCCACAGTGCACCCAAGCTGCGTTGAGGTGCTGCTGGCACTGGGGATTTTCCCTTCTGCAGAACAGCAGGCCAGCCAGATCCCAAGGGCAATTGTGTATTTGGCAAAACACTTGCCAATGTTTTTTCAGGGTACACAATAGCCCTGCTGGCTGTGGAGGGCTGGAGGACATGGCTCTGTGCCGTGGGTCACGTGTGAGGCCATGGCCACAGTGGCAGCCCGAGAACGCGTGGCTGTCAGCCTGCCTGGGGCAGGTCTGAGCATCCCATGATTACATCAGATCTCTTCATCCCAGGGCATTTCTGGCCTTTTCCATTTTTGTCACTTACTAATTCTGCATCTTGCACATCACCCCCACAGTAACGTCCTGACTATGGGGGAGAAAGTGAGGCTGGACACCTTTGGCTAAAGCTCTTGCTCAGAATGAATGGATTAGGGAGAAATGTGCCATTGGTGTTAATTATGCCAGCTCTTGCTTCAGATCTGATTTGTTAGCATGATTGCATGTCTTGGTGGTGATAAGCATCCAGCCAGGAGCTGGGGTCATTGCAGCAGGGCAGCATCACAATGGAGACAGTGAGTCATTTCTATTCTTAGTCTGCTTCTCAACCCAATCAATAATGCAACCATGTTTTATGATTACAAAAGAAGACAGTAATAATACCACCATGTTTTTTACGTACAAAAGAAAGAGGTAATTGTGGTCTTCTCTGTTAAACTATATCCCAGACTTCTTTGCTCGTGCAGTAGGAACTTGCAAAACTGCAGCCAGAATAACTGCAAGTGACTTCTTAATGGTAATGTTTTTAAAAAAATTAATTATAGTTCTGGTGCTTTATAAAAATTAAATTGCTGTTTTGATCTTGGATCAAGTAATAGGAAAGTAAATAGTTCAATTATTTATCATCACAGTTAAAAAATAAAACCTGAGATAAGTTTTGCATTTATATTTCTGACAGTGTTCAATTCCAAACAGGTTTTAACAATTCAGTACAAATTTCCATGTGACTCAAACCTGTAAACTCAAATATTTTTTCATTTCAGTAAAATTTTTCTAATTTATGCTTATTGTCAGTAATTTGAGGCTGTGGAGTCCCCATCCCTGGAAGTGTTTGAGGCCAGGTTAGATGGGGCTTGGAGCAGCCTGGTCTAGAGGAAGGTGCCTTGGAGGGCTGGAACAAGATGATCCTTAAAATCCCTTCTAACCCAAACCATTCTGTGACTATGCATTTATTACCCACATACATTTTTGAGAAGTCTCTGTGATACTTTTTTTAAATGAACAATATTTGTAGCTTTAAAAATAGTGCATATATGATCCAGTGCCTATTTCTGTGGAGTTGTGACAGCATACTGAATTTTTTCAGCTGTTAAGTTTATTGTAGAGCAGAATAAAGAAATTAGTACCAAACTTAAGTAGTAATCCACTTCCTCAGAGATGCAATTTTTTTAAACTACTGTAAGAGGATGATGAGGTTTAAAAGATTTATTATAATACTGCATTTTATGGACAGTATCTTAATATTTGCATTAAGTAAAATTTGTCCTGGAGCCATGTAGAAGCATTTATCTTCAGAGAAGTCTGTCGCTGCAGACTGCTTGAGTGGCAAGTTTCTTGTTCTTTGATCATTACTTAATGTAATCCTGTCAGAGGCTGGAGGTAGAATGAGAGATCTCATAATTGGAGGGAATTAAGTCACATTTCAATATACTGGATCAAACCCATTAGATGCTTTACCATCACCAATCCTTTTCTTTTTAAATGCTATAAAACACTGTGGGTCTTTTATAATCTACTTTCAACTAGCAGGTAAATTTGCTGATATGGTATCTTTTATTGATATAAATCAAGTAAGCCTGACTTAGAGCATGTCTCCAGCTGCCTGTTGTTAAACCTGGACTCAGTATTCTTGGCGTCTGTTTATTTGGAATATCAGTTAATTGTGATGAGGCTGTGGCTGATCTTGTGCATGGCTGAAATGACTAGTTCTTGAGCTGGAGGAAGATTCTCTTTGCAGTTCATTGCTTTTTATTTTTATTTGTGTCCACACTTCTTCTTTTTGACACTTTTAAAAAATACTTGACAGAATTTTAACTTTATTAGCTAATGGCAGGCTGAGAGAGTTGAGGCTATTCAGCCTGGAGAAGAGAAGGCTCTGGGGAGACCATAGAGCACCTTACACTGCCTAAAGGGGCTCCCAAGAGAGCTAGAGAGGAACTTTGGACAAGGTCTGGGGTGATAGGACAAGGGAGGGTGGCTTCAGGCTGACAGAAAGACTCGGTTTAGATTGGTAATAGGAAGAAATTCTTTACTATAAGGTTGGTGAGACCCTGGCACAGGTTGCCCAGAGAAGCTGTGTCTGTCCCATCCCTGGAAATGTTCAAGGCCTTGTTTGATGGGGCTTGGAGCAACCTGGGATAGTGGAAGGTGTCCCTGCCCATGGCTATTTTCTAAGGTCCTTTCCAACGCAAACCATTCTGTGAATTTTGATTCTGTGAATCAAAAGCAAATTCAGGTTTTGCTGAAATCCGTGGGTCTTGCAGTGCACTTAAAGGGTACAGAAATTAATGTTGTTGTTATCTCTCTAGAGATGTTGTGTGAAACAAAGAGATAATGCAGGTTGCTTCTTCGTGATGCTGTTTTTTGTCTAGTCTCAGTCTTTCATTTTGCATTGCCTGGGTGGGATCCCAGCTCTCAGGTGCTCAGGAGCAGGCATGTGCTCAGGTTCAGAGCATGTGCCAGAGCCTCTGTTAGCCAGGCACCCTATGCTGGACAGGACCCTGGAAAAGTCTATGTATGCTGTCCCTGTTTGCAGCTCTTCTAAACTCCTACAATTTGTCGTGTTTCTAACTTGTGTGATCAAAAGCAGCAGCATCTGCAGTGTGTTCACTTCCTGTGTGGGCCCCTGTGGGTTTGGTTTGATGTGGGCTGCACACAAAGGACACGTGGGTGTGGATCCGGCGCTGTCTGCGGAGGAGAGGAGATGTACATGGATGGAGCCCGCTGCTTTCTGCTTTTCTTACTGTTAGGCTGGGCTTTGGGGGTGGGGGAGGAGGCTGTGAATCAGGAGGTGGTTAAACAGCTCTGTTAACAAATAGTGTAGAGGCGTCTGCTTCCCAGGCCAGACACCTGGGGAAGGGTCTGCAGCGTGAGTCTTGGTGAGGAGCGGCCCAGGGAGCTGGCAGGGCTCAACCTGGAGCAAAGGAGGCTCAGAAAGGACTCTACCACCCTCTACAACTAACTCCTTGGCAGAGAGGCTAGAACATATGAGAGTTGATCAGTTCTCCCAGGTAGCAAGTGATGGGATTAGCAAAAACAGCATCAGATTGAGCCAAGGAATGTTTAGGTTGGATATTAGGAAAAATTTCTTCACAGAAAAGGTTGTAAAGCATTGAAACAGGTTGCCCAAGGCAGTGCTGGAATCACCATCTCTGGATGTGTTAAAAAAATCTGTGGGTATGGCAGTGAGGGCATGGTTTAGTGGTGAACATGCTGGTGGTGCTGGATTGATGGATGAACTTCCTCATCTTGTTAGCCAGCCTGAATGATACTGTGATTGTATGATTTTACTGCTTCACTGGTGGAGCTGGAAACAGCCTCTGTCAGGGTCCCACTGGCATCCAGCATGGAACCTCTGCTCAGCATCTTGAACTTGCCCTGGTCTGCCAGGGTGTCCTCGGGCACTTCCCTCTGCTATTGTAAGCAAGGGGAAGATTTCTAAATGCATGTTCTCTCATACTTCATTTTACATATTGATTTTGTCTGCTCATTTTGTCAGCAGTGTTACTTTCAAGGGCTCCTTGAAAGTCTGCCGCTGGTTATGGTGGTCATTAGCAAAACACCAATCCTCAAAGTGTGCTGTGCATTAAAAATCTTCCTAGGAATTTCCATAGACCACTGGTGTTTCCCAGTCCAATTAATGAGGACTTGCAGTTTCAAGTGAGTAATGACTTGAATAGGTTGCGCAGAAAGTATGAAAATATTTAATGAAAATACTGCCCTTTGGTTAAAGTCTGTGTTTTTATGATTAATTTTTTTTAAAACTAACAATGTAATGCAACATATCAACCCCAATTTATCCAGAATGAGTGGCTGTTTTTCAGACTCATATTCAGGAGTTTCCCTAAAGATTTTGTGGACTTTATATGTAAACTGATTTACAGGAATCACCTCAGTTTGGAGGTGACATGTGCAGCTGTGTAACAGCAGTTAAGAGTGATGCACAAATGAAACTACATCAGACTGAAACCCGGGAGGGTTTATTTTAAGCAAGCACCTGTACTTACTGAAATCTGGCTGCTGGCAGTAGTACAGCCCTTCTCGTAGCCCTGGAGCCTGTGGTGGGGGGTGATGCTAGTGTTGGGATGTGGCATCTTTCTGCTCCTAGGGAGAGCTACACTCTGAGGCTGGTAATAGGACCCATCTTCTCTGCTCTTCAAGGCCAGGTTAAACAAGGCTTGGAGCAACCTGGTCTAGAGGAAATGTCCCTGCCCGTGGCAGAAGGGTTGGAACGAGATGAGCTTTAAGATCTCTCACAACCTGTTCTATGATTCTTGACTCAAAGGCTTGTTTTTGAACCTTTCTCCATCTCGGTAAGTTTAGCAGTCAGCTGCACATCTGCTCCCCCCCACCAGTGTTGGGTTGATGATGGGCCCCTGAACCCACAGCAGGTTTGTGTGTGCCCTCCCCTTGCTCAGCAGAGCAGCAGAGCTGCACTTGTTTGTGATAATTCAAGATAAACTTGTAGATATTTTTACACTAATTTCCTACTTGCAGTCTATCAGTCTTTTTACCTGGTGAGCACTTTCACCAGGAAGCCTGGAACTGTTTGGAAGCAGATCCAGAGCACAGTCCTTTGCAGGGAAACCATCCTCCTCTCCTGACTGTCATCAATCTGGAGAGTTGCTCAAACCTTAACCTCAGCTGATGCTGACAGTACTGTAGGAGAGATGTACTTTTGTGGCAGAAAAACCTTTCAAAACTTGTAAATATTTTGCAGATTGCCACCACAAGAAGTAAAAATTCAGTCACTGAAAAATTCAGTCACAGTGCTGGTTTGAAAGCAAACCAGTGGGGGATTCCAAGTCAGAACTACAATTTAATAGGAAAATTAAAATAAAATGTGTTGGTAGCAGCCACATTAAATGGTGGCTGCAGTCATCCTGGAGTGACAGGTGTGGTTCTGTTGGAGCACTGATGCTATAGAAGGATGTAGTTTTCCTCTGAAGGACACAGTAGATGGGTCTGGTCTTCCTCTGGGAATCCAGTGGGAACAAGCTGCCTGTGGTGTTCTCTATCTCTGATTATATCCAGGTAGGAATGCTTGGCTGCTCCCCCTGGGTGATCCCCATCTCCCAGTGAGATGATGTCATTTTATCAGCCATGCAGAGACACTCACTGGCCCATTAACAGAAGAGATCTCCTGGAGGGAGGAAGGGTCATGGAAGACATAAAGAACAGATTCAACAGATGGTAATACAATACATACTTTTGGTTATGTTGCAACCTAAGACAGCTCTCCACACAATAACTAGTTATTTGTTTCTTTTTCCTTTTACCACATAGACAGATTAACACCATTGTAGAAATTAACTCAGTTCCTTGGAAAATGCCTGAGAAAATATTTTATGTAGCACGTTCAGGGAGTTAATCTCTGTTTTGATGGACCCTAAGGGTTTGGGTGGCAGTTCCAAAGTCATTAATTCTTTATAAGCAAGCTCTTATGCAAACTCAATGGAGAATGATGTGTGAGGGCTGTGCTCACTGCTCATAACTGTGTTGTGTCACTTGGGGGTTGATGGTAAAAGATGCTCTACACCAGAGAGATGTTTTGTCTCTTTTGGAAACTTAAAAATCTTTTGTGTATGAGTTGCAGTTCCTTTTCTGATTGTTTTTAACATTATTGTTTCAGTCTCTTGAAATGACATATTGTGTGGCTTCTTGTAGGGAAATCTGACAGGCTAGTAGTCAGCAAGCTGGTATCCCTGTGTGCAGGGAGATGGTAGCATCCATGGATCTGTTTTTTATTTTGTGTCCTCCATCTGGGCTGCTTCTGTCCAATATGCTCTACTCAAATGTAACAGCCTGGTTGTAGTTTCATTTGTAGCCAACTCAACCTTTCACATAGGTTTAGGTTTCTCCTGCCTTAGAGAGAAGTAGTCCTGTGAAGAGTTATTTTGTATGTTAGCCTTGTAAAGTTGTACATTGGAGTTGTTGGGCTGAATGTCATATAGCACTGAAGGATTTCTTTGAAGGGCTGTGATGGTGTTGTCTTCAACTTTATGTTCAGGGTAAAATGAATTTCTGATTTAGAATATGGAAATTCACATCAACTCAGTCATGTTCTTCATAAGCCTCATGGACCAGTTTAGAGATACAGAATATCCTGAGCAATTTTCAATAAAAGTCACCATCAGGAAATGTCAGTGCATAATTATAAGCATTTGGATGCTCTGTTTTCCTTGGAAAAACTTGGCATGAAAACCACTGCATGTATGAGAGAATAGTGACATAAGTATCTTTGGTTTTGGCATAGAAGTGATTACTATCTAATGACATTTAACAGCATTTGTAGTTTTATATTTGGTATGTGGCATCTTTCTTAATAGTGATATGTCTAGATAAAATACAGATAAAATACTAGACTAAATGGGGCCATCACATATCTTGTCATTGTTCTTAACCTTGTTCTTGCAAGCCAGCCTTGCTTTTTGTCACTAAGTATTAGTGGGTTTTGTTCTTATGATGAAGTTTCTAGTTGGAGGTAAAATAGCCACAATACTTTTATTGTCTTTATGATATTGATTTTGTTTGCTTTAAAGTTTGGTTAGCAGTTGCGGTTTGTCAATTTGGAGTGCAGGTATGGCTTCTGCCTTACCCCTTGTTTTATCTGTTAGATCTGTTTCTCAGATTGGGTGAGAATAACTGGGGTTTTCCTGCTGTTTTGCCCTCAGTCGAGGGAGGACCCCAAATGACACTGGGGAAAATCTTCTCTGAGCACACTCAGCTTTGCATTTTTAATGGTGATAAAGGCTGGGTTTTAGTAGAAAATTCGAAAGTTTATAAATTGCTGTAGCGTGATGCTCCATCTGATGACAGAAGCTTTGCAGAGCTGCTGTAGGGTCTGTGCTGGGTTTCCCCACCATGGCTGGTCTGGGGGTTCAGATCTCAGGGTCTGCAGACCCTGAGTGCTCAGTACCCTCCCTGTCCATTCTGTTACAGAACTCGGCTGGTGCTGAGCCTGGCTGGTCCCAGCCTGGCTCTGGGGCCGGCTGAGCTGTTTGCATGAAGTTGTGCCTGAGCACAGGCAGGTCTGTCAGGGTGGGACTCCTCCACTCTTCAAACTGGATGCACTGACCACTAATAAATGGGAGTGGACTGTTCAAAATTACCCTTGCTTAGGAGAGAAATTGTGGTAGGAGAAGTTCAATCCCTCCCCTCTTCCCATTTGCAGGCTACCAGTTTAGTGTTAAGCCTCAAATAAAAAGACAAAAGAAATACTGAAAGTGGCATTTTCATTATTTCTTTTTAACCTCATCTGTGGACGTAATGCATTATTCTCAAGGTTGTTTAATCAGAAGCCTTTTTCTTGTGAAAGATATGGTAGTACCTTATCTTTTAAATAGCCTTAATCTACTTGGTTTAACCTGAGATGCTGTTTTGAATAACTGACGGAAGAAAAAGTGGTATTTTTTATGGATTTTTGTATCAACTTTTGCAGAATGAGAAAAGCATATGCACCTTTATGGACTTTGCAAATGGGAGACTCCACCTGGCTTCCCAGGTCACTGTCAGCTGAGGAAATCACAGCCAGGTCTGTGTTAGGTTTGGGAGGTGTTGTCTCTGAAGAATGTAGGTTTGAGATTAGATTGCGGTTATGTTTAGTGAGCAAAATCCTAAATGTGTTTGGGAAATTTTGCTGCGGGATATTAGCTATTTTGTCTTTTCTGTGTCTCTGAGGGGATTCAGTCCCCCAGACTCACCTTTTTGGGGTTGGTATCCACACCTTTTTGCCACCAGGGATTTTTGGGTTGCAGACCTTCCCAGACTTCCCCACCCCTTGCCAAAATGAGATGTCAGGAAGGAAGGGAGGAGCGTGGTATGAATCATCTCAGTTGAAACCGTTGAAAGGAACTTTATTTGTGTGAGTCCATAGCAAAGGGGGCTTCCCCCTTCCCCACCAGTGCCGTCATCCCTGTTTGTGATGCGGATCATGCTCTGCCCGGCTCTGCAGAGTGTGTAAGTGAGACAGAGCTGCAGGAGAGAGCTGTAATTTAGAAACGTATTATAAACCATATAAATCTGAATAATTTTAAATAGAAGATGACCTTTCCCTGCTTAACGCAGCAGTTGAAAAAAGAGTCGGGGTAGTGTGAAAGCAGTGGAGAAATTCAATCCATGGTGCCTTTTTATTGTTCCTCCTGTGTTGCTGGTGCTATATTTAGAAGCTTACATCACTTAAGGAATGATGACAGTCTCTGCCCTCCCCCTCCCGCTCTCCCCCTGCTCTCCCTCTCTCCTTCCCTTAGGATGGATCATGTTTTCATACTACTTATGAGTCCTACAGATCTTGGGGTAGGATTTTTCTATAGCCTTTTAGTGAGTGCTACTGGAAAGCGACATGTGTAAGGATGTGCTGGCACCACGGAATGTCGCCCTGAAGGGGAACAGGAGCTTGTGGTGCTGCTTTCCCTGCCTCTCCTTCCTAAAGAGTCAGGAACAGGGTGGAGGTTGTATGTTTTTTCCTTTTTTCCTGAGAAGCCCTAGTGAGGGGCTGACCATGCCACAACAATACAATGAGTTGTTTTTGATGTTTAGGTTCAGAGGTGGGGAGAACAGCATGGCAGTGACCCTGAATCCAGTGAGCTGTGCCAGCATGGCAGGGTCTGCAGCAGGCTCTGCCTTCTGCACCCTTGCTTCCCATTGCCTGTCTGTCCAAAAAGATGTAAAGTACTCAAATCTATGGAAATAACCTCTTAATGCAGGTGCCCTTAATGCTAAAATATTTCTGCATTATGCTGCTATGTTTGGCAATTTCCACTCGGAAAACTCTATTAGAATGAATTATTTTAGCCTGAAACATCTTTGTCTGAGTGTGTGCAATGACAGATCGCCTTCTGAGCAGCAGTTGCCTTCCCCAGCCCCCACCATAGGGCTTGGAGTCAGGATGAGACCAGAGCTGCTGTGCTGGAAATGGGGGGGCAAGTGAAGGTGCCTGCTCATGTCTGAGCACTGCAGGAGTCAGTGTGGCAGGGACAGTGTGCCAGGGCCGCCTGCCTCTGAGGACAAAAGGACAGAAGTCCTGAAGCCCAGCTCGAAGCCCCAGGCCCCTCGGCTGGCAGCTCCTGCCTCGTCAGCCAGGGCCGTGATGGCTTTGAGACCATCACCGTCCTCCCCGCTGGAATTGCACAATGGGCTTTTCTTCCTCTGATTGATCAGGAAAAAGTCCTGCTGCTTCTGGGGGTACCTTCTGCCAGCAGCTGCCAGTGCTTCCCGCCTGTGCAGGGCTTGCATTTCTGGTGTCCTTAAATAAGGGAAGACTCTGATCCTGCCTAACTGAATGTGCATTTAAATTATGAAAGGCTTTACTATCCTTTTAAAAACATCCCATTTTTCAGTGACTTACTCTTATTAGGCAATTAGAATGTGCAGATTTGGTTAACAGTCTGGACGATTCAGGTAGCATTATGGGAGGATAAAGAGAATGATGCAGAGAAATCTATGGAATGGTATTTCAGCATGGAAATAAATCAGTGTTAAGAAACAAAGACTCCCTTTACTACAGAGATTGTATACTGTTTTTTCTTTAAGATCTTCTTAAAACTTGGATTCTGGCTTAAAATGTGAATGGTGATTTTCTGTTTGTGATTCTGCTCGATGCTGCAGCTTTTCTCAAGTATTTCAGTTGTGATCACTACCAAGCCTTTGTATGAGATTTTTTTCATCTCTGAGTTGCTCTAGTTTTGAGATTTGTCATTAAACACACGATTTATAAAAAACTTACAGCGCTGTGCTGCAGGGAGCTGGGGCTGCAGAGAGGCATGTGTTAAAATAAATAAATAAATGGAAGCAGAAGGGAGTGGGGGGATGCCCCAAAAGCCGGGGTGTGGAAGTAGGTCAGGTTTTCCCCCCCAGCCGGGGCTGGGCGGGCAGGGCTGCGCAGCGTGGGCTGCAGCCCCCCGGGACCCCTGCCTGCTGCCGCCGTGCTCATTGGCGGCACGGCCACAGGGATGATGTCATCTGCACTTAAAGGCAAAACCAGGAGGAAATAGAATTTCATTCCCATTATTGAGCTGGTGTTTACAGTAGTTGTAAAATATGGCATCTGCGCCAAAATCTGTGCTGGATCGGGTTTGCCGCACAATGCAGCAGGATGAGTCTGGGAGGTGGAGATCTGCCCGGAGAGCTATCAGGGGCAGGCAGGCAGGGAGAGGGCTCTTTCAGCTGCATGGGTTCTTTTCTCCTCAATACAAATTGTGATTATGCTGGCCACAATGCAGGTAACACCTCATGGAAGTATTTGGGTGTTCTTTGCTGCTGAGGATTTATCACTGTAGCATTACAGACATTTAAGATGCTTCTAAATACAATTTTAGGAATTATTAGAAAAGAGGCAATACAGTCGTGTGTAAGTTGAAGCTCACATATCCAGCCTATTGTTTAGTATTGAAAAAGCAGTAAAAGAAACAGCTATTTGTGTAGCTGTGTAGTGCTTTGTAAAAATATAAAGTAGTTAAAATGCTTTCAGCTTTTAAAAATCAAATAGATGTTGTGTTTGCAAATTTTGCAAGCCCAGGATTGAAATTCAGATTATCCTTTATGTTTAAATACAAATTAAACCCAGTCATATTTATGGACCCTAGTTGAATTTATTATTTTTGTTGTGTGATAAGAGGTTGAGTAAATTCAGACATTGATGCCAATTTTTTTCTTTTAGGATAGTTTTGGAAGGCACCAAAGGGGGGAAGGTCTTTCTCGGTCAAGGTGCAGCTCCCATCCTAAGTGTTAGACTTGGTGATTCTTGTATGTCTCTTTCAACTCCAGATAGTTTATGTTTCTGTGATAATTTGGGCTATATACTGGGAAGAATTCAGCTCCTGGATAACTGCTGAGGAGCTATTGGTGTGAGATGGAGAGTTGTGCCCTGTTGGTACAACTTGGCTTCAGAGATGTGAGAATCTCCTTCTACATGTCCCTTGGCACAGTAGCTTTCTTTGGATTGCTCAAACTGCCTGATTCAATATTCAAAAATAAGCACACAGACAAGACAAAAAAGGTGTTCTTGGCCCTCACTACCAGCAGCCCCCCCTTGGCAACTCCATTTGTGCACAGGAGGTGCAGCCATCATGGGCTAGTTTTGATTCAGAGAATTACCCTCTAGTCTGATGTGGTGACAAAAATTCTTTCCAAAAGGAGAACAGTAACAGTGAGTGCACCTTCTTGCAGATGAAGTAAATTACCCAGAGACCAAAATAATGGCTTTAACAGAGCCAGCACCCTCTGTCCCCTTGGCTGTCTCCTCCCTCCTCTCCTCCCTTGCGCAGTAGCAGAAGTCATTTGCCTTCTAGGAACCGAAGGCGTCACGGCAGACCCGGCTCAAAGGTGTGGGATCTCAGAGATCCTTCCTTGGAGCATCTCTCCAGCATACTGGCTGCCATCCAAGACTTTAAGCTCCTTTCAAATATATCAGTTTTTAGTTGCAAAAAGAGATTATAGAACTAAATTGACGACTGCCGAATTAAGACAAATTGGGTTGGAAACAGAGTTGGTCTTGACTGAGCAGGGAAAAAAAACCCACCCTCCAAAACTTTTAAAAAGTGTTCCAAAATCATTAAAACTACAAGAATTATAAACCTCACTTTTTAGTAAGAAATTTACTTCTCATTCTGGATAAAATCTCTGTATTGTGTACGATGAGATAAAAGTGTTGAGTCTCTAGTGTGACACATATATAAAAGCAAAATTTTTTATTGTGAGCCGATGATGCATGTGTCTGTGTGCACGTGAATGGCTGCAGATATTTCTTTCACTTTTTAAAAAATTTGAATGCGGAGATGAAAAATAATTCACCTAAATGCTGCTGAAAGTGTTAGTAGATACATGTGATTAATTAAAAAAATTATTTAGAAAAAGGAGAATAATCAGAGTTCTAGCATATCCCTGAATAGATACAAAATGATATAAAGGCTGATGTGGAGCAGGGTGTTTGCTGAGCAGTTGTACTGATATGTGTGTTTATATTAGGTCAATAAAGATGCTCTGCTGGCTGCATCTGCAGATCCAGTAGCCAATTGATCTAATGCAGTTTCTAAAGGCTTTCTATACAGGTGATGTCATCCTTTTAGCTCCGTTCCCCTCCCACTCTCTTTCCTCCTTATTAGATATTTCATCTTGCTGCGGAGCATCCAATCGATGGGAGCTTCTCCTGAGGGAGCTGCTGAGAAGCAAGCAAAGATAGTAGGAATTAGGACTCCAGCAGTCAGCCTTGCTGTAGCTATGGACGTCCTGTTTTGTTTGGCATTACAGAAATGTTTTAATTGGAAAAGCTAGGCGTGGATTAGCCGTGCTATCTGACTGATGCATTAGAATACTAAGCGACACTGCAGAGTTGTAAACGGCATTTAAAAAAAGAAGGAGGGGGGGAAAAAGAGAAAAGGGTTTGTATTGCAGAGGCTTTTAATACATTCCACAGTGCAAACCTGTTAGAGCATATATCCTGGAGCTACAGTACGGATGCGAATTCAATTTCTGCATTTCTGATGGACATGAGTATAAAGAAGAAACTTTAATATCCCAGGGTGTGGGATTCCTGGATCGCCTAAGATGCTGAAAAACCTTTGCAAAATTTCATCTACAGTATTAGTATGAAGTTTCTGAAAAGTGGACCCGAAGATAAGCCACTTGTAAAAGCATTTTAGAAGAGAAAAAAGAAATCTGAAGAATTCATACCTTGCTTTTTAATGTATTGTTGCTTTAACCTGCAGTTCTAATCCATTTCTGAATTAATTCAATTTAAGCAGCACTTTTTGGGTGCATGCCTCTTGCCTGGAGGAACGTATGGATATTTGTATTTGAGAAGCTAGGAAACATTTTGATTTGAATTTATGTGCTTGTTAAAACTGGAACATTTTTATAGGAATTGCTGCTGCTGCTGCTGCTAACTCCCTGCAATACTGAAAACTCCTCAGATCTAGTGGAAGCTGTAATCGAATTCAGTGTGAAATCCAAGCCTGAGAAGTTGCATATATGTACATTGCTGCTTTATGATTTTTAAAGAGAAAGCAGAAGGGATTTTTCTCATTTTTTCCCCCTGTGGGTTTTATTTGAGAAAGGAAACTTTTTTTCCCCAGCCTAAGAAATGGCTTTTCTTGTTCGATGTTACGCCAACTGCCTACAGCCCTGGGCCTCCAAAGTAAGTAAGATTTTGTCTGTGCTGCATTTCTGTGACATGTATTGACAGCCCTGGTGCTAGCTGAATGTTCCCTTCTCATCCCAGCAGCATGCTGGGTTGAAGGCACTGGAATCCTGGCTGTGCATGAACTATTTTTGTAGAATCATTTCTAAACAGGAAGGGGGACCTAGAAATCATGGAATTGTTTTATGTACCAATAGCTTAAAAATACCAGCAAGTATAAAAATAATGCCATTTGCTTATGAAATGTGTAAAGCTTGTTTTTTAGCCTGTAAACATGAAATGTATATGAAGCCTGTAAATATTATTGCAGTGTAACATTTTTATAACTGCAGGCATATTTTACTAACTTGAGAATTCTAATATCCAAACCCACTGATGTTTTAATTTTCAAGCTGTGTGGAGCTGTACTGCTTGTTTCCTTTGTGCAGCAGCATGGAATTGGTTAATTATTTAGCTGAACTATGTAATTACAATTAGCTTGAAAGGACTCCAATTATTTTTTGTGTCTGAGAATGCAGTATTTCTGTGAAACTGGGGAGGGAAGGGTGTTTCTTTTAAGTGGCATAATGAAAGCTAGAACGTTCGAGCAAACCCACCTTGAGATAAAAGCCTTTAAAGAAATTAAAAATACAATATTTATGAGACTGTTACTGTTTAGTATGCTCAGTCAGAAAATTAGCTTACTTTCTGGTATTTTAATAAGGCTACTACCAAGAAATAGTCACCTAAGACACAGGAATTGCCTTATAAATCTGGGGCCAGGCAGATATTAATTATTATTCCTTTATTATAATTTTGTATTTACTGGGTAGAAAAAAGGCTCTGTAACTTTCTGGTGTTTGGAGGCAGTGGGCAAAAGCCTTGTGCTCCTGGCAGTGTGAGATACAGCATTGACTTTGGAGCAGGAGATGGCTCTTGACTTTGGTCCCAAGAAGTTTAGAGTCCCAATGACATGATGGTGTGTAAAGGCACAGGGAGAAGCCCGCTGGGTGTGCAGATTCCCTGTCCAGGCTGATTTTCCCTGTTTGGTTTTTGTGTCTGGTGTGATGTAAAGGGAAGCTCGTGGTAAATAGGGGGGTGAAAGCTTTGGGCTGTGGGGTTTCCCTGTGTGGATGCCAAAACCAGCGTGGAGATGTGTGGGTGGGTGTGTGGCTGAATTTTGGCTGTTTCATGTGTGCTGAGTCCATCCCATCATCAGGGGAAGTGGAGCTGCAGGTACTTGTGGTCTTGGAGAGTGGCTGGGCACCGTGTGCTCACACAGGTAATTGCAGCTCCTCACCTTGGAGTTCCTGCTGGCAAATCCTGGCCTGTTGGTGTTATGATCCATGCCCCAGTGTACATGTAGACTCTTTCTTCCCTGCCTACTCTGCAGACATTAATTATGAAAGGCTGAGTTTACTTAAGCTTGACTTACCTGCACTGCCTTTATTAAGGAGGTTTGAATGTTGTAATACTGCTTAAAAACTGGGAATGCTTTAGTCACATTGGTACTTCAGCTGGGATTGCACTCTCCACAGAGTTTGGGCTGAAGTGAGAAACCACAAAAAAGCCTGTGCTCAAATAAGGGCGTCATAAGGGTAGAATAATGACATTAAGAAAAAAAAGTATTTTGACCCCTGTGTCAGCTCTGTGGACAATATCCAGTGGATTGCTGCTCTGCCAGCCAAGCTATTTATTCACTCAGTTACTATTCATAAATGAAATGGTAGAAAATGTTAGGAAGGGGAAAGTTTGTTTTTTCTTTCTTTTTTTCCTAATGGCTTATGAGAACCGATTAATTGATTTTTCATTCCAGTACATAGCTAACAGTTCTTTACCTGTAAAGCCACAAAGATAAAGCACTTTTATTCTGTTCTGAAAAAACTCACAAGTCTCCCAAAAGTCCTACACCCCCCCCCCTAAACTTTTGAAGGGATCTGTTCATATTTTTTGGTAACTCTGAGGATAAGTGTTCATTGGATTAAGCAAACTGATGAGCTGAATCAGATCTGAGTTTGTGCCATTTTGTTTTTAGCTGAGCTTTGTAGTAAGAATCTGTTTCTCTGACAAGTGTTTTATAATAATACATAATACAGCAAAATAAGTCATGTCAGAATTTTAAATATGTAAGTTAAATATGTAAGATTCAAGTTTAACTTGAAAATGTCAAGTATTTTGTGTTTTGAAACCAGAACTTAGATTTATGTAGATCTGTGCCAGAATTGTTTTAATCAGTTGCTTTTAAACTGGTGTAGGACAGTAGTTTGAAAATGAGCTGTTGACTCAGTTGTAATTACAGCTGTTCTGGGTGTGACAGTGTCATGATCCATGGATTGAATCAGAGCAAGATGAAGTCATATTTCTTATGACTAATCATGAAGGTAGGCTTTTGTGAAGGTAGAACACTCCTGAAGGTTAACCTTGGCCTAGGGAGGTTAATCGGTGTGGCTGGGAGGAGCAGAAGCCGGCGTTAGGACACCTGGAAGACATTCTCCAAGTACAGGGTGTCCCTGGGTGCTGGTGTCCACAGCAGTTCCCACAGCACACACTGGCTAGTGCTGCCCTCACCCTCATCCCCCAGAGACTCCATGGCTTTTGGTTTCCAAAAGTAAAGGCGCAGAGTAGACTTGTGTAAAGCAATCAATGCATTCCATTTCCCTGCATCAAGAGCTGTAGAAGGAGGATGAACAGTGAACGTGCATCTGCAGTGCCCTTTCAGGCTGGTTCTTGTGGGGGTCAGCGTATTTCTGAGGACTGCTGATAACTGGAAATGTGTCTGAGAGGCATCACCCTCTCCTTGGCAGGAGGAGGTGGTGGCTGTTGCATCTGGAGGAGTCGGCAGAACTGCCCCTGGTAAGGGATGGTCTCTGCCCTGGGGACCGTGCCCTTGCTGGAATGATAGACTGTGGAAGATGAGATAAATAGATGCAGGCATTTGTAAGGAAACGTGGTGAGGATGATAAGCAGCGAGGAGTGTGGTGAGCAGTGATCAAAGCCGTGCCAGCTGTCGAGCCACTGTGGCTCTGGAAGAGGATGAGGGAAGATAGAGGACTTTGCATTGCGTTGGTGGAGATCTGTTTCCACAGGCTGGTTCTCTTGGCAAGGACAAAAGACATTCAACTTATATTAAACAAAACTCCTGTGATGCCAGTGCAGTATTTTAAAGAAAAAAAATAATTCACAAGACTCTCATCAAGATTTTGGTTGTCTTTGTAATTCTGATGATAACTTTCTCTGTTCAGTTGTCTGAGATGCACTTTGTGGTATTGGACTCTTAACTGTAACTGTGCTATGAAGTCACTATGAAGGAGAGCTCTAAACTCAATGATTTAGAGGTAGAAGGTTCTTCTGTAATAGAAATTTTATGCACATCTTAAGAATTTTCCAAGCCTGGAATGGACCCACAGTTACTTTGTTTGTGTTTGTGAAGCATAAGGGTCTGATGGGAGGAGTATGGAGAGATTGGATAATGTTTCTGTAATGGATATTTAAAATGGATGCTTTTTGAGATAACATACTTTTTATAGAAAATAGTTTTTGAATTAACATTTAAGCTTTTAATTTTTTTTTTTTCTGAAGCAAAATAGTTTAATTCAAGATCCCAGGTGCATGTGAAACCTATCTTATGGCAGTAGATGGTAATTTATTTTCTCTAGGCTTCTGTGCTCTTCTCTTTCTGCTGTTTAGATAAAAATCTAATAATGTGAAGCATAATAATGATACATTTGCTTTATAAAAGTTTGTGTTTGGGTTAGAGCAAAAGACTTGGAATAGTTTTTCAATCCCATTTCTATTTTTGGTGTCATCTCAGAGGCATGTGATACAATTTTTGGTTATTCATAACTATAATCAGTGTAACCTCATCTTCTGATTCCAAAGGACATCAGTTTGATCTCCAGGATCTTGAGTTGAAATCTTCATGCAATTAAAGATTTCATTTCAGTTCCTCAGAAGAAAAACAAGAGCTTTGATAGTGTGTCCTTGATTTGATTCAGTGTCATCCTTATCTTTGCTAACGTGCTTACATGGAAAGTAGCCCCAGTAGTATGAATTTGAAATGTTTTTAGAGCAAATAGAGTAACTGATCTTTTGCTTCATTTTTTCAGTCAGTTTTGATCAGTCTCTTCCCCTTGGACCTGCCTTTCCCACCAGTCTGTCTGTGTGTGCCTGTAGCCCCAGCCCAGCTTTCAGCACTGCAGATCTTGTCCCTGTCATCCCTTGTTGTGATTGCTCTCTGAGCTCCTCTCCTGGCTCCTCATGGTTCCCTTCCCTTCTGGGAACTTTGCATTGCATGGTTTAGCCCTCTTTGGAATTTTTGGAGTTTCAGGCAGCTCCTCAGAGTATATTCATGGTCTCTCCTACCCTGTATTTTCTGATCCTTTTCCCCTTCATCCACTGATCAGAAGGATTGCTTTGATTCTCCATGTTATTTGTAGGAGCACAGCCTCTTGATTCCTCAGTACTATGATCCCTGAGCACTTAGAGAGTGAGGACTTGGACTGACAAAGTACAGTTTTTCTTACATTTAGATGCAAGTTTTCTGTAACCACTTGCAGGATACTTTTTGTATAACTTCTTAAATGCCTTTTTTTTTGCCTGTTAGTTTAAGATAAAAATGGTTTAGTATGAACTATATGGCCATTTACTCCAGAAAACTTGGATTTTCTTATACTCTGGTGTATAATATGTTAAAGTTAAGTGCAAGTACACATTGTGCTACTTTTCAACAGAAAAAGCCTTTTCCTGAAGTATTGTTTTTATGGGAAATTGGCTCTTAGTATGCAAATAAACACCTATCTGTTCATTTATTTCCTCCTAGACTTTGGTTTAAACCTGCTCTGTTAGAATTTTCCTTACAGCTACACCCTAGGTCGGAACCACCCTCTTTTGCCCCTCTCGTTTCCATGAATGCATTTTGTGATGAATACAGAAAGCAAACGTGGAAGCACCAATGGAAGACTGGTGCTCCTTTGGTGTTTTTGCATGTGCAGAATCCCAGGGCCTCCTTGCACAGCTCCTGGCTCAGAGGTGGTGCTGGAGCCTTGCCGTGCTCCGTGTCCTTGGCTCCCTGCTCGGGGCAGCCCCGGAGCCGACTGTCACCTGCGTGTCAGCGCTGAGACGTGGGGCTGGAGCAGCCCGAGGAGGAGTAAAGAGGGATTGTCATCCTGCTGTGTTTTACCAATCTGTGCACCTAGCAGTTGATAAATTATTTAGTCAATGAAGGTCGATGTAGATGTGGAATTTTATGTGCCCTGCTGTACTGGCTTAGGATGAGAGTTCCCAAACATCAGGCTGCTGGAGTTTCTGGGCTCCTTGTAGAACTTGGAGCATCACTAGTCCCTGTCACACTTTGTTTTCTATTGTAATTATTTACAAAAGGCACTTTTTACTTTTGTATTAACTTTCAGTGGTGAGAACAAAGAGTAAAATTTGGATTAAAATAAGTCTTCTTGAACATTCCTGTTCCATATTCAAAATAACAGAAATACAAGTGTTGACATTTTTGAACATGTTACTTTGTGAATGGACCAGAGAAGAGTTGATCTTCATTTTTTGCAACCATCAATTATGTATACTTGATGGATATTCCCTTTATAATGGAGCTCCCAGCAATACTGCTACAGTTTTTTTGTGGGTGAATTTTCAGACCCACTTCTTTTCCAGAGCTGAGATGTTTGCGTGTCAGACACTTAGCATTATCGTGAGTTAAGGCATAGTAGTAATCTATAATTTAGACATATGAAAACCAAATTAAAATTGCATTACATGTGTGGTTTAAGGCAACACCAGAATATAGTTTGAAATTCTGTCCTCAAGTCACCTTATTGTAACTAAGGAAATGTAATACTTCAGAGAATTTTAATTTCTGTGTGCTATAGGAGCCACAAAGACCAAAAAGCTCTTGACTACCAGAGGCAATAAACAGCCTCTAGGGATTATTAATTCTTCCAGATGGTTTTTGTGTGTTATATGTGCTTTTTTTTTACCTTATTGTAAGCCTGGAGATATTTTAGGAAGGCTTCAGGAATAGTTTTTGAGGCACTGCAAGGCTGTCATGAATGATGTCAACTTGGTCCTTATTTCTTTAAGATTCATGTTTGTAGTATTGATAAAACCAGGAGTAGATATTGTAGACAGTGAACTGAAACCTTGACATTAATATTATCATGAAGTTTGTGTCGTTAGGCACTGAGTTTTTTTGCATCATGTTATTGAAGGGCATAGGATTTTATCTGGACCTGCTGGGTAAAAAGCTTGAGCCATCACTTGGTTTTAAAAACAACAAAAACCTCACTCCCCAGACATGGTTGGTGCTTTTTAAAAAGCTGAAGAAATCTGGTTTTGTGCCACTGGTGAACCATCTGTGGTCTTCAAGGAGGAAGTGTTTTTGTTTGCATTAAGTCTGTGGACTGATGTCAGCATGGGTAATTCAGCTGGGCTCATCTTATTCTCTCTGTGGACACCTAAATGGCCTCTCTTTGTATCTCAGAGAAGCAACTTTCTCCTCTCCCATTAACACAGCTCTAAGTGTATTTTGAACTGGAGGAGAATTGTGGCTTGTATGTAAAACGTTAATATAAAGCAGAGTTAATTTATACAAATCCTTGTGAAAAAGATTACTAAAAATTCTACAGAATAACTTCAGAGAAGTTGTGGGTTTTAGTGGTTTCTTGTTGATTTACTGGCAGGATATATGAGATGATTAAAATAATTTACTGATGCCAAGAAAAAAAACATTAAAGAGGTTTGTTCCTTTTTCATTTCTTAGATGGAATGAATGGGATGGAGGAGAGCAGAAGGGATTGCAGGTGAGAGACTGCTGTCAGTGGGAGTGAGCAGTGCTGCTCCTGTTTCAGTAGGTTGTACAAAGGAAAACTAGAATGAATTAAATAAATTAGTCATCTTGTGTAACTGAACAAGCTGATAATGGAAACAGAAGCATGTAGTGAGATCATCCAAGCAACTTGCCAGTAAGATGGTGGAATGTAGTATTTGCTGAAGATCTAGTTTAATATTAAAGGTATGAAAGCTGTTGAATCAAGGGTATCAAAAAGAAAAAGGTATTTGAAGGGACTGGAAGGATGTGGTCACTGAAAGGGGAGAGGTGGGAGCTGGAGAAGTCCTGTTTCAGAGGGCCGGGGTCCTGTTCAGCTCTGTGATTATGTGGTCTTTTTAGTTTGGCAGTTTGGTTTAATTTTTAAGACTTAAGGCAAACATACTTGATTTTTTTTTTAACTGGCTTCTTGTGACAGTTCAGGCTTTCTGTGTCATCTGAGAAAGAAAAATTGCTGTCATCAAACCATTTGGGTCTGATGGAGGCTGAGCAGGAGTGTTTCCTAAGGCTCAGAGGTCACCCAGTGTCATCACAGTTAATGCTCCAAGCATGTGTTAATAGGTTCCAGCTTACATCAGTGAAAACCTCTTAATGGAAAACCTCAATAAACAAAATGCTCTATAAATGTGCCTTAAAATTGGGACTGTTTGTCTTGTAGAGCTGGTTTTCACAGTGAGGTGTCTGAGTTGGGGGTTTTACAGTGACCCAGCACTGTATGTGTGCCCTGACACCGCAGGGCTGCACTGTGCTTGTCCTCGGGTGTTTTATGGAAAATAACTCCTGTGTTGTTTCTGAATATTAGTCTTGCTGGCAACATTTCAGGGGACTTCAGAAAAGCAAATAAGGTAGAAGGTTACTGACAGTCTGTAAAACCAAGGACAGAAAATTTGCTTATACAGCCTGGAAAAGGACAGACTGTTCTCTCAGAGGCTGATGGTTCTGCTGTGTCCAGACTGCATCGATTGGTTGTAAACATCCATATGGGCTCCTAGAAAAACTGACAAAAAACTTTGCTATCAAGGAGTATTAAAAAGGGGCAAACCTTGTGATTCTTTATTGCCCATTTTCTTTCCATTAATTTGAATTTGGAATGGACCAGAAGAGTTCAGTGGGTTGTGCTTCCTTTATTAGTTTTTATCCTCATGATGAGTCCTTTGGCCACTGTCCTTACTGTGGGATCCTTCTGAACATGTTAGATAAATATACAATTTACTGCAGGTTAAAACACAGTAATGAAGCTTTTACACATAGGAGAAGATAATTCATAGGTCTTGTGTCCCTCTGTCAAGACTATTTTGCAAATTCATATTGCTTATGCCTTTCAGCCTGTATATTTTGGTTATCCAAAGTGTAACAGTAAACACTGATACTTATTTTCAAAAGTTGTAGCCCAAAGGCACAAACGTGGCTTTTCCTTAGGGCAAAGATATCAACAAATCCTAAAGTAACTCACTATGGAAATAAAGGATGTAGAGCATGGTCTCTGTCAAAAGAGGTTCTACTGATTCCTTTCCATGAAAAAAAAAAGGGAAATAGAAAAGAAAAATGTCTCAGTTTGGCCAGTTTGTGACAAAACTTAACTTGTGAGTTCTGTGGTTACCTTTCTCTCTATTTAAACACTGCAATGGCTTTCTATAGCCTTTGTTTTTAGCAAACCCTTCATAAGGAGCACATGAAGGGAGGTTGTCCTCAGACTGACCATCACTCTCAGTGTCCTTTTCAGACAAGTTGATGGGCGGTCATCTCATCAAAGGTCACGTCATTTGCTCTGATGGACAGAGCATGTGCAGTCTTGAAAGTCTGTTCTAGCAAAATTAGGTTTTAATTTAATTCCCAAGTATTCTGTATGACTTCACTGCTGAGAGTAAATGGTGTTTACGTGGGAAGTAAATGTCACTGCAGACGCAGTGTCCTTGGTCTGCTGGCCTGTGAGTTGTGCTATGGATCGGAGCTTACACTCCAATTAATTTCAAAATTACAGACACAAGACTTGGTGTAGATACACAACCTTGTACTCACCTTTGTTATACTTTATACTGTTCTTGCTGGAGAACAGTGGGAAATGTCAGCTGTCTCAGGGAGAAACCATCACATCATTATTCTGCTCTTGTTACCAAACCACTTTTAGAAAGTCAGTAATTCTGCATAAAACCAAGATGTCCTGATGTCTGTTAAAAAACCAACCAAACAAAAATAACAAAATGAAATGCTCCTTTAAACTAAGCTTTGTATTACATAATAGGAGAAAGGACACTTTGGAGCTTGTAGAGCTTTTTGGGGTTTCTCTGGTTTGGCAGCAGGAGTGCTGCTTCCCCTTGCATTGGTGCTATGTGGCTGCACCCATGAAATTGATGGAAAAAGCCAAACTCCTGGTGGGCCTTTGAAGTCTTCACCTCAGGTTTTCAAGGCTGGTCTGGGGAGAGTTCAGTATTTTGTGCATTAATAAATTCACAAAAATCATTTTTTAATAAATGTTACTCAGTCCTGGCTTTTACACTCCCATGTCCTCTCCTGCCACCTCCTCTCTTTCCTGGCTGAGGTGACTGTTTCCCAGCCGTGGCTGTGTCCTGGCGAATGAGATGGGATCAGCCTGTGAACCCTCTTCCAAAATTTCAAATTCCTTTAACAAAAACAAGTACAGGCTGCTGGTGCTTCTGGGTTGGTGTGGCATGGCAGACTGATGCTACCTTTAGGGTGAGCTTCTGAAGGATTTAGTCTTTTTTTCTCTCCTTTTTCCTCTTGCAGTTTGCAATATCGCTTTAAAAATTCCCTGTTGATGCAAGATTTTTTGGTGTAATCACTAGCTGTGTTTTCCTGACTCAGAGGGGGTGCAGAGCTGTAGGTGGCTGTGCCGACGGTAACTTTTATTTTCTTAACTTTCTTTCTGGTACAGTTCTGAATTGCAGTGTGGCATTTCAACGGGGGGTTTGTTCCTAAATATCCCTTTGTTGGGAAAGGTCAGTCACAAGGATGTGCTGGCACTGATGCAGGGACAGGCTGTGCCAGCATGTCAGATGTGCTCATATTACAATTCCAGATTATCTCTTCCTATTAAAATATAAAATTCTTGTGGTTTAAAGTGGCAACTAAGTAGTCTTTTGGAGTGTCTATCAGAATGTTGTAGGTGTTTGTGGTTTTCTATCTGGGGGTTCTGGGGCATACAGTTAGCCAGAAGATATTGCAGATCTAAACATCTGCATCCAAAAGCATCTAATACTGGCATAGTTGGACATTATTGTGTGGACCTTGTTTCCCAACACAGGATTTTTCAAGATACTGATGCTCTTGTAACAAGAGTTTCTAAGTTTCAGAAAAAAAATGTCAAAGTCACCAATAGTTAAGACAATTTTATGTCACTTGCAGCAACTTCCCTGCCACAACCAGCAAGAGCTTCCCGTGTCCGCTGTCATGTTGGTACAGAAACATCCTTTCTGTATCTTGCTGCCTGGTGAGCTCTGCAAGAAAGAACAATCACTTTGGGTAATAAAAATGACATACAAAAGACAGAAGCTGTGATTTATTTTGGGAGATTGAGTAGAGTGGCAAGCAGTACTTTAAAGGTCACTTGTCTCAAATAAACCTTATCTCTCTCTCAAGTTTAAAGAGATACTGCAATGTTTCTTTGCATCTAACATGCATTAAATGTCTTTTGCAAGAATATATTGCAAAGTCCAGCAGGAGCATCATACATACCCATGTGCTTTATAGGTGATGGAAATGAAGGGGAGTGCTGGCAGGGGGATTGAAGAGCAGTTTTGATTAATTAGTTGTTTAGAAATACTCCTTTGGGAAGGCTGGCAGTGCTTTGATCATCAGTGAGTTTTTGTGAAAATGACACACAAAATATATGCACAACCTGTTTATTTTGAAAGCCATGTCTTGTTCCATCAGTACTTAGAAATACAGAATCACAGAACGGTTTGTGCTGGGAAGGACCTAAAAGCTCCTTTTGTCCCAGTTCCCTGCCTTGGGCAGGGACACCTTCCACTAGACCAGGTGGAGCCCCACTTCTCAGTCTAGGTATGGAAAACAGTGTTCATCACAAGAATCTTAAAATCTCAAATAAATTAGCGAAGACAATCTGTATGTGGCAGTGCATATGTGTGGGTGCTGGGATGTCTTTGAGCCAGAACAGGCTTTAACAGCACCAATTGTTGATAAAGAGCAGCACCTGCCATTGTTCTCCTGGGAAGTCCTGCAGATTGGTTCTACTCTTGGTCCTGCTCACTGTTTTACTGGAGCTGTTTTGAAGGTTTGAGAGTCTGGATAGAATGGAGCTTAAATTAGATTTCCTTATGTCTGTGTTACCGCAGTCAGCATTGGATTTGATCATGGACAAAAAGACTGAAGTCAGAGCTGTTTGTTGCAACAGGGAGGTTATAAAGGTGGAGACAGCCTGAAGGGTTTTCAGCAAACTTGTGGTCTTTAAGCTAGAGCCGGTGAATCTATGTGGGCTGATTTGTTCTGTAATTTCCTAAAACTGCCCTTCAGCGTTTCCAGCAGCTGCCAGCTGCCTTGCCCTGTCCATTTGCCAGCGAGTGCCACAGTGCTGGTGGCTGTGACCTCCCTGGGAAGTGATGCTCTGACCTGCTGGGCTGCGGCTCTGGGAGCGTGGCTGGGGCTCTGCAGGCTGCTCCAGGAGCAGGGTCACCCTCAGCCCGGGCTGCTCCCTGCCTGCACACCGCAGCTGCCATCGGAGAAATGTCCGTGCCTGAACCCGTGGCCGGGGCTCGAGGCTCTGGGAGAGGATGTGGATGTGATGCTTCCTGCCCCGTGCCTGCCGGGAGCAGAGCCTGCAGAGTGCCCTTCTGCGTGGGGCACAGCAATGGGTTCTGTAGGCAGTGTGCCACTGGGATTCCAGGGGTAGCCAGCCCGTGCTCCAGACCAGAATCTAATCAGAATCACATCTCAGCTTCACTGTTGCACGTTGTTGCAGTTGGGAGGTTACACCTTGGTGTAAATCAGATCTTCCCGTGTGCTGGCAGAGAGGCTGCCTGTTGTCCACTGGATTGAATTTTGTCACCCGAGTGCTTTGACCTTTTTGCTGTTCTCAAATCCTGAAAATAGGTATTTTCAGCCTATAAAACTTTTTCTGGTGGCTAAACATAGGCTTTAAAGTGTTGCGTTTCCTTTGTATTTAGATCAAATTCACCACAACTTGAGTTCTCTAACCCTCATTCTGCCAAGCCCCTTTCTTTCCCCTACTGCTTGAACAGGGTTTTTTGTGGGATTTTGGCAACCTTTTGCTTTGCAGACCTTCTCCTTTTCATGTGACCATATATATAAATTTACAGGTTGGGTATTTTATATTTTCTTTTGTTAGGAAAAAACAAGGCTAGAATAAGGTAAAAATTGGGATAGTGAGGAAGAGTAATGTTTTCTTTCATAGCCCATATGGATTGGTGTGTTTGAGTAGTGATTGCCAGTGAGAATGTCATTGGGAGTTGCAAGGGCTACAAGATCCCTCATGTTCCTTATCACAGTTTTGGTAGTAAAATTATGTTGCATTTGTCAGAGGGTCTCAACAATTTTTTGCCTGGGGGTGGGGAAGGTTTGCCAAGACCTGTACTGCCATCTGCGTTTTCAGAAAAGATGTGAACTAGTGTTTGTTGAAGTGCTTCTCTTGTGTGTTCTTCAGATAATGGACATGGAATTGTGATGGTAAATAAAAATGTGTTTATCACTTCTCTTAAGTTTAGTCAGTATTTACAAGGTTGATACCAGCTCAAGAATATTTTGCTTTAATTTATAGGACCAAGTATCTAGTAGCTGACACGATTATGTGGAATTTTGTTTGTTGTACAGAAGAAATCTTTTCATTTTGATAACAACAGTTGATGTTGTTGGAGTAGTTTTGGACTTTTTCTGTATCAGAACTTTTTTTCTAAAGGAAACAGTATATAACTTGTATAATTTAAAAATTATAAAAGCACATAGAGAATCTATGATTCCTTGATATGATGTGCTTTTAATATAGTTATTAAATTTTAATAATTTAATATTTTAAAAATAAGTATATGTGACAAAAAATAAACAAGCAGCTGAATTAAAGGACTGTTCATTTGACAGTAGCCCATGCGGTTCTGAGTCTCTAAAAGTTACTGCTGTTTTTTTTCAGTAGAAAGAATATGTGAATTTGAATAATGTACTCAAATTTAGATATTTGCATGTGTGTTCATTTACAGATAGATTTATAAAATAGGGGTGCTGTTGTACATAGCTGTGGCCAAAATGCATAATATTCTTTCTGTGTACTCATTTCTTTAAAGAAAATTTAAAGCCCTTTACAGACCAAATGTTTTATTTATATTACATTACTTTCTGTTCTACACTGGTATTTGCTAAAGGTTATTCCTGAACTAAGGTGAGTAAATTGAACTTATAAGTAGGAATCCTGCTTCTTCATAATGGATTGCAATGTCAGCTAAGGTTAAATACTGTGTGCTGTTTGGCCAGCATCATATATTTGTCATCTTGGGGTATGTCACTTAGCTGTAAATATACCAGACCTGTGTTGTATAGAAAGGTGCATTGTTTTCCATCAGTTTTATGAAATGTGAAGTGTGATTGGGTCAGCTTAGTCTAAACTAGCTTTTTCTCAAAATGTATGTCAAGTTACAGGTTCAAATTCTGTTTGATTTTGATTCAATAATCCAGCAATTCAGATACAAATTTAAATGTGTAACCAAAGTTTTATGAAAAACTTTGTCTTCAAATCAGACTTAAACATCTTGTTTCCCTGTCTTTTTCCTGCCTTTCCCCAAATTCATTTTATTTTCAGCTTCCAGCTGACCTTACCAAGATGCATCTCACGGACAATCCTCATCCCCAGGTGACGCACGTCCCTTCAAGCCAGTCAGGATGTAGCATTGCCAGTGACTCTGGGAGCAGCAGCCTGTCTGATATTTATCAGGTAAGACTGCTTTGGTTTCATAGTTTTCCTTCCTTGATGTTAAAACTATTCCAGGAAGAGTGACCCTTTATCCAAGACTGGGTAAAACCCTCTGGATGCTTCCACCTATCCTTGCGCTGCCCGTGGGGCTCATCACTCCCACAGACACAGAAATGCAACAAACTACTGCTTGTAAAACTCTTTTTTTTTTTCTTTTCACATCTTTCTGTACCACCAAGTATGCTGTGGCTTTTAAAAGTAACATTTGTTGATTCATGGGATCATTTTCCTTTCTGAAATGGAACAAATCTCTCGAAATCAGCCTGGTGTTTCCAATACTGTCCTTGATTATTTATATTTATTGCTAATAGCAGATGTTCATTTCTGCAAACAAAAGTGTGGTAACAAACCCACTTTGCACTAATTGACTGTGGAAATTCTAATGTGGCTTCCTGAGAGCAGAAGTTGGCTGAAAGCCAGGGATGGCTTCATTTGTTTACTGATAACACACTTAATAAGTCACCTGTCTGGTGTCAAATCGCAGAGCTCATTTCATGGGTGTTTATGCTCTGATTGATGAGGAGGCTCAGCTTGGATTTGTATTGATCAGTACTGATCACAGCTTTTTCACTTCCAAGTTGCAGTCTGACCACTTTACAGAGTATACAGCAGTTGTTGAGCATGGTGTAGGTGTAACTTGATTTTAGACACCTGTTCCTTTTGCTTAGGTGCTGCTTGGATATTATTTCTATACTGGAAACAGATTAATGATACCTATTTACAGCAATATATTGTTTCGGGAACTTGAAAAATAAGACATTAAAACAAAAATTACTTTAGAACACTAAAAGTATCTCTGCATTTTTTTCTATTTAATATATAATCTTACTACTTCTTTAGATTTGCTTGCTGCCAGGTAGATCAGGAGTAGCTGGCATCCCTGAGAGAGTGTCTCCAAGATGCTCCATGAATTCTCTTATTTTTGAGAGCCTGTGCTGGTAGATGGTGTTCTATATCTTGATTATTTTTACTCTTTTTTATTTTCTGAATCAAAACTACATCAGAATTGATATTAAGTAAGGGTTAAGACTGAGAGAGTCCAAGAGCCTCCAGCTCCAGGAGACCTGGGGCTGGAAAAGGCCTGCCAAGGTGGTTGCAGCAGGACCACAACATTGCTGCTCCTACATCTTCCTGATCTGGACCAGCCAAGTGATGGGGACCTCAGCACCAGGACAAGCTGCCATTAGGCCTGGAGTTAGGGCTGAGAGTGTCACAGAGCCCACATCTGCATGGGCACTGGCACTTGAAAAGGCACTGCAAGATCTTAAAAAAAAAGGGTGCTTGAGTTGCCTGCCTGAGTAGTTTGGAGAGGTTGCTCTAAGTGAAAAGCACTTAAAATATATTATTGATAACAAAGATATCACTCTAGCAATGGTATCTTGAAATAAGTGAATACTCTTTATCTTTTGTTGGTAATTGCCTTATATCTACTCATCCATAAATGACAAAAGAGCATAATTGCTAAAAAAATAAAAATTATATAAACAAAATAAATGATAGAGTAACATATTTATATGCACTGTAGCAAATAAACCGTGGTGCTAGGTATTTTGTACACTAAGGAATAATTACAGTGAAAATTATTTTTATATTAATTTTTAGGAGTTAGGACTCCTCAGGTAAGAAGTTCCTTTTCAGTGGCATTCACCTGTTGGGTTTTGCATCCTGAAGGAAGTAAGGACATGTGTTAGAAAATTCCTGGCTGGCCAAGTTGATGCTGAGGCAGGTCACCACTGTTCATCACTGATGAGTGAGATCTTGCAAGATAATTTTACAGCCATGTGTGATCAGAGCTACAGTGACATTAACTGTGAGAGATAGCATTAGGGAATCAAGCATTTGATAAGTTGTGGGTGAAGAGAAGACGTGCTACAGACATAGCATGAGGGGGGAATATCCTCAACAACCCACAGTGATTTTCTCCCCCTTAATTTTTTAGTGAATTTTTAGTATCTCGTTCTCATGTGCCTAATGTGCAAATAGTAACTTGATAAAAGACGCATTTTATGTGCATTTATGTATTTTATGGTTTTATTGCAGTAGCTGTAACAGTTAGTGTTGGAGAATTCTCTTACTGTTTGTCACAAATCTATAAGTGATCCCAGATATTGCTTAGTAATAGATGTGTAATAATGCCATTGCACAATATTTAACACAGCATTGTATTGCAGCAACACATCAATATAGATAGATTTTGAAATCACAAAACAGAAAAAGTGTTTTTCACCAAATATTTTACACATTATGAAGGTAGAGAATATCTTTGATATGTAATAAACCTACATTTTGAGTATGACGTATTGAATCAGTGACTGAAAACATTTTTGGTAGAGCAAAATACAGCTTTTCATAAAGTGTTTGGAAAATTATGCTTTGCTTTTGCAGTCAGCTTCATATGTATCATGCCAAGCTTCACAATGCAAACTCTTTAGAAATATCATTAGTGTCACTAATATTCTGAATAATTTTGATTAATATAGGCTCGAAATTACCTTTTGAATTAATGGTATCTTAACATTAATTTTTACATTGAGTAGTACAAACTTCATTCTGGAACTGGAAAACATGATTAGAATGGTAGAACCAAAGAATGAAACAATCTTGTATTAAGATATGTAAAGATTTTCTCTTAATCTGTGTACACTGCATTCATCAGTAGTGTTGAAATGAAGTTTCACTTGTTGTAGCTGCCTCTCAGTACAGAATAAAGCCCATTTCCAGTTAAACAGGAAATGCTGAATGTAGTGCTTAAGGTGAGATCAGCAGAAGAGGATTCCTGCCCTGCCTGTAAGCTCTGCTGTGGAGACATTGTGTTAAATCCTGAGTTAGTTGCAAAAAGTGATGAAAATTTATGGTTTTCTTTATTGTCCTGTACTGTTGCTATTCCCTGATGGAGATGTCAGTGTTTTGGTGTCTGAAACACGGACACCAAAATGTCCAAATATGAGTGTTGTAAATGCCAGCTTGCTTGGAATACTGCAGAGTAGGTGTCTTTCTGTTGTGCTGCAGACCTTTTTTAATTATAGAAATAAAAAATAAATTATTCCCTACAATTTTTAAAGTAACTTAAGTGAAGTAAGTTAAAGTAACTTCTTGCTTGAAGGGGATTTAAAAATTTTTATTCTTTTTCTTTCAACCCCTTTCTGAAAGTACATTTAATTTCAGAGCTATGGTTTTCAGCTGGAAGTGGGGGAAGCTGTTTGGCTGTGCTTACAGCATTTGAAATGCAGGCTTGTATAGCTGCTTTGACCTGTTACAGGGGTCCTTGGGGAAAAAGAATTGAACAGGTATTACACAGGAAAAACATCTTTCTTTGCCCTTTTATGGGGTCTTTCAGGGTCTAAGGTGCCCAGCCAGGGTCACACAGGGAATCCAGGTTGTCTCTTTATATTTGGTATGACAGGGTCTCACCTCTACTCTCAGAAATTAGTTTCTTGTATCAATACCTGGCAATCATCTTCTCTTGGTGACCGACCAGTTTGCATAAATTTGCTCCTACCTGTTTATTTCTGTCAGTTCTCTCTCCTTTCACTTCTTTCAAAATCCTTCATTTAGCACTTTGGGAGTATGTACTCCTTGTGGGCAGCAATGTCATTGTCCAGCAATAATTCCAGTTGTGGTTAAGGCTTCAATATTAAAATAGCTTATGTATAAAATATTTATCAAGGATTTGTATTTCAGTAGATACCCTTGTGTCATGGATCCGATTCTGGAAATCCATATTTGTGTGAGATTTGAGGATTGCAGCTTCAGGTTTCATTTTGTACATCAATAGTTCATAAATGTTTATGTTAGGATTGATTTTTTTATTTGATAGTGGAAACAGCTGGAGCATTGTGGTTGGGATGAGCAGCTGCTTCTTCAGATGGCTTTATGAGTGAAATCCTTCCTGTTCTTGCAGCACTGACCTGCCAGCATTCTGTCACCATCTGCATGGAATCTTTGAAACACAGTTGGAGGACCTGGTCCTATTCCATAGTTTGATCAAAATGTAGCTTATTTATCAAGAAAGGAGTTGATCTATTTTCCTGTATGGGATATAAAAAATTGAGTAGAACCTGTAGCCTCAGTTTTTCCAATTTAGCATGAGTGTATCACAGTGAGGACTGGTGCTGCAGTTTGTCATATAATGGAGAAGTTGGTATAAATTTTGGCTATTTAGGTGAAGAAATGCTAGAAAAGTCCTTGAATAAAATGCTGTACTGATCATGTGCTGCTGAGACTCTCCAAGTACAATTTGCGCTTGGGCTTAATTCCAAAACTGTTAATGTGAGTTACAGAAGCCAATAAAGTGATGTAATGTAAAACAGATTTAACCCTCTCTATATTGTTATCCTTCTCTGAAAGAAGTAGATTTTTAAAAATCATTTATGCTTTATTTATTAGGTTTGTTGGCTAACTATTAAAATGAGGACAAGCTCCAAGGCCCAAGACTATATTTAAACCCCAGTATTTTTTTTCTGGTGTGGGATGACAAAGCTGTTCCTCTGTGAAGGTATTGAGGCTCACATCAACATGGAGTGTGTAGGGAGATGGAGACAGTGCAGTCTGGTGAGATTAAATCACTTAAAATGAATATTGTTTTATGTGAGGCCATAAGAGCAGGAGGGGAGTGACCAAGTGAGGACCTTCTGGTGAAAATGAAGCACAAGCAGAAAATGCATAATGGAATCGGGGACATGTGTCCTGGGAGGAATATACTGGGAGGAATAAACTACCCCTAATGTAGGGTTGGGATCAGGAAGGATAGGGCTCAATTGGAGGTGAATTTGGCAAGGGATGTGACAAAAACCAGAAGGGCTTCTACAGGTACATTAGTCAAAAAAACCAAGACCCCAAAAAACCAGATAGAAATTGTGCTTGACTCCCCCACTAAATAAGGCAGGAGAACTGATGACACTCAGGAGTTTTTTTCTCAGTTTTCACAGGTTGCTCTTCCCACATCTCTCCACCCTCTGAACATCAAGGCAGGGACAAGGGGAACAAAGTCCTTGCCGTGGGAGGAGAAGGTCGTGTTTGAGAGCCCCTGAGGATCTGAACATGCCAAGTCCGTGGGACCCAAGGCAGTGCATGGCAGGGTCCTGAGGGACTTGGCTGATGGAACTGTGGCTGCACTCTCCATCTGGCAGTTGTGGCACTCATGTGGAGCCCCCAGAGCCTGGAGAAAAGGGATCAAGGCCTCAGGGATACCTTATTGCACTCTGTCAATACTTAAAGTAGATTTATTAGAAAGGCTCTTTAACATGGCTGCAATGACAAGAACAACAGCTAGATGTATAGGGAGGAAACTCCCTAGGGTATAGGGAGGAAACTCTTACCTGTGAGGGTTTTGAGACACTGGTACATGTTGTCCAGAGAAGCTGTGCCCTGCCCCATTAGAGTGTTCAAATTCATCCTATATTTTGGATGTTTTGTGAACGTGCAGGGTACTTGATGCCTTAGCTCAGTGTTTTTGTAAAATCTCAAGGATTTCTTCAAAGTGAAAGTGAGTGTTGTAAAGCTGCTCGTGTAAAAACAAACTCCACTTTCTGCAAGTTTCTATATAATTGCCTTATACTTTTCAGTGACACATCTTGTTCAAATTTCTGAATTTAAACAGAAAAATGATTTGCATTCTGGCTCAAGCTTTAAAAAAAGTGACTGAGCAACTACTCTGTAGAAGCTGAGAATTTAAAACTACTTTTTTTTCCCCTTCCATCTGTTTGGAAATTTATTTTCATGCCATTACATCATCGAAACGGTACATAAGGAATTAATGCAAATGATTCCTATGTGATTCTGCTTTTTGTTGCTGGTATTTTGTTCTCTTTGGCCATTGTCTTGTTTGTCTGCTCAGGGCCATGTCTATGTTACCGTCTATTGCTGACAGAAGAAATGTGTCCACAGGCATTGGGTAATCAATGATATTACTAAACTATATTACTATTTTGTTAATACTATAGACTCAAATGGTGAAAAAACAATGTCACATGAATTCACAAGAAAGAGAGAATAAAAGCTGTAAAATGAGACTCTAGTAGATTTCAGCATGTTTTCCTCAGTGTTCAGAAAAGGGAGCTGTTAGAGATCTAGTTAGACTTGTTGGTCACAGAATTTAATTTTCTTTTATTAGCTACCTCAGACCATAAATCACTGAACTGAGGACATTGAACTTTCTGTCTGATTGATGTTTTCTTTGTAGGCTACAGAAAGTGAGATGGGAGATGTTGATTTAACGGGTCTTCCGGAAGCACCTGTAGACTCTGAAGATGAAGAAGAGGAGGAGGATGAAGATATTGACAGAACTTCTGATCCACTTCTAGGGCGAGATGTTGTCCGAGAGTGCCTTGAGAAAGAGCCTGCAGATAAAACTGATGATGACATTGGTGAGGAGGAGAAATGCAGTAGTAAAATTTACATAGGGCTACTTCATATAACATCTGTAAGAGGAGCATAACCAGAAACTGTTTAATGAGTTAGTGTTTATCTTAATAATTGAATGATGTCTCGCTTTGCTCTGTTGATACTCTTAATTGAATGATGTGTTCTCTTGCTGTCTGAGAGAGTGTTTGTTCTGAGAATCCAAGTATTTTGAACAACAGTCTTTGTGATACTCAAGATGTGAGGTTTTAGTCATTGTATGCATTGATGTAATGGGACATGTAGCAAGGTAATTCTGACTGCCTGAGACTGTTGAAGTAGTTATTAAATAGCAGAGAGAACATACTATTACTGAATATAGGTATACTTAACTCTAAGCTGCAAAACAGTTAAAATGAAGATAATTTACTGCAGTGTTTAACTAGAAATTGGCATGAATTTCAATAGCAAAATTTGCTTTCTGCTGTACTTCAGATTGCGTCTCTGAACACTGGAAAATCATTTCATGCTCCTGTCTAGCTTATAATTACTATACCTAGGGGTATTTTTAATTTTTCTAAATGTTTGAAGCTGAAGTGCTTTTACTCTCAGCTAGACTGCTGCTCTGAGAGTCAATCAGAACACCAGCAAGGCTGTGGAGCTGAGTTCTTGCTGTTGATGACAAAGTGCACACAGGCACTAATGGGAAGTGTAACACCACTGAACAATTTCAAATGAATTTAACTGAAGTTTAATACACTTGTGGAGGGTAAGGAGTCCAAGGAAACCCTGGGCCTTGCAGTCATCATACTAATGTTTCCTTTGTCCAACAGAACAATTATTGGAATTCATGCATCAGCTGCCTGCCTTTGCGAACATGACCATGTCTGTGAGGAGAGAACTGTGCTCAGTGATGATATTTGAAGTCGTAGAGCAAGCAGGAGCCATCATACTTGCAGACGGCCAGGAAGTAAGTCCCTGCTTCCAGAAGAGGTGTTAAATCAGTAGTCAGGCTCCCACTGTCCTGAAATCTCTCTTCCTGCTTGGATCAAGACATCTGGAATGGCATTTGCTGTTCATCCCTCCAAGAAGGGGTGAGGTAGACTCATCTCTGGTAGTGACTAAATGGGTACCCAGAGAAAGAATGCTCATTCTCACTAAATGGTACAACTATATCATAGCAATTAGCCTACTTATTGAGAAAGCAATCTATTAAAATATTCCTGTTTCAGTCTCCATCTCTTGCCTTACAGTGCAGTTTTGGTGAATTAAATATTTCAGAGAAGTGGTGACAACAAACTGGTGGCTACAAGAATGAGCCTTTCTGAGATAAGAGCTTACAAAAGTTGTTGAATTAGCTTCACTTTTTAACTTTTTTTTTTTTTTTTGCTTTCTCTAGCTTGATTCTTGGTATGTTATTTTAAATGGCACAGTAGAAATCAGCTATCCTGATGGGAAGAGTGAGAGTCTCTGTATGGGAAATAGTTTCGGGATTACTCCCTCACTGGACAAACAGTACATGAATGGAGTGGTCAGAACCAAAGTGGATGATTGTCAGGTAAGGTTGCAATTCTATATAACTATCTCTTATTTTTAAGCATCTAATAAAAGAAAACAGATTGGAACAGGTCTAGAGAAGGCTACAAAGGTGCTCTGAGACCTGGAGCCCCTTTGCTGTGGAAAGAGACTGGGAGAGTTTGGGTTGTTAAGCCTGGAGATGGGGATACATGCATATTTTAGATATTTTAATCACTTTTGTTCTCCTTGGGGACAGTTTGTGTGTATAGCCCAGCAAGACTACTGGAGGATTCTGAACCATGTGGAAAAAAACACTCACAAAGTGGAGGAAGAAGGAGAAATTGTGATGGTAAAAGAGCACAGGGAACTGGATCGCAGTGGAACCAGGAAAGGACACATAGTTATCAAGGTGCATTTCTCTCTATGCTTTCCATTAATCTAGTAAAATATTATTAATTCGTAAATAAACATAATTTCAGTTTGAATCTAGTATACATAGTCAGTTTTGTCTGTGTCTGCTCAAAAAACTTGATTGGAAGGAATGTGTATCATATTCCAAATTTGCTTAAATTTCTCTTTAATAAAGTTACATACACTGTAACCTGTTCAATACATACATTGAGTTTGTATTGGGAGCACCCTTTGGGGTATTTATGACCCTTTTTTGTAATCTGAAAGAGGAACTTAAACTGCTTACTAAAAATTAAAATTAAGGGACGTTACTAATTGTTTTAGCCAGGTGTTACCTATGCAAAATGTCAGGGCTGAGAGAAGCAGGAGGATCTGATTTTAACATGTTGGCTTGTTTTCTCCTGAGTTGGCCATAACTGACATTTCTAAAGGGATTATACTGGTCACGTGGCTTTCTGTTGAATTTAGGGAGAGGTAGTGATGAGAGATATCAGTTATTTTTTCATTTGCTTTTTTAAGGCAACACCCGAGAGACTCATCATGCACTTAATAGAGGAACATTCTATTGTGGATCCAACCTACATCGAAGATTTTCTTTTAACATATAGAACATTTCTAACAAGTCCCTTGGAAGTTGGAAAGAAACTCTTGGAATGGTTTGCAGTGGACAGCCTCAGGGATAAGGTTGGTTGGAGTCTAAGAGTCTAATATTTCTGGTGAAAATATATTTAGATTGATCCCTTTTTGTATTGCTGATAACCTAGGATAAATAAGACTAGGTTCCACTCTAACTGTGTCCACATTCATGAAAAACCTTGATAGTCTGGAACTTACATCATGTCAATTTGTTGATTCTTAGCCAGTGTTTTTATGTGTTCTAGCCTTGAGCTGAGGAAGTCCAACATACTGTCAAAACACTAGATGTTTTTATAGGAAGTTGTGCAGGGTCTGCTGTGGTTGCAGCTTCTCTTCTTACTTCTTTCCATGCTTTTCATTTTGGCAACTACTTGTTTTTAATAAAAGGAAAGATAAAGAGAAGTGTGTCATGAAACAAAAGCAGAAATGGTATAATTTTAGAAGAGAAACTGCTATAAACTTAGATTTTTTTTTAGAATATGGGTGGGATAATATAGTTGTCAGACTGACTATCATGAATAGTAGTGGCTCTGTAGTATCTACAGAAGCAATCTGAAGACTTAACTGCAATTTCTTAGAAGAAAGCTTTTTATTATCACAACTAGAACTTCCTTTAAAGAAATCATTAGGATGCTTTAAAAGGTAATCGTAATGAACAATATCAGGAAGGCTTAGCTGAAGATGAATTTATGCACCAGCAGGTACTAGGTGAGGTAGCCAGTATTTTTTAGGTATAAAAATACTTGGGTTTTTAAATTTTTCATTTGCTTCCACAAATAAAGGTAAAAAGAAGATGATTTCAAGTGTAAATGTCTTTTTCCTATCAGATACAGTAATCTGTTTTATCTTCTGCCAGACCTAAGTATTTCTCTATGTTTATAGATTAAAGCTTATAGGAGAAGAACCATAGGTACCTTTATATGTGTGTGTGTGTGTGTGTGTGTATATGTACACACACCCATAATTTATTTTCTTTTTACAGGTTACCAGGGTAGTGTTACTGTGGGTGAACAATCATTTTAATGACTTTGAAGGAGATCCTGCCATGACTCGATTCCTGGAAGAATTTGAAAAGAACTTGGAAGATACGGTAGGAGCAAAAAAGAATGAATGTCACATTTTCTAGTACTACATATTTCAATTTTCAAGTGCTACCAGTGCCTAGCAGCTCTAGTCTCTAAGTGTAACAGTTAACAGATAGCTTTTAACATGGGACATGTTTGCTCTTAAGTATAAAGTAGCTATAAAGGCCATATAAAGTAATACCTATGGCACTCACTTGGGAGTTTTTGCATTTCTGCAAAAGAGGACAAGGTTTATTTAGTAAGATCTAAAGTTCTGGCATCTAAAATCTATAAAAATCTATTTTCTGGCACTTGGGGTATTTTTCATAGCTGTTTTTCCATTTCTGATAAAAGAAACATTGCACTGCATTTTGTATCTTCTGTGTTACAGAAAATGAAAGGCCATCTCAGATTGCTGAATATTGCCTGTGCTGCCAAAGCGAAATGGAGACAAATCACCCTGCAGAAACCTTCCAGAGATTCCCCCCTGTTTTTCAGCCTTCTTGGAGGCAGTGACAAGGGGTTTGGTATTTTTGTAGAGACTGTGGAGATAGGCAGTAAAGCAGCAGAGGCTGGACTTAAGCGTGGTGATCAGGTAAAAACAATTAAGTTAATTTCAAATCTTCTGCTTCACTCACCTCATGGTTGTTCTCAACAGAAATGTTATACTGTGTACTAAGATCAAACCACTGACAAGTGTGGGAACACCACAGCTCAGCTTCCATTTCTATCTGTTAAATAGGTTTCTATTAAATAGTTTTCAAAATATGTAAAAATTTTTGTTTTGTGGGATTGACTGTCACCTGGTGTGTTTGATCCCAGCTCACTGAGGTGGGTGAAAGACTGACAGGTCATACTCAGTGAAAATCCAGCTTTTGAAGTGCTACTAGTTCTGTGGCTCATGAGGCACCATTTCTGATTAATTGCAAGAATGTCATGTTATCATAGAAAATAAACTTATTTAAAGCATTTTTCAAGTAAAAATGGAAGTCCTGACCTATTTACAGGATATAACTTCTCTGACACAATGAAAATAGTTATTTTACATGGAATGTTTTCATTCTGTAGCTGCTGTAAAGATGACATGGTAATTTCTGGGAAGTTCTTACAGTGCCTGTGTTATCACCTTTGTATTTGTAAGTCTGTCAGACAGATGTTTTCCTAATAGTCCCAATTTTTGTTTCTTAAAGATAATGGAAGTAAATGGACAGAATTTTGAGAACATTACCTTTGTAAAAGCTCTGGAAATCTTAAAGAATAACACACATCTCTCCATTACTGTAAAAACAAACATTTTTGGTGAGTAGATTTTCTGTATTACATATTTTTATGTGTAAAGGAAAACTTCCACTCCTTCTGGCTTTATAAGTGCAATAGGGTTCCACCTTTTTTTTTCCAACTTGCTCTTGAGGTGAGAAGTTGTGCAGAAGTCCCCTCACTGTTCCTCTGTTTGCTTGCATCAGTTCTCACGTGCCAAGGGCTGCATGTTGAGTGGCACAGAGCCAGCACAGGCAGCTCTTCAACTCCCTGAGAAACCCTCAGATGACTGTTTAAGCTGATTTAGTGTCCCTCCACGCAGTGGGGCTGAAACAAAGCCAGGGGATCTGGACCAAAATATTTTTGCCAAGAAATAGCAAAAATGTAAGACTGGGATTTTGTAAAACTTCTTTTAATGGCTGTAAGAATGAGAGGATAAATTACCTTTATAATTGAAAAGGGGGATATAAAAGGTGGTATGGCATATAAATGTTGGCTTTTAATTGTCATCATGAATATAAACACTTAAATACCTCTTTAAAATCTCAGGCAAATCATCTGTTCTTTTTCCATAATCTTGTTTAGGCAACAGAATAACAAGAGCTACAGAAAGGAGACTGTGCACAGGATAGCTCTTTCCTCCATAGTTGTATCCATATCTTCTGATGGTTTTCTTCTCCTGTTTCCTTCCTCCAGTTACCTGCCCTTGCTCACTATTGATTTTCTTTTCATTATTATACTATGTTTATTACTGTGCTGCTAAAAAGGTTCAATCCCTCAGCAGTTACTTATTAGCATAATGCAAAAAGAAACAACCAGAGGCACCAGTGGTCCAGACTAATGTGAAATGACATGAAATGAAGCATCACTATAACTGAGACAGTGATAGGTTGTTCATTTGTATTATAAATGTGAGCAACATACATTTATTTACATGTGGGTTCTGATCTCCTCCTGCTAGCTGATAGAATTTCAAAGTAGTTTCTCTGATATATTTTAATGAATTAATATCTTGAAGCTTTTTTCCTCACAGTGATACTTATTTTCCTGACTTTTTAATTGAGTGTTAGGTTTCTGGTACTGACTATGAGCAATTGTTGTTGTTCTATTAAAATCTATACTTGGAGGTCTTGTAGCCTTAGCTTTTATTATACAACAGAAATTTACCATTTAATTGGATTTTCTGTGCAGAAAATCTTGGTTGCCTTCCTCATAGGGACAATCTGATTAATTTGCTTTGTTTTCAGTTCTGCATTCTTCCAGTATCTCAGTAGAAATTGACCTCAGTATTTCAATAAAAAATACTGAATTTCTGACTTGAAAGGTTTTCAAAAGATTTTTAAAGGATCTTTAAAGAAGTAATTGATGTTGACAAGACAATTTGAACTTCTTTTTCCACCTTATATATGTGGAAAGAAACAGAACAAAACCCCTGTAATTTCGTTGGAATTCTAGCTGTGAGAATGTCAGTGTGGGTTATAGACTAGCTTAGTTTCATAAATGCAATAGGAAATCTGATGCAGCTTCTGTTCAGTAGTGTTAGTAGAGGCAAAGACAGTTTGGGAAAATACCAGTCTGTTGCAGTTACTCTTGAAGAGGCATGTGGACTCCATTACCTAATGCAAACAAAAAAGCCAATAAATGCATAGTGCTTGTTGCCCTGAATGCAGTGTTTCCTTATTCTCTCTCTGGGGTGTGAGAAACAAAAGGTTTGAGGGGAAAAGAAGAATTCATTGTGAAGTTCTGAGTGTGCAAAGATTACTCACAACAACTCTATCTTCTCTTACAGTGTTTAAGGAGCTGCTCTGCAGGATAGGACAGGAGAAGAATGGAATTCCACATATTCCAAAAATTGCAGAAAAGAAAAACAACCGTTATTCTATCCCAGATATGCCTGGAGATGTAGAACAGATGTTTCCCCGTGAAAAAGGAAACAAGAAAATGAAAGCAAATACTGTGTCTGGTGGAAGAAATAGAATCAGGAAAATTTTAGACAAGACCCGTTTCAGCATCTTGCCTCCAAAACTGTTCAGGTTTGTCAGACTCTCTTGTCAAAAAGTAATGGTTCCTTATTAAGTTGTGATACTTTAATCACAGAATGGTTGGAAGGGAATTGGGTTGAGAAGGAACTCAAGTATCTTAAAGACTATCCCATGGGCAGGGACACCTTCCACTAGACCACGTTGTTCCAAGGTCCATCCAGCCTGGCCTTGAGCACTTCCAGGGATGGGGCAGCCACAGCTGCTCTGGGCATCCTGTGCCAGGGCCTCACCACCCTCACAGGGAGGAATTTCTCCCTAACATCCACCTAAAACCTACCCTCCTTCAGCCTCAGGCCGTTAAGAAATACCAATTGCTTAGTATTTCTAGTCATTATGTCCATGTTGCTTATGTTTTTTAAAAATCATGGCACCTGCCCCATGAATGCAGAACAAGACCAAAATATCTTTTCTCTCCTGATGAACGCTATCAAATCTTTTTCCTCGTCTTGTTTTGAAAGCTTGTCTACAGCATGTAGTTAAAACAGCTGAACACCATTATTTCCTTAGTCTCATTCATCCCAAGGTGAATGGGAGGAGTTTAATGCAGATAACTGGAGCAGAACTGTTTTGCAGTGATGGCAGCGTGAGCCAGTCACAGGACGACAGCATCGTGGGGACACGGCAGTGCCGGCACAGCCTGGCCATCATGCCCATTCCAGGCACCCTTTCATCTAGTAGCCCTG
This sequence comes from Chloebia gouldiae, assembly GCA_003676055.1. Lineage (NCBI taxonomy): Eukaryota > Metazoa > Chordata > Aves > Passeriformes > Passeridae > Chloebia > Chloebia gouldiae. The sequence goes on along the minus strand of QUSF01000017.1, from coordinate 9,823,991 downwards.
ACCTGCTGCAGCCCACAACCAGCATTCTGGATTTCTCTAACCCTTCAGGTAAATGGCAGCTTGAGGTTGATTTACAGGATGGTTCGCAAGGCAGCTGGCTCAGGGGGAATATTGCACCTGTGCTCACATCACTGGTGCTGAGTGCAGTTTGCTGTGCATCCTGTGGGGCTAACAGGGCCAAACTGGAGAGGTACTGAAAATCCACACACCTGAACCTCTCTTGCCTACTTTTTCTAAGTAATGTGAGACTTACCTTTTTTTTTTTTTTTTTTTTTTTTTTTTTTTTTTTTACAAATAAATATATTTTGCTACTTCTGAGAGCCTTTAATTTATTTGGCTCTGGTGGAAGGAGATAATCTTTGTTTGCCCCTTTCTACTTCGCCATGTCTCCTCAGTGCTTTGGCTCGTCCATCCTTCTGTCTGACAGTGTTCAAGCAGTATTGTGGCTAGAATAGGACTGCCTTGGTACCAGCACAGTGATGTTCATGTTTCATGTTTAACTAACATTATGTATACTCAACAGTCTGTCTAAAATCCTAAAAGATGTTTTGAGATATGTGGCCTGGGCTTTCATTGCTGTTGCTGTAGGAATCCAGTTTTTGGAGTGGCTGCAGGAGGTATTTGTTGCAATATGCAGCTGCCTGTAAACATGTTTAGTCAGAATCTTTTTTTTCCGTATTTTAAGTCTATGTTCTGTACATAATGACATATTCTGTAAAGTGTTTTGTGACTGTGACTTATGTAAACATAAACTTGCAGCTTTCTCCTTTGAAAGGGATGTGCACAGATGTATCCTATCAGGTGCATAAATACCCATAGCAAAAAAAGTTCCCTTTTTGGTGCAATTTCAGACCTTTGCTGTCTGCATGACAGCTACATATTTTTCTAAAAAAATTTAATTAGTACTATACAAGTTACTGCTTAATATGAAATGGTGGTAACTAGTTCATCTTAGATAGAATCACAGAATGGTTCGTGTTGGAAAGGACCTTTAATCGTCATCTCTTCCAACCCCCCCTGCCATGGGCAGGGACATCTTCAGCTGCATCACTTAGCTTTACTTTAAGCTTGCTATAAGAAATATGCTGCCAGTTTGAATGTCAGAAAAAACCAAGTTATTTCTGTCAGTGTACACTTGATAAGTTTTGTAAGCATCTCAATCTTGATTTTGTGTTGATATGATTTTTTTTCTTTTTCTCCTGTCTGCAGCTGTTGGGTTTTACTGTAAGTATTCTCATGTAAAGCATCCTGCAGACCTTAATATTGCATGGCTTGCCTGTAAATTTAACACTATCAGATGTTGCACTGACATAATTATTACTGTAGGGCATTGGATAGCCCTGTGCTCTGTAATTTTCCTTAAAACAAATCCATAGGCTTCTATACAGGCACAGTGCTGTGCTGAGGCTGAGACCTGCATTTTATTCCCATTTCTGCCCCCAGCAGAAGTCTGAATGACTTCTTGCAGGTTCCTCTGCTTCTCTGTGGCCTTGCTTTAAAGGGATGAAGTTGCTTATATCTCTTTCATGGAACTGAAGTTTCAGAGGATAACAGTTTGAGATTTAGTTTGTTCTTCTGTTGTACTTCATAGCTAAAATTCTGTGCATGGCAACTTGAAATGTGCTTTGTATTGTCAAAATGAGCTGAATAATGCATAAAAATTTTAATTTAATAATTTATGATTGCCTGCGTAAAAGTAAATACTATGAAGACAGAAATGTATCTGTAATTTTCCCTTATCTGTCACGAGTTATATTGTTTTGGTTGCATGGGTTTGGTTTTTTGTTTGTTTGTTTGTTCTTTTTTACTTTTTTCTCCCCAATTAAATTTCAGTTTTACACCTTGAATATGTTCTTGTTTTTAGGTATGCTTATACCAAAGTATAGATGTTTCCCTTCTTCTATTTCTTTATTATCACTTTTATGACAGGCACTTCTCTAATTATGCAATATGTCATTTCCACCACTTTCATTTTCATCACTTTCACAAATAAAGTAGAAAATACTTCTCATTTATATTGTCCCTATTCACATATATATTGAACTTCATATTCAGCTAGAACCCAGCTTCTGATAAGAAAGTTCTGATAATGTTTTAATCATAATCATGAAACTGTTAGAGGAATTAGCTTTCAGCTGGAATTTTTTTAACCCATGTTTCCTTCCATCTTAAAATTTATTTACAACTGATGTTGAGCCTTTCTTTTTTCCAGTGGGTGGGACCTTTGGTGCTGGATCATAGATTATCTGCTTACTTTTTACCTTGAAATTCCTTCTACTTATCCCCATATCACATATAAATCCTGTTGCAAGAAAAAGTAACCCCAAGGTCACTGCCCCCAGAGATCTTTGTTGCCTCCTTAAGCAGTGGATTTTGATGGAGGGAAATCAGTGTATAGTCAGTAGGGTGAGCAGCCTCTAAAAGTGTATTTTTAGCAGCTCAGAGAGCTGCTTCTGGGAGTTCCTAAAGGACCTAGATGCTCTCCCCAGCAGGGTGACTCCCTTGGCTGGTTCCCCTTGGGCAGAGGGACACCTGACCATCCCCAGTGCTCCAGGGCAGGTCACGTCTCAATCCATGGATTTGGCATTTAAGGGCTGGACAAATAGCAGTGAGAGAAGGGGAGGGCTCTTTGGGAGGCTGTTGCTTTAATGGCAGCCCTTCAGTTCCCTCACTGGAGATCTCTGATGTAGCAGTTGTGGCACATCTGCCTCTGGAGTGGTTTTGGAGAGCCTCAGCCTTGGCTGAGGGCTCAGCAACATCCTCCCACCTTCTGAAGTCTGCACAAAAATTTTGAAGTTTTAGTCTTTAGGGAAGGGAAAATCTGGGCTTTCCTGTGCTTGGAATTACTGTGCATTTTGACTCCTGACAATTTTTTTTAAATCAACTTTATTTGGAAAATCAAACTTTCTGTAATAGCTAATAGAGCAAGTTATTTGCAATCATCAATCTGTGAATGAAACGCTTGTTTCCGTAGATATTTATTTCCTGCTGTAGGCTGCCTCAGATAAAAGTGTTGTCTAATGCATTTATAATACATAAAATGTGCTATAAATAAGTACACCAGCCAAAGAATTAACTGCTGGCTGCAGCAGTTAGTGCAGCAGGGAAAAGTGAGGGTAAAAGCTCACAGCTAGTTCTGGAAGCAAACAAATCTCCTTTCCTCTTCACATCCTCCCACCCCAAGCCCATCCATCTGTACTGGGTGGCTTCCCATCCCTGGGAAGAGTGCCCTGGCACATGTGTGGATCTGGCTCTCACAGACACAAGAGAGCCAAAGAAGGAATGATGCTGCCAAAGTTTTTAAGACACGCTGTGAAGGGACAGTGCACAGTCTAGTTACATACCTGCATGTCTTGTACTTTGACTGGGGTCATGGGATGGTAGAGTAATTGAGTTAGAAGAAGAGCAGAGAGAAGAGTCCTCTTTTTTTCCTTACAAAGATGAGGAAAAACCCAGAGTATTTAAAATATTTTTTAAGTCCAGCATGGGTTTTTTTTCCCCAGAAGTTGGTTGTGTTTGTTTCCTGGTGATCAAATGGGACAGGAAATCTAGACTCAGAGAATGGTTTGGCTTGCAATAAGATCATCTAGTTCCACCCCCTACCTTCCACTAGACCAGGTGCTCCAAGCCCCATCCACCTGGTGTTGAGCACCTCCATGGATGGAGAATCCACAGCCTCTTTGGGCAACCCGTGCCAGGGCTTCACCCCCTTCACAGGGAAGAATTTGTCCCTAATATCCAATTAAACCATCCCTCCTTCAGCTTTAGCCAGTTCCCCCTTGTTCTATCACACTCTTTTGTAAACCATCTCTCCAAGTGACCTTGTGTCTTTTCAGTGGAAAAGTACTTCACACCTTAAAGGTGTTACACTCTTTTTTTAGATATTCCAGATCAGGTGATCCGAGTTTTCAAAGCGGATCAGCAGAGCTGTTACATCATCATCAGCAAAGACACTACAGCCAAGGAGGTGGTGAGTCACGCTGTCCATGAGTTCAACCTGACGGGAGCCCCCGAGACCTACTCGCTGTGCGAGGTGTCCGTCAGCCCCGAGGGCGTCATCAAGCAGCGGCGCCTCCCGGATCAGTTCTCCAAGCTGGCTGACAGGATTCAGCTCAACGGACGGTAAATGGTCTTTCTTTCACTTGGGTTTTGGTTGGCTGTCAGGATTTGAAACATTCTAGGTTGGAAAAGACCTTCACCGTAATTAATCCTTACCTCAAGGAAAGTTGTTTTAATTAAAATGGACTGGTGTCTCTTGGAAGCACAAGCAAGCAAATGCCACTTGTCTCTCTTCTTTGGATCACCTTCCTCTTTTGCACTCAAAAATCCCTCTCTAAATCTACAGCAAGCTTACATGAAGGCTGTAGGTCTCAGATTCAGTCAAAGAGAAAATGAAAAGTTAAAAGTTAGAAACTCAACAGTTTCTAACCAGGTAGAAGCCTGAGAAACTGTTGAGAAGAATGTAAATAAAGTTCTTTATCTCGCTTGTTGTTCACATTGTTTATAGTTAGGTTTTGATACTGTATGTCATTCACTGCACACCAATACTGTGAGATGTTTTCACTTCAGGACCAATGGAGTTGGTCTGCATGAAGCTCTGTATAAAAGAGCGATGTATTATAAAATAAATCAGTCGTATTCTCTCCCCTTCTGAACAGAGTCTATTCATTCCCGTCCTGCCTCAACAGCGTCATCAGGCAGCTAAATTGCGCAGATCAGGATAATGTATATAGTGTTTTACACTTGGAGAAAAAGGTTATATTTGTTTTGACACTTCTCACACGTACTTGAGGATTAAAGAATACAATTAATTTCTTTCTCAGTGTCATGCTGCAGTGAACTGATACTAACCCGAGATAAATTCTTCCATTTTTAAGTAAACTGTTCTGAATGTTTCTGAAATGTTAAGTGCTTTGGTTTTATCTGATGACCTGACCCATACCAGAAGAAAGTTTATTTAACTAAAATATTCTGTAGTTGTCTTTGCTAGGCAACAGAGAGAATTTATTAGTAATAAATTCTTGTGTATCTGAAAGCAATTTACCTGGGACCATGGAATGATTTTTCCAGATATATTTTCATTTCCTGAATACTCTGTGCCCCATGCAAATATTAGTATGCCACTGTAAATTTATGGAAAAAAAAACACACAAAATTTGTGTAAGAAATGTAGAAAAACATTAGCAGGAGATTTTTCAGGCCTAGTGTGTTTTTGAAATGCTATTTTCACTGCTGAATTTACAAATGGAAAAGGTGACCACTACGGTATAGTACAGAGTAAGAGTGTAAAAATACTAACAAAGAGCTTTTGAAATGTGTATTTACTTTAGTATTGGTGCTGTTTTACATTAACTGAAGTACAAGGTTATGTTATCCCTTCTTGTCTCTGTAACGCTCACAGTGATTGGTATAGTTCAATATCTTTGTGTTCATAAACACTCAGAACAGCATCTCTAATGTGTTGTTATTGTCAATTATTCTTCAGGTATTACCTGAAAAACAATATGGAAACAGAAACCTTATGCTCAGATGAGGATGCTCAAGAGCTACTCCGAGAGAGCCAAATTTCCCTCCTGCAGCTGAGCACCATTGAGGTGGCCACTCAGCTTTCCATGCGGGACTTTGAACTGTTCCGCAACATCGAGCCAACGGAATACATTGATGACCTGTACAAGCTGGACTCCAAAACAGGGAATGCTCACCTGAAGCAGTTTGAGGATGTCATAAATCAAGAGACCTTCTGGGTTGCCATGGAAATTTTAGCAGAGCCCAACCAACTCAAAAGAATGAAGATTATTAAGCATTTCATTAAAATTGCTCTCCACTGTCGAGAATGCAAGAACTTCAATTCCATGTTTGCGGTGATAAGGTAAAATACTTCCCATCCCTCAGATCTGGTTGGTGCTGTCACAGGCAATTCTGGTAATCCAAACAGAAAGGAAAGAAATGGGAATATCCTGAGCAGACTGCAGCTGGGGCTGGGTGGTTTTCCAAAGCCGGGCTGGTCAGATGTGGATTGTCACCAGAGCCTCTGCACTGTCACCTCAGCACTTCAGTCCTGTTGTGGTGCTGGCTGTGACAGTCTCTTTTTCACTGGTACCGCGCAGGAAAAAAGGAGATGGGTACAAAGCACTGTTTGATTGATGAACTGCAGAAACCTGCCTGAGCACTGTGTCATTTTCTGTGGCTTTGGCACCCAATTTCCCTTCTTTTTGTCAGTCATTGTTACTTTTCCAGGGTGCACCAAGTCGTATATGTGATGATGAGATTACTTTATTTCTTCCTTGCATTGTAAGGACTTCCTCAAATCAGTCTTGTTTTAGTTTCATTTTCCTTCTCATTCTTTCCTGTCATCTGCATGCTTTTCTATTTTTTCCCCTCTTCATTTGCACATTTAAGCTTTCTCTTCTGATTTATACTGAATGCTGCTGCTTTAACAGCATGAGTTCATCATTTCCTGTATTTGCAATTATCTTACACCCAGCCTTTACTGTAGGAAGAAAAAGACACTGTGATTCATCAGACAAAGATCTGGATTTGTGCTGTATCCCAGCAGCATTATTGAAAACATGATTTTAAAATATTTTCTTCCATGTCTAACCAGTTCATCAAATGTATTGGCTTGTTGTTAGTCATTAATTAAAGAATTAATGAATTTCTGTGAAGGGTACTGGACAGTCATTGAGCCTTTGGCTGCTCATTATGTGGGAATACACACATGGATACTGATTCTAATTTTTATATTCTACTCCCTAATTTTTCATGGTTTATTTTAGGTAAGGAAATTACTCTTTCTGCTTTTCAATTAAGTCCAATCAGGCCATGACTAAAGTGGTCTTTTGTCTGGGAAAAAGAAAAAGGCAAACAATTTAGGTTTTGTTTTACTGTTATTTCCACAAGAATATTTTTGTTAGCATATGGCACAGGGGTTCTCTTTCTTGCCTTGTCCTGCACAGCAGTTTGGTGCCATATGTCTCATGAAATAGGAAAATAACCATCCTAATGTAGCATGGAAAAGAGGAGCTGTGGGCTGGCATATGTTTGATTTTTTCATGTCAGAGAAGGCTTTGTTTGGCATAGCATGGAAAGAAATTTGTCTAAAAAATAACCCAAATACAAAAGAAGTTTTTAAAAAAAAAAAAAATCTGATAATAACAAATTCAGTGATAGTGTGGCTCTGGATTTGCTAATCAGTGCTGCAGCACATCCCTTTCCAGTTCCACAAAGGTGAGGACTTTGCAATTATTGCAGAATTCTTTGAGCATAGGTGGTGACAAATTATTACAGGGAGTGTGGATTTAATTTATTTAATATTTTTATTTAATGGGGTGTTTTGGCAGCCAAATAATTCTGGATATATTTTTACTTTGTGGGAATGAGGGCACAGTGACAAGTTTTAGCATATCTGCTACTTCCAGTTCTCAGTTGCTCATTTACAAATGCTCTTGTCTGAAGCTCTGAAGTCAGAGATTCACAGAAGGGTTTGGGTTGGAAGAGACCTTAAAGATAATCTCACTCCTACCCCCTGCTATGGGCTGGAACACCTTCCACTGCACCAGGTTGCTCCAAGCCCCATCCAGCCTGTCCTTGAGCCCTTCAGGGGTGGAGCCTCTCTGGGCAGCTTGTGCTGGGGTCTCACCACCCTCATGAGGTAGAATTTCTTTCCAAAGTCTTGCCACTTCTGCTTGGGTTGCACTCTTGCACTGTTCTCATTTTCTGTGCAATCATTGGTTCACCTCATGCATTTTTTAATTATTTTGTTCTTACCGTGGCATACATTTTTACAGGATTCTTAAATAGTTGTTAGTCCTGTGTTACAGAGATACTATTTTGGCAGTAATTTGAAGTTTGTACCTTGAGTAGTCATGGTTTTTACCAGTCCTGTTTAAACAGCAGAGGGTTATTGCGATGAACTTGTAGCCTCATATTCACCTGTCTTCACAGTTAACCTTGGGAAAGCTATTTTTAATTCTTAAAACAACCCCTCAACCCTTCACTTCTTTCTGAAAGGTAACAATTCCACTCACAGCTAATGTGAAACATTTCTGCATTGCAGTGGGTTAAATCTTGCACCGGTAGCTCGTCTCAGAGGCACTTGGGAAAAGTTACCCAGCAAGTACGAAAAGCACCTCAGAGACCTTCAAGATCTTTTTGATCCATCTCGAAACATGGCAAAATATCGCAACATCCTCAGCAGCCAGAGCATGCAGCCTCCAATTATCCCACTTTTCCCTGTTGTCAAGAAAGATATCACATTTCTGCATGAAGGTAATGTCAAGCAGAGAGGAAATAAATTGAATGTATTGAATGTACTTCAGCCCTTTCTTCAGTGCTCTGTGGGTCCACATGTGTCTAACGAAGCTGCTACCAGTAGGATGCTTTTGAAGGATCCTTTATAGGAGTAAAATAAAATAGAACTGGGAATGCCTAATGGAAGAGACTGGTCCTAGACAAAAATTAAAAATAAAATGTATCTTTTTAATATTTAGAAAGCAATGCTGTAATCCTCCTCAGCTGCCCTAAGGTTTAGGGTGGAAGCGTAGGTGAGTGTGCTGTCTGGTAGCTATACCACTTCAAATATTTTCTGTTACAAAAAACTTGTTGCTGTAATGTTTCCAGGTTTTCATTCCATGTTGTGGCATGCACACAGTGATACACCTCCTACTCTTGCTTTCAACATTTTCAAGGGATTTTGTTTAAATGTTTCCATTTTGTTCCCTTTACTGATTGAGGTGAACCATTTCTGAATATGCTTAATTCATGGTTGTGATGGTTCAAAACTATCAAACTTCTTTCCTAATGTGAATATTGTTAATGCAAATTCTGTATTTTTATTATTTTAACATTATGCAAGTGAATTTGGGCATAGTTCACTTATTCCTTTTTTCTCCTACTAATACTTGTTACTTTAGAAATCGATTAATAAAAGAATGTAGGCTAGTCCAAGTGGGTTTGATTCCATCAGTGTTTTGAGAGAACATCCTGGTTTCTTGCTACTTTGATTAAAAAAAATTTGTGTGGATTGGGGGACAGGGAAGGGAGAAGGGTAGCAGGGGAAGAACTAGAAGCACAGTGGCTGTTCAGAAATATTTATTACACCTTTTTTTTTTTCCTTATGTGTGTGTTTCAATTATGCAGGCAATGATTCTAAAGTGGATGGCCTGGTAAATTTTGAGAAGCTCCGGATGATTGCCAAAGAAATCCGCCAAGTTGTCCGAATGACCTCTGCAAACATGGATCCAGCTGTGATGTTCAGACAAAGGTGTGCAATGGGAAGGGCAGCAGCACTGAAGGGGTCTCAGTGTGGGGGGATCTGGTTCTCTGTGTGCATCAGCACGTTGATATTTCATTGTGTACATCATCATTGACATCTACCATCAAACCACAGCCTTTATCAAATTATGGCAAAACAGTTGATGCTTCCCAGACCTTCTTTGAATGACTAATAAACCAATTTATTGCCTTTAAAAAGCACAGAAGAATAAGTTCTAATTTTAATGATACATATTTCTGCTAAATAAAATGTTAATGTCAGTAGAGTTTTGAGAGAGGTATAATATTACAGGGTACAGTATTTAGATATGAGAGAGAGATAAAAAGCACCTAAATCACTCATGTATAGATCTGAAATGCTGTTTCAAAACAAAACCATGCTGATAACATATTAAATTCAAATTAAATATTTTTAATTTGTTCTAAGCACAGCTTGTTCCACCTACATAATGTTTGATATGTTCAGGCTTCAGCAGGTGGAGGGTGTTTTCTTGGCTTATTTTTTCTTATTTTTTTCTTTTTATCTTGATGCTGAATATCACCAGGCTTGGTGTTAACAAAGTGCAGAATAAAAACAACGTAACTCCTAATCTGGTGCTGATTAGCTCCAGATTTTATTTAGTGGAAATGAATTATTTCCTGCATCTGTTTTCTTCGCACTGGCTGAACTGAGAGCATCAGTGGCTCTGTTGTGTCCATACAGGGTCCTGACCCTGTGGGTGTCTGTGGGGTGGGTGGTGGCCTTGCTCCTTGGCCTGTCTGCCTCAAACTGATGGGCCAGACAAGCCCCCAGGGTGCACTCTGGGTGGGTATTGGGTCATGGCTGAGTAGCCACATGGCTCTGACTTCAGAAAATGACAAAATACTCTCCTGAGCTGCCCATACCTGTGTGCACCCCAGCAGAGCAGAACTCTCTCAACACCCCTGGAGGGAAGTAGTGCAAGTAGGGGACACAGTGGACAGTTTTTGGGTGAAGTGTGCTTCACCCACTCAGAATTCCAGTCACCTGTGCAGTTGTGATTCTCTGTGATGTGTGAATTCAGTTACATCTGTGCAGTGGAAGGAAACAGGGCATGCAAGGATGGGGAGCTTTTATAGAGCATAGAGATTTGGTTGCCTGTGGTATTCCAGTGGTCAGGATTCACGGAGGATCATCAGTTCTGTCTGGTTTTTGTTTGCAAGGCTGGCTATCAGGAAAGATATTTTTTTGTTTTTCAAGTACAGGCATTTAAAGCCAGCCTGGATTGGGCTCTGAGAAGCCTGGTCCATTAGAAGGTGTATAAGGGAATGTGAGGGGATAAACTTCAGGGTCCCTCCTAACATGAACTGTTCTGTGATTCTGTGACTCTAAAAATGGCCCAGTCTGAGCCATAAATAACAGATCCTTGTTAATGTTATTTTGTTTCAAGTGGAGATTCACTTTTTTACAGTTGGATTTGAATTATCAAGATTTGATTTTTAATATAAAATTAAAAAGTCAGTTACTGAGAAGTTGTGATTGCTTTTCAGAAACTTTGGCATTCACAGCTGAAATTAGTCTATAAATAAATTTCCCTGATGGCCCATGCACTTTCTAAGACCTCTTGAAATCTAATAATTAAATAAATTGAACAGTAAGTAGTTGCCTTTAGTATGTTTTTTCAGAATTACAGAACACATTTTAATAACTGTAATTTAAATTACACACACTGCCATAAACTGCTTAGGCATCTAATATTAGAGATAGTGCCAAAGATTAAAAGAAAATAATTCCATGTTTTCATGTCATTTATATTAATTTTCATTGTCTCTAGTGTTTGATCTCTCAGTTTGTGTTATGAAGCATCAAATAAATGCCTTTGAAGATGAAAAATCAACAAGAAAGATATGTATTAGTAGTAACATGAGACTTGCTCACAAGGTCATTACCAATTACTGAAAGCGTCTAGGCTTTCAAGGTGTATTTGGCAACTGCCTTGTTTTCCAGCCAACAGTCAAGAGAAAACAATATCATAAACTTGAATATTGATAGTGATGATTTCTCATACACTTTCAACTGGCAAAAAATAAATTAATTTAATCCCATTTTCTGCAATATGAATGAGTTGCACTTCATCAAATTTAAATTTGACTTACAGAAAATAAATTAATGCAAATTTGAATTTTTCAATTCATAGGTTAAACAAAAAACTGATAGATATTAAAGTATTTGTCAAGTCTTGCCCCTGCATTTCATGAAAACATTGTGTTATTGTTTGAGAAGAATGTGGCTGTATAGAGATTTTTCTTTTCTGTTCTTTCCTGTCTACATCTTTCTTCCTGACTCTCAACTGTTTTATTTTTTTCCTGTGCTTTTCTGTTCAAATACATGCTTCAATGTATATGGCTCTTGCTTACAGGAAGAAGAGGTGGAGAAGTTTGGGGTAAGTGTAGAGCTGAATGCAACTAAGATAAATAAAGATTATGCAACTCTTAACATACTGCATCCTCCTTGTTAATGCATGCATCTGAAATACAGCATGCATTTTATTAACCCTGCAATACATGTTTTTTTGAAAACAGGAGTAAGGGGTTCCAGCCAACATTTTACTGCAGCTATAAGGATTCTGAGTTGCTTTTGTGTAGTAGATAAGTTGTTTGAGTTTTGGCTTTGTGCATTAAAAAAAAACCTTGCTGTGCAGTTACATTGGAAGGCAAAATATTGTGGGAAGTAAATGAAATAAGTAACTTACTTACGTTTTAACATGTTACAGAAAAGTTGAAACCATTCTGCATTTTCCACTATAAGGACACTCTTAATTGTGCAAATGATGTAATAATTTTCTCCCTGAAGTTTGTCTTCAGGCAACCTTCAAAGTATTTCTTTTTAGCATATGTTTAAAATGTATCTCACATTTCCTGACTAAAATCCTCATTGATCCTACTGGAAGTGTTCGTTGTGTGAGGTCTGGATCATGGAATGACTAAAGAGGAGAGTTCTGATCTTGGCCAGTGAAATTCCTGCCTGGCCCAGGGCAGTGATTTTAAGACTGCCATTGTAGGCATATTTTATGTGTTCTGTGTTACCTGTGTGCCTTTGCATAGCAGTGATGGGGACAGTGCCAGGACTTGGGCTGGTCATACTGGGCTTAGCAGGTTTGGATACTGGTCCCTGATGCTGGTGTGGATGCCCTTGGCTGGCAGCATTTGGTGCTCAATAATCAACTGCTCACAAGGCAGCTCATGGGAAGAAAGAGTCACTGTGATTTCTAACCCTTGGAATTACTGTGAACACAAGGGAATAAGGAAAAATAATTGTTAAAGGAAATAGAATTAAATTGCCTTAAAAAGTCGAATCCAAACCTGAAAAAAAAAGTGTGTACATAAACAATAAAATATTTCTGTCTTTAAAAATAAACATAATTTCCTGATCATTGTAGAATAGCTTTGTCCTTATCCTTCAAGAGACACGAGTGTCCCCTTGGTTTGAATAGCTGTGAACACTCTGTCGTGACTTTTGCTGCTCCTTGTCTCTAATAACATCTCTCTTTTATTTAATTAAGCTATAAATTGCTGAGAGTTTTCAAGCTTATATTTTCTCTCAGAGTGATTTATTTAACATGTCTGAAAATATTGCAGTCAGCTGTTTTCCAACATTTATTTTCTAAGCTCAGTTTACTTGATTCCTTGGATTTCCTCTAACAACATGTTTCATTCCAACTCCTTTGGCCATTATGGCTCTTCTGTGCCTGATGTTGTTTATTCTGCCACTTGTGATTCTGTAAACACACGAGATCTCGATAAATGTCTTCATGTAGCTTTAAAAATATTCATCTGAATATTTAAAAATCCCCACAAAAACCCAGCCTTGAACAATTTTGACATTTTCCATTAGAATTTACATGTGACTTATACCATGATCTCCATTTATTTAAAAATTCATCAGAACTGGTGTGGCTGAGGGACTTCTGGCAGCTGAAACAAAGGTGACTGTGTTTAAACTATGCCCTGAACAGTTGTTTGGTCACTCTTCCAGTGTGAATAGGAGTGACTGTCAGGGAGAGTAACTCATGTTCTTTAACAAGTACAGTATTATTTATTTTTGCTTCAGTTACTGATAGATTTCAGAGCTCAAAATTAGGAGTATTGAGGAGCGTTCTCATTCATAGATACAAGTCTGTACAAGTCTAGGTGTATGTATATCATCACTGCCTTCCTCACCTTTCTTGGGATAAGTTTTTTAATGAGCTGCTCTTCTGTGAATATTTTTAGTTAATTGAAGAAAGAAGTTAAGTGTGTAATCAAATGCACTTTGTACATTTAATGTAATTTGCCCCTTGTTTAACCATTATGAGAAGCTCAGTTTTCTAAGAGGATTGCAGTGGTCACTCACTTCTGTGCTCAGCTAAGTGCAAGGAGTTTCTGTGTAAGCCTGATGGACACAGTGGGTACCCAGTTCCACGAAAGTTACCAAGTTTATCCACTTTCAGAATCTACACTTGAATTCGTAGAGCTGTTAAGGTTGGAAAAGACCTCTGAGATCATGAAATCCAGCCATCAACCCAACACCACTAAACTGTGTCCTCAAGTCATGCATTGTTTGAAAACCTCCAGGGATGCTGACCCCACCTCTGCCCTGGGCAGGCTGTTCCAGGTCCTGACAACCCTTTCCATGAAGAAGTTTTTCCTAATGTCCAATTCAAACCTCTCCTGGCACAGCTTGAGACTATTTTTTCTTGTCAGCTGTGGGTCCTGCAGTACAAGGCTGGGAGTTGTTAGCAGAGCTGAATGAGTTCCACACCCAGCACTGCCCCTTGTTCTTCTCCCAGCTCCACACTTCCATAGGCAGTCCTGTTCTAGGCTCAAATCGCTGCTCTCAATTTACCCAGATATGTTGAGGCAAGTGTTTTAATGCTGTTCATCTTTTTTAACTCATTTTCATCAGCATGCACTAGCCCTAACTGAAGATTATTGGTATTAATCTGCTTTGGCCTATGCTGCTGTAGCTCTTAGTTGGTGTTGAGAACTGAACCTTGAGTGCTTTGATCTTTTCTCTCGTAGGTCTCTGAGCCAGGGCAGCATGAACTCGAACATGCTGGACGTGCAGGGAGGCGCTCACAAGAAACGCGCCCGGCGCAGCTCGCTCCTCAACGCCAAGAAGCTCTATGAGGACGCCCAGATGGCGAGGAAGGTGAAGCAGTACCTGTCCAACCTCAGTGTAGAGACAGACGAAGAGAAGATCCAAATATTGTCACTTCAGTGTGAGCCCGCATACAGCACTTGTAAGTACAGTGAGCTAGAACAGCAGCATGATCTATAACATATATAAAAAATGTTCCATCTCTAAAAATACTCTTCTAAACTTTTTCTCCAAGGAGAAGATACTGTCGTAAGGGTTGTTCTGTCAATTCATATACTGAGAGCTTCAGCAGGACAGCATGTGTGAGCTCAGAAAACTTCTGTGATGTTTTTTATTTTGACCTTTAGTTCCTAAAGCCGTGTGTCTTTCCATCAGTCTGGCAGGAAATCCATTAGCACATCAGCTCTGCTGGTGCCCTGCTGTCCTTGCACAGGAAGGATAAAAGTAGTCTTTACCATACGAACAGCAAGACAAAATCAATATAAAACTGCAATGGATTACACCTTAGAATAAATGAAGATTGTTGAGAAGGAGAAGTTAGGTCAATATTGACTGATGAGTTTGACATGGCTTGGCAGTCACAAATTGAGGACTACAGCACGACAGCTCTCATAATTTGAGCTCTTGTCAAACAAACTGTTGTCTGACCTGCTGTCTTACACAGTTCAGAAAAATCTTATTTAGAAATAGGAAGTTATAATTGTGTTTTTAGATACTCAGGCAGTTTTCACTTTCTTGAAAGGCAGATTTGTTTCAAAATAGATGAGTAACAACCATGCTGAACAAAATTACGTTTGCTGCTTGTCTTTTGTCCAAATATAGCATTTTAAGGCTTTTTTTGTCTTCAAATACTGTTTTATCTCTGATGAGGTAAGTTCAAAGCATGACTAGGAGATGGCATCTTGAAGATAAAATTTTAAGTCCTTGCCGTTATCCAGTATTAAGAATGCAAATCCTTATTATTCCCTAAGATGCTGTCTTATGCAAATTTTCTTTTAGCTTTTACTTTTAAGTAGCGCTGAAGCAGGAAACCTGGAAATGGCCACATTTAACTCCCTTTTAAAAAACATTAAATCCTTCATGTTTGAACTCTTTATAGATGATCTATGTGCAATCGTAGGTACCAGGCCCAAGAGAAAAACATAAATTTTATCAGATTGTTTTTTGTTTGTTTAAAAGAAATCGGTGCTAGCCATCGATATTTGAAAGTAAAAACAGGGAATATATACTGACTGGTCTACTTCATGTAGTTAGGCAAATCAGGTCGATATTTTCTTAAACATCAGAAAGGAAAATGAAGTTTAAATGGATACACAAATAAATATGTAGTAGATTGGCATATTATTAAAAGTAACATTTTAAAAAGCTGGGGAAAAAGCCCTAAGCCCCAAAAGCCACAGGCAGTAGATGCAGTTGAGATCATCCTTGTTACAGAGCTGAGAGAAAGAGCAGAGGAGTGATGTGTGGCATGGGGGAGCTGCCAGCCCCTCGTGGTTTTAAATCTGGTGCAGTGAGAGCACTGACCTGTCCAGGGATGTCTCTCTTCACTTGGTTGGATTACCCACGTTCAGGGATTCAGCTCCCCCATTTCTTACCTCAGTAATAAACTTCTGCCCTTGCTTGTGGTAGGAATGAGCAGAAGTGACGCTGCAATCCAGAGTTTTCCAACAGAATTTAAGGAGAAATCAGATGAGGAGCAGTCTGTGAGTTGCTGTGTGATTAAAGCAGAAGCTGAAGCAGTGCCCTGTGCTGTAAATCACTTGTGCCACCTAGTGAAACATTTGATGGCAGTTGCAAAACCACCTGATTTTGAAAGAAGTGCTGTTATGCAATTGCACCTTGCATGCAGATATTTAAAATACAGGCTTGTGGTAGAAATAAACAACATCTTTTGATCTTTGGATTAAGTACTGCTATGGCACTTTCAAGAAATTAGGGCTTTTTTTTAAAGCCCTTCACACATCATCTTCAGTGTGATGGGATCGTAATGTTTGGACTAGAAATGGTTTAAAATACAATTTATCTTCTTTATACAGTGGTTCCTTTGTCTGCAGTTGTGCTGCAATAATCCTGCAATTGAAAGTGCTGGATACTTATATGCAATTTTTCCCTAACAGTGACAAAGAATTTAAGTGAGAGAAGAGGAGGGAAATCCTCTGAAATGTCTCCAGTGCCCATGAGATCAATTGGCCAAACCACAAAAGCCCATCAGCATCAACAAAACCGAATGAGTCAAGTTCTTCAGGTCCCAAGTGTGAATTTGTACCCCAGCAGGAAAAAGGGACTGACAAAGGATCATGTCACATTCAGTGAGTATCTTCAGTTCACCTGGCTGGGGAGGTTTAAGGATGTAAACAGGCAGGAGGGAGGAGCTCTTTTGTAGCTGAGTGGTTTATGTGAGATACTGCTGTGCTTCATTAAATTAATTAATTTTAAAACAGCTGATACATATTGCTGTGTTTTAAGAGAGTGTGTTTTGTCATTTGCACAGTCTTTTATAACTTTCCTTAAAACAGTTAATGGTGAGGTGCTGTCTCCAAATACACTCTTGCTCCATGAAGTCTAATATATTTGGGTGAAATCATTGAAACAAATCAGACATTTAATATTTTAACCTCTGGAACATCATTTTAACAACATTATGGTCAAATGGAGCAACATATATTATTAGTTGCTCCTAGTGAACATAGTTTTTTTGTCTCTAAATTTACTAGTTGCAAAGCAGTATATTCTTTATTAAAAAGCTTTTGTCCTATTTACATAACTGTTGTATCATTTGAAAGCTGCAGTTGTGGGTTATTAAATGAAGTTAGATGCAGTCAATAACTGATATGAAATTATTTTATATTATATCAGGCATCAATAGAATTTAAAATAGCTTCAGAAAACAGTATATTACAGCATATAAAATACTGTTTCTAGTTAGTATTTTATTTCAATTCTCTTGTGAAAAGCCTGTGCAGTTTGATAAGTTCCAGAAACTTTGTTTTCAGAGGTTTTTCTTCATTTATGTGTGTGGTGGTCCATGCTGATCTAACAATTAGTGAGAAATTGAAATAACTCCTCAGCACCGAGTCCTCTGCAGGATGGTCTAATAGCGTTTAAGAAACACCAGACCATGTGTGGGACACTGGTTTTGCTAAACTGGCCAAGCTGTGGGTAGTGCCCATGAGTGTTGATTTGAGAACTCCTGCTTGTGAAGGTCCTGAACTGACCTGGTAGCTCTGACACAGATGGTTTTTAACGGGTCCCAACAGTGCCATGGACAACGATTTCCTCCAAGGTTTATACTGCACACAGATTTTTTTTTTTTACACAGTCCTTAGCCAGAACCACAATGAATGTATCCATTGCAGTGGTTCCTGTTGGGTTATGGATTGGTTTGGGTTGGGTTATGCTCACAGTTTAGGTGAGCAGCCAGCAGTAGCAGTGGCCACAGCTGATCCCATCTAAATTTAAATGGAGACTTCCTCCACATGTAGAATTCTCTGAGCATCTGCTCCTCTCTTTGCTGAATATTCTGATTCTTCAACATGGTGCTTATTTGTAGTTTAAATAGAAATCAGTAATTCAAAAGAAGAATAATACGCAGTAACTGATCCCATTGTTTTCATAGGTACAGGCTCTCCACAGAAGTCATTAAGCTTGTCTGAGGAAGTAAGTAGTAAGAAGCAAACAGATGACACTATGTCCATGGCATCTTCTTTGCACTCCAGCCCACCTGCTTCTCCTCAGGGCTCCCCACGCAAAGGTACGTGTGTGGCAGCATCAGTCCCAGGAACTGGAGCCTAAACCAGGGTGGGCAGTGGCAGGAATATTTGTTGGTGATGACATGTAAGAGAAATAGTAATTTAGAATATTCATGTCAAGAATAGAGTCACGTCTTTCTATGAATAGACATGATTTTCCAATATATTTGTATATTTTGGACCTTTAAGTCACTTAGTATTTAAAAAAGGGAGAACAGTTGTTTTCTTAAAATACTGCCTAAGTGCTTTTGGCAGAATTCCCAATAGATCTGAAGTGCTGACACCTGCCATCATGCCAGTTCAGATTTAGGTGGCCACTTAGATGAATGGGATTCTCAAACCTGGGGATTTCTTCAAGATGACAGTATTGGACAGAAACTGCAGCTGTTGAGATAACTTCTGGTCTTGCTCAAGGCAGTTGGAATACCAGGTGATTAGACAGAGCTGGAGATGGAATGGTGTCATAGTTCTCCAGGACAGGTGGTTTAGGTTGCTGCAGAAGTAGTGGATCCATCTAAATCCTCGAGTCGCTGTTCATATTTTTTGTTCTTGTGCACAGGGCTTTGTATACATCCCTGTCTCTCATGATGCCCTGAGAATCCCTTTATTTTTGATGTCTTCATCTTAAAAGACCTGCATCACTTCATCATTAGTCAACCTTGGATGGAAATTCATTTGAAATCTCTTAACACCACTCAGTAGCCAGCGCGGGTGGTTGGTGTTGGTGTAAGGCCTCTCTCCCTCCCTTCTGTGCTGCTCTGACTCACTGACAGCCCGAAGGCACCGCCTTGGCATGGCATGGCACAGTGACCTGCTGCATCTTCTCACCCCTCTCAGTGGGAGATCAGGCTGGTCCCTCCACTTCTGCCTTCACAAGATCCTGATTCCTTAAGGAGAATGCCACTTACTTTACTTAAACACAGCATAAAAAGCTTCAATACTTGGGTTGCCAAATCTTGCTCCACTGAGCATCGCTTACAAATATGTTATTTTTGTTGTTTTACCTGGTTCTTTGAAAAGAATGTTTTGTTTCTTAGGGATTGTTTCATTAATTCACCTTACTTCCAGCACTGATCTCATTTCATTGAGGTGATCTGTACTTTGTTGTATGTGTTGTGCTAACAGCTCATTGATCTAAAATTAGGTGCTTCACAGACAGCTGAAAGACATAATTTTAGGCATGAACACATTCCACTTAATTTTAGATTTCATTTTCTTTTGAGCTATACCCAAGTGATACTCAAATAAGATTGAAGAAAAAAGGATTTTCAATTAGGATGTTATTTTAATTGTTATTTATCTCATCATCTGTCAACATCTGTCTGTGTCTACTTCATTGTAGTTGGCAACATCCAAAGGTCGGATAACTGCAGTCAGATGAATCTCTCTGGCTCTTCCTCATCACTGGCCAGTGAAACCAGCAACAAGAACAGTGGACAGCGCAGCTATGGAATAGGTGGGGCTTATTTACAAAAGCAAATTCATAAGATTTGCCAAGCTGGAAAAAGTTCTGAGAAAAGTGCAAAGGTGGACAGAGAGAAAGAGAGTAGAAAGGCAGAAGCTGAGCTTGAAACTACAAAAATAAAGGGATTCCAGTTTAGAAGACTTAGGGAAAGAAGCTTCTCCAGGGAAAGAACAGCTCTTGCTGCAAAAAGAGAAGCAGAGCCCACTGAAGCCTTAGAAAGCGGTGGAAACCAAAAGGACAAGGACACTGATACTCTGAGTACAGCAAGTATCTGTACCAACAGCAGTGTGTACCTATCCTACTGTCTATGCACAAGGCCTAGAAGAAGAAGGAAGACTATATAATACATTTTTAGAAGGAAGACTCATGTCCATGTTGCATCCAATATCCTGAATTTATCTGAGTTTATCTGATAACATTTCAGTGTTATCCGTTTACATGTTTAAGATGTTCAATGTGCTTCCCTTCCAGATGTTTGTGTCAGTTCTTTGTAGCTAATCACCCTTACAGTGCAGTGAAGACAATAATGTGAAGTTTAGAGAATCAAGGAACAGGTACAGTGTCAGTTCAGTTACTTAGTGTGTCACAAATGCCAGTGAAACAGTAAGTTCTGCAACATGTATTAATTAAACAGTCCCTGAGATGGTGTCAGTGGAATGCTCACTGCCAGCATTGGTGTGTATTCCATTGGTCACACCTTCTGCTGTCCTTTACAGCCAGCAAATACATATATTTAGTCTATTCATACACATGTGTTGTTACTTTATGGCTCAGCTTTCAGATAGTGTTAATTTCTGTAATGAAGAGGAGCCCCTTTGTTCTCCAGATAGTTGGAACACTGTGAGGACATTTCCTACTGCAGTGTAGTTGTGTCAATTTAAAGAGTCCCTAAAACAATGTAAAGAATATGAAATATTAGTTATTGCCAAATGAAAGAAAACTGAAACGTAATCTTAAGTACACTTTAAGGTTCAGTTCTATAGCTTGATAATATTGATATTTATTGCTCATAAAATCTTATGAAATAATCAAAGTTAAGCTGTGAAATCTCAAATTATGAGCATTATGCTCAGTGGTTGTATGCCAGTGTCTCCACTTGCCATACTGTATCATCTCTGTATTGTTTGTGCATTTAAGGGCATCCATGTTCTGTATTAGGTTGTGTGTATCACTGGCTTTTACACTGTCTTGTCATTTCACTTCTTCACCTAATCAATATAAATATGTGGCATTGCCACCAGAAGGCGCGAGTGCAGAAATTTAGGGAAAAAGAAAGCTTGTCTGAGGTGTTAAATATTTGGGGGTGTATGTATTTGTGTCTGGAAGAAGTTATTTGAAGGTAAGCCAAGCAGAGGAAAAAAGCATTTTACATTATGCTCTGAGTCTGGTGGGATCTTCAGTTGCTCCCCTTCTGTGGGAACAACACTGGAGTCTGATCCAGCTCCTGCCGAGGTTGTGCTTCCTGCCTGTGCTTCCTTCTCTCTTAGTTTTGGAGCAGATGATAAAACTGAAATGGATCATATGGCTAATCCCTGAGTGCTCATAGCTGTCTTTCACCTTAGTCAGCATCTCCTCCTCCACTGCCAGAATCTTTTTTTGAGTCTTGCATGGCAGTATGGCAGAGGGATAGTGGGAAGTGTGCTGCATTTTTACTGAAGGAGTCAGCACTTGCAGAATTGGAAAAATCTGATCTGCCTGCCCAGTAGTGATGCAGTAGGCTGCTGATTCTGGTGGTGTAGGTTAAAGCTGCTGCTCTGGAGAGTAGTGGAGATGCAGGTGGGTTATTTGTGTTCCTGGACTTGCATTAGTAAATCAGTGCTAGATGCTGGTAGATGTTAAAAGCTTTAGTACCCTAAAATCCTCAGTGGACTGATTATATGAAAACAAGGTTTGGTTGGTTTTATCCTAAATATCCTCTCTGTAATGTGTAAGTCAATAGTTGCTTGTCATATGTTGATCCAGACATTCTCCTCTCCACTCCTGCACTTAGGCTATGCCCTCATACCTTCCACTAAATCCGACAACTTCTCAGACTCTAGTCACAGTGAGATCTCATCCCGCTCCAGCATCGTGAGCAACTGCTCTGTGGACTCCATGTCAGCAGCACTGCAGGACGAGAGGAGTTTGTCCCAGTCCCTCATCGTGGTGGATTCCGGCGGGGCAGAGAGAAAGGAGCATCCTCAGGCACTGACAGATTACAGCCAGCCCTGCCCGGGGTAAGGTGCAGCTGCTGCTGCTGGGGCTCCGTGTTGTGCTCTCAGAAGGGGTAAGGAAGCTTTGCCAGGACACAGTTGTGCACTCCACTGTGGTTATTAAGCTTCTGCTGGAAGCTGGAGCAGTGGCTGCTGTGTGGGAGCCTGTTTCCATAAGAAGCTTACAGTATTACTTGGGGAGACAGCAGCTTGTTCCCATTGGTGAGGTTTAGCTGGATATTTCTTGCAGGAGACTGGAAGCTTGTTAAAAGCCAGGATGACACTTAGCAAATTAATGCCATGGTGAGAGACAGCAAAAGAACAGCAGGATATGATCAATTCTCTCCAAGTCAGCAGTGCCAGTCACTTAACGTGTTCTAATGTGATTTGTAAGGATTTTTCTAATTACCATTTGTTGTTTAGGCAGACTGGCAGCTTTCTGCCACTGTCTTTCTGACAGTTTTCACACAAGAGGTCTTGTTACTTCAGTGCAATGAGAATTTGTGCTGAAATGATGCTTTGAACTGGAAGTTTTTGGATTTTTCTCACTAGACGTAGCACCTTGATCCATAGGATGTAACATCTCCTAATATATATTGAGATAGCATTGTCTGTCCTCAACTGTCATGGATTCAGCTAAATGAGAGATGCTCCTTACATTTCTCATTTTTCCAGCCCATGGAATCATAGAATGCTTTGGGTTCCAGTGGACCTTAAAGATCATTTTGATCCAGCCCCTCTTCTATGGGCAGGGGTCAGGGTTCTTCCAACCCCATCCAGCCTGGCCTTGAACACTGCCAGGGATGGAAAGAAATGAGTAATTCAGTTTATTTCATAGGATTAAAATGGGAATTTAAAGATGTGCTTCATCAAAGAAAATAATTCCCTTTCTAGAAGGTATAATATACTCTGAGGTCATGTTTTGTGGTTGTTCCTTTATTCCTTAATTTCAATAAGTTGCAAGGGAAGAAAGTGGATTTTATCCTAGGACATAACAAAATAGAAAAGGAAGGAAATAAAACCCCTTGCTTGCACATACCTAAAAAATGTTCCTTGATTTCATAACATGTCAGTAAACTGCTGAAGGAGGGTGTTGAATTTTAATGTTGTGCTGCCCATGCATTTGTTAACACAACCAAAAATACTTGGAAGACTTGAATAATGTCTAGCAATCCTATCATTATGTATTCTAAATTCATACAATCCTGGCTTTTATTTTTCCCCCCTTAAGTGTGCAATTAGAGTTTTCAGCAGACATTTCTTTAAAAAAGAAATTTTGGACTTTGCTTTTCAGAATCTCTTCCACCATATTGTTCCCACAAATGTTACTTATGCCCAGTATTTTCAGATGTTCCTGAAATTCAGCTGCTTCCACTCTTTCTGAACAACTTGATGTTGCTGCCAGTGAAGGGGTTGGATTTTATTCTATATATTTGTTTTTCTTTTAGTTTTTAAATGTAAAGAAAAAGTTGGTAGCAGACTAAATATAAGAGGTAACTTACTCCTCTGCTTTCTGTAAGGCACTGTTTCTGTGATTGGTAGACAAGAGCTTCTGTGGGCCAGGCTTAGAGATCTGGGGTTCAGCCTGGAAATGCATGTTGCAAACTTGTTATTCTCTTGGGAATAACTTCCTTGCTGCTGGGTGCAATAATGATTTGGGAGTAACAGTGTCTCTTGTCAGTGCTCCCTTGTGCCTTGAGCCTGCTGCTCACCTGATTCAAACCCAGAGTTGGCTCTGAGTAGGTTGCTGTTATTGTAAAAGCTTACAAATGTCTTTTTTTCCCAATTTCTGTTGTTTTCCAATGTAGCTGGTCCATCACTAGGCCTGCTCTGATCAGAGGGATGGCATTCACATCTTCCATGAGCAGCGAGGAGATCTCCCACGAGCACATCACGGTAGAGGCAGCAGACAGCGGCCGGGGAAGCTGGACTTCATGCTCAAGTAGTTCTCATGACAATTTCCAGAATATCCCAAACCAGAAGAGCTGGGATCTCCTCAGTTCTTACCGTCACACCCAGCTGGACGGACCTATAGCTGAAGTGGATTCCACAAACTGTTACTCTGAGGAGGGTTATTTGTATTCCGAAGCCTTCTCCAAAGCCAACAGGCAGTCGAAAGCCAGCACGGAGCTCGATCAGTCTCGGCAGAGCTGGGCATCCTCCAGCTCCCTCTCAGACACTTACGAGACAAACTATGGGACAATTAAGCGGAGGGGGCTGGAGAACTCCACGGCGGAGCAGACGGAGGCTTTGGACTCTAAACCAGGCGCTGATACAACTTACAAAACTGTTACTTCCAGTACAGAAAAAGGCCTGATAGGTAAGCCAAGCCAACAGCTCGTGGAAGCTGCTACATCTGTTTTTCATTTAGTACTAAGTTGTTAAAAAATGACATCAACAGGTCTGGGGCTGCCTGGCATGTTGAATTCAGCTTCACACGTGGTTGTAATTAGAGCACTACACAGTGTGTTTTCAAGCCACCTTCTTTTGCATTAGCAATATCAAGATAATAAACAAGTGCACTTCCCCATCACTTCATGGGTCTGCAGGAAAACTGTTCAGGAGAATGTCAGGCAGTTCTTTTCTGTAGTATGCTATTTTGCTTTTTTGAATAATTTTGGAGGCATACTTATCACTGTAGATGTTCTTTTGACAGGGGTCAATGATCCCATACTCCTTATAATACAGACTTCCCAGGAACCCAGAGGGAAGAGCATGACTGCAGAATAGTCTGGAGCTCACCTGCCTCTCTTGGAGCTGGGGCACCTTTCATCCACAGGGCTTTGGGCTCCAACAGGGAAAAGCAGATTCCTTTCCTGTCCTTGCTATTTTAAAATGCCATTTATTTGATTATACAGCTGCAGTTTGGCTACTTATGAAAGAAGAAAAAAATTAAAAATGTTCTTTGAAATAAACATAGTTCTATCAAGCAGGATGTTCTTCTCCCATCCTCGTGAGTTCAGTAGCCAGAATTAAAGGAACTGGGTTAGTAGCAAGATAAAATATGGAATGCAAAGCTTTCTAAGACTCTGAGGCAAGGGTGCAGCTGAAATACAGTTTAATTACTGAGTGGATTGCTGGAGGGGTTTATTATCAAACATAATTACCTGAATAAACATTGCATGTAGGGTGGAGGTCTTGGATTGTGTTCTTCCTTCTTGGCTTTGGAAGAGAAGCCGTGGTGGAGCCTTGCAGAAAATTTGCTCCCAGCTCATTGCTGTGCCTGTGCTCTGGCCTTGCAGCCTTTCAGAGCTGTTGATGAGTGTCTGGGCTGTATGGGGAGATGGCAGGCTCACTGTTCAGTACATGCTGTCTTTGCTGACAGCACTTGTCCTTCCTTTAATTCCCTTTCCAGTCTGCACCATGTTCACAGAGTGCTGGACATGAGTATGTCTGCTCAAGGAAAGATCTGACAAGGGTGAATGTAATTACAGGTTTGCAAATGCAAGTCCATTAGCTGCTTGCCATTGCACAGTGTGCCTGAGATATATTCACTTCATTTCACTGTTTGTAAAATACTATGAATTGGAACTTAACAAAGAGACACATTATTCTTGCATTACTACAGTAGATTAAAGGTGAGCTACAGTAGACTAAAGGTGATTTCTAGGGAGCCTGAAGCTTTCTTCTTTGAAGGAGAACATACCCACCCTTGTCATTCCTCCTGCAAATCCCAACCAAGACCGAAGGTGAGGTGAGGACCCACCCCTTCCCCATTCCTCCAGGGAAGAGCAGATCCTCTTCACTTCCCCTGCTTTTTCACAGAGACCTCATTCAGAGTTAGTTAAATGAAAATAAATCCTGTAATTAAATAGTATAAATCTCTGCCTGTACCCACGTGTATCTGCTAAACCCCAGACTGACTGAATTTGATTTTGGTTGTTTTACTGTCAGCCCAAGCATGAGCTGAGGCCATTAAGTGTGAACCAGCTTGTGTTCCTGATACCAAAACCTGGGATCTCACAAGTCTACAACACAATAAGAAATACTTCTTTATTTTTCATCCCTTCACATTCTTCTAAGATAAGAAACTTGCATTTGCTGAAATAAATGAAACTAATGAACATGCACTGTTTAAAATGGATCCACAGGAGGAATGCAAATTCATTTAACTAAAAGATAAAAAAAATTGCCCTGGCTTTGAAATTCTCCTGTTGCAACGTGTCCATGGAAAAAAGCCCAATTTAACATGCACATAAGCCCCAGACCTGGGGTGGGAGGGAGGGGAGGCAACCTAAAAAAGTTACATTTTGGGTTGAGAGCCTCTGTGACTTGAACTACTGCTGAATAGGGCAGGAAGGGAGAAGATGAATTATGAGGCATGGACATTGCAAATAAATAACATTGACTATAAGCTTTTTATGACTGCACGAGGTGTAATGCAGCCCTTCCAAAAGCTGTTCCAATAACTGTTCCTGGTTTTTTCTCACTTGTAAACAGAGAACATAATTTCAGATAAGGGTATAAAAGAAAACAAAACAAAAACCAAGGGAAAAAGTAAGAAATCGATGTATGGGTGTGATAAGCCATTTTTCACTCTGTGAAAAATGTAAAAGAATTAATGCAGGCTCAATATACAGTCTGCCTCATAGGATCAACTTTAAGTGATGCTATTTTTTTTCTTCCTATGGCATAGCTGGATGGTTTCATGTCTTTATACACATCAGTTGATATGGTGATGTTTGATTATAATGAATTTTTGTTAAGCGACTGACCTCTTTTGGGTGATGAAATGGGTGTTGGAAGCCAACCAGCAGTTCTTGCTGTCAAACACCAGCATGCTGCATGAAGTAACTCTGGGCTGGTTGCCTTAGTTCCTCCTGTTTCAGTCTCCCAGCCTGTAACAGTGGCAGCAGACTTGGCTGTGCTGCCTCGCCATCCTGCTGGAGAGCTCCAGAGCATCCCCTGGTGCAGCAGGGCCAGAGGAGCAGGGACTGTAATAAAAAGTGTTAATTGCTGTCTGAATGCAGACAAGCTTAGAGTCCTCTTTCACTCAGTTGACATCTCAACTAAGGAGTTCATGGATTCTCTTGTTACTCTGACTTCTTAAAATAAATAGAAAATAGAAATGAAGGCATAAATACCTGCTGCTGTCGTTATAACCAGTGTTTCTGCATTTGCATTTTGTTATCAGTTTCTGTTTTGCCATTGTAACATTTCATGATTTTTTAACGTTTTGTTTCCTTTCTTTTTCTTCTTTAACATTTCCATTGCTTATTTCTTGTGCCCAGTGTACTGTGTCACCTCACCTAAGAAGGACGATAGGTATAGGGAGCCACCGCCCACCCCTCCGGGATATATGGGGATTTCTTTAGCGGACATTAAAGAAGGATCGCCCCACCACCCACACCTCAAACCTCCAGACTATAGTGTGGCAGTGCAGAGGTCAAAGATGCTGCACAGTGACCTCTCTAGACTTCCAGCAGCTGCTCTCGGTAGTGACCCGGTGGCCTGTGTCTCCTCGAGGATGCCTCAGTGGCACGGCCGGCAGCCGTCCAGCCCCAGAGTAGCAGAGTTGCCTGACGCAGATAGTGAAGAGGATGGTAGGTGAACACCTGGCTCGGGAGCGGGGCTGTGCAGGGTGCACTTCACAGCAGTGTTCTGGGCTTTCTCTCGCCTCAGCCTTGGAGATTAAAAGCAGATTAATCTCTGGATCCACGGTTGTGTTTGTATGGCTGTGTGCACACGCGTGGCTGTGTGTGTCATGCGTAGCTGTGTGCATGTACATACACGTTTAAAGCAAAGAAGAATGCCTTCCCCTTAGAAAAAGCATGTTGGCACCAAACAACCTCAAAGAATATGTAAATAAATAAATATACTAAAATGTGCGTATAAGATCTCCTAAAGTACAGCTGACACACTTAAGAGCATGTAGATACCGTTTTTTGGTTTGTTTTTTTTTTTTTCCTTTAAGATTGGTCCTCTCCTAAACAGTGAAGGGACACTGACAGGCTACATGTGGAAAAACTCTAGCCTCCCTGGGCTGATTAAATAGTATCCCAGTGGTTTGGCTGGCATTAGGGTGATGGTCTGAAATCAGTGATTTGGATTTGGTGGTGTGAACTTATTTCATTTGTATTCAGGTGTACTGGCATTGAGCTGCCTTATGCCTCAGGAGATATTTTTGGAGATTGAGTTTCAGAATATTGAACAAAATAATAATGAACTTCTTTTCTTCTGGAGAGTGCATTTGGTGAAACCTGTGTTCTCTGCCTAACTTGGCCTGACAGTGTCTCTTCCAGTTCATTTTTCATGATCTTGTTTGAAGCAACAGCCAGTGCTGCCAAGCATGGCATTTGTAGGGTGACCAAAATGTGAGAGGATTTTCCAATAAAGACTGCTCTTATATTGTGTCAAAGCTAACTTCAGGTCAGGGGAATTTCTACTTAATTGTTTATCTGCTGATTTGCTTTTAATTTCTGTGCACCAATGTGATCTTCTGTACCTTTTGCTGGTGAATTCTTTTTTTATTAGAATGTTGTGATCATTTCCTTCCATTTCAGTCTGATATAAAATGAGCCTGTATTTAGATTAAAACAATTTATGGTACAAAATGATTATATCTTGGCCCTTCAAAATGTGTAAGCAGTATTTAACATATGTATTAGTACTGCAGTTCAAACTTAGAGTAAACATAAAATTGCCTGGCATTAATTCTGTTGTGCTTTTGATGTAAAAATAAGGAAGTCATTGCTTCAAACATTTTTAATCAATTTTTTTCTAAGTTAAATTTAACTGTACACTTTTAGAGGCACCTATTTTACTATTTTTGAATTGCTTGATTAATTTTATTTGGGATAAAATGCTCACTGCATGGAAATTTGCTGGCTTTTTTCCCAAATCCATAGCTTTTGGCATACTGGGAGCTGCATGCTGACAATTTCTGGAGGAGCTAGGATTTTCTGTTTTTCAGTATGTCTTTATCCTATGACCCTCATACCTCAGACTGCAGAAGCTGTGGGTGCCCCATCCCTGGAAATGCACAAGTCCAGGCTGGATGGGGCTTGGAGCAACCCGGATGGTGTCCCTGCCTATGGCATGGAGTTGGAATGAGATGCTTTATAAGGTCCCTTCCAACCCAAACCATTCTGTGACTGCCTGAGGATCTGATAAATGGTGATGTGGAGTGTGTAGTGATCAATGATAAAGACAGTGAAAACATGCTGCTGAAGGGCTGAAGCTGTCATAGGCTCACTGTTGTCACCTCACTGGGTGCTGGTGTGTGCCCTGTGTGCCTGAGGTGGGGACTGCTGGAATAACTGCCTGTTTCTTTATCTTGTTTTGCAGAAGATGAACAAGTATCAGCAGTTTAACCCTTGGGCTATTTATATGAACCACTCACAACACAAAGGATGTGGGAGAAGGTCTCATGAATCTCTTAGGACTGCTGACAACTTGCTGCTACTGACCTCAGACCTTGCCTCTGTCCCAGATGAGATGGAACGGGTTGGATCACCTCTTCACACCTTCCTTCACTCTGCCACCACCACCCAAGAAGCTATTTCTATACATGAAATAGAAAATCCTGTTCAAGAAATGTGCTGACTGCCTGGGCACCAGCATGGGTGCCCAGCGATGGACCGAGCTTCATGCATTAGGGAGGACCAGTTGTCAGCACCACTTGAAACTTGGGAGCATTTTTCTGTATGATATCATATAATCCTTTGGTAGTTTCCATTGTTATTATTTTCTACATGACCGTTAGAAGTCTGAGAGTGTTATTTTATGAACTTCAAAAAAAATTATATCAGTGTCAGCAAAAGCAAAGGATATTGCTGAAATATCTGAAAATAATTTATTAATTTAATATTTTTAAATGGGAGTTTCCTTTATGTGCGTTGGGAGTGCTCTGGTTGGCTAATATAAATGTTTAGTCAATGTGACAGTAAATTAGCTACACATGAACTGTTGTGCTCTCGAAATAAATACAGAAAAGTAGAAACGGGTGCAGAAATTTATAGATTTTAGAGTGGGTTTAGATTTAATATGAATTGAGCCCAGTGCCCTGCAGAGCAGTGTCTGTCAAGGCAGCACTCCTGCTGCTCCCCTCCCACATGGACACAGCAGAAACCTGTCCAAGGATTTTAGAAACTGTTTTAGCTGCCAGCCAACTAAGGCAACAGTTGGTGCTCTCCTCCCCTGTTAAGGAATGTCTGCAATGTGGAAGCCGTAGCTTAAGGGGGGAGCATTTGGGGATTTCTGAAGCTTTCCCAAAAGAGTTTTAACCAGATTTTGCCTTGCAGAGTTCAACATGCAAAGCATGTTCTAAAACTCAAAACTCAGCTGTGTGTTGTGGTTTTTAAGATCATCTCACATGTCCTGGCCTTGTCCCAGAGTTGCACAGGGTTTAGGTGCAAAGGTTATCTTTGAAAAAAAAACAATAAAAGAATTAGATATCACCTACATTTCAGAATAAAATTTGTGAAACTGAATAATAAATGACACAGTGCTTATAGAAGAGCATAATGCATTTTTTGATGGGTTAAAAAACCCTGTTGTGTTTATCTGGAAAATGCAGATAATGTCAAATTATTTTTTTTAAATCCTAATTAAAGATCCTGGTGTTGTTGATGTTAATGAGAGTTTTGACTTACAGCCAGCCAGTATTAACCCATGATCCTCTAGTTTGACTATGGTCAAAATAATTGCTTCTTTGATTTTACTTTTAGCCAGCCAGAGTGCAGAGGGGTAGAACTGGAAATGCCTGCAGGTTCTTTTCTTTCTCCTTCTTCCCTTCCTTCTTCCCTTCTTTCTTTCCATACATGACACCCCATTCTAGTGTTAAAATCAAACATGAATGTGTGAATATGTATTTAAACATTTAATTGTAAATCTTCGTTGTGATGTTTACAGCCTAAGCTAGAAAGATGATGTTTGTCATTTTTACAGTGCCTCAAAACTGATTTCTATATCCATAGTTGTGGAGAGCTTTAAGGTTTTTTTTTTTACTTATATGTGTGCAGGGGTGCAAGGTGAGTGCAACATTTTTGAAAAATGCCACAAGTACCAAAAACAACCCAAAGCCTTTGATGTGCTTTCTCCGTAGTAGCTAGGGGCTGAGGCAGGTGGATGAGAATGACCCAGCCTGTGTCTGCCTTCAGAGCAGTTCCAGGTTCAGCATTGCCTGGAATGTACCTGTCACCAATGGAATTGGGAAGGTGTAAATGAACAGTGATGCTGAGGAAGAGGATGCCTAATTTATAACTCACTGGTTGGCTGTATGAATTTTTGGCACAAGTATCAGAGAAGCAAATAGTTGAAAAAAATACATTAAAATCCACTTGAGGTATGGCATAACACATGCATTTTGCTTTCTTAAGGCCTTAATGCTTATAGTGAACCTGCACAGGCCTTAATGACTGAAGATTAATGTGTCAAAGCAATGCAGGGCAGAGTGAGTGTTTTTAGCACATGCAATATTGGTAATAGAACTCTTGAGCTGATATTCCTGTGGGATGTAAATCCAGGTCCTGCCATCCCATTGTCAGCTGTAGCTGCTTGTTAACTTCTGCGTGGAAACCAGAGGTTTTTGATTTCTGGAAACCAGAAATCCTCTGCGTTGTGTCAGGTGAATGAAATCACACGGTTCCTTGGCCCTGGGGGGGAGCTGCAGCTTATTCCAGGCTGTTGTTCAAAAGTGTAGGGGATGGGGGTTACTGAAGTAGCTTCCTTTTACCCCAAAACCCAGTGGTGCTGCTTTTGAGGACACAGGGAAGCCCCTGTGGGGAGCAGGGTCGGGGTCTCCTGGCAGTCAGCAAGAGCAGCTGAATTAATCACCCATCCAAACATGGTGTTTGGTAGTGTTTGCACATCAACAGCATCCAAATGTTCCACAGGGCTTGGCAGACACTGAAAAGTTCTGGAATGAGTGAAAGTCTCACTAATAATATTTTCCTAATAGCCAACACAGCTGGTGTACATAAATCATGCATAAATGATGGACAGATGAGCTACTCCTGCTGCTCCTGCCTCGCACAGTGTGGCTTCTCTGCTGCTCCTTGCAGTTTTTGTTTGTTTGTTTGTTTTTAACTCAACCGATCACATTGATTGGGGCCAATAGCCAAATGTGGAGTGTGTGGTGTGGGTTTGAAGAGACATTATCCCTTTTTTTGGTAATTCAGACAGAAGCAATATGGTGGTTAGTAGCTGTTGTACACTGCTTTGTTGAAATGATGTCTTCTGGACCACAGATCCCTGACTCAGTACCTCTGTTAGGTTCTAACTTGGGCTCTGATGCTGATAAACAGTTAAGGTGCCTCATGTCATGTTCTTCCACTGCCATACCTGGGTTTGCTCACTTCCTGCTCGTTGTTTTCTTCTTACTTGTTGGTGAAAGATGCATTTCAGATTTCTGTGATTTAAGCACACAGTATTTTTTTATAAATCTTAAACTTCCAAATAATTCCTGAGAAAGCAGTGTAGTTTGGTAAAATTGAATTGGCCTCTCTAGTTGCAGAAAGGGGAAAATGAGATCACTGAACCTCCCGAGCATCAGTTTCATCTCCCAAGTACACAAAAGAATGGAAAGATAATGGCTGTGAATGTTTGCAGTTCATATTTTTGCAATGTGGACAAATTTTGAGTGCCAACAATGGGCACTGTGGGACTTTCCTGGCCCTTTCCTTTTGCCTTTACTCAGATTAGTTTGTAGGTGTGGCCTCACCTTCAGTCCTGTTTGTGATTTTTGGGCACTATGATATGAAAAAGACACAAGAGCATCCAAGGGAGGCCACGAGGATGGGGAAGGGTCCAGAGTGGAGAAGCCTTATGAGGAGTGGCTGAGGGCACTTGGTCTGTTCAGCCTAGAGAAAAGGAGACTGAGGGGAGAGAGAGACCACATTGCAATCTACAGCATCCTCCTGAGGACAGCACTGATCTCCCACTCATGACCAGTGACAGGTCACGAGGGAATGGCCTGAAGCTGTGTCAGGGGAGGTTTAGGTTGAGTATTAGGAAAAGGTATTTCACCCAGAGGGTGGTTGGGCACTGGAACAGCTCCCCAGGGCAGTGGTCAAAGCACCAGCCTGGCAGAGCCCAAGAAGTGTTTGGACAATGCTCTCAGCCACAGGGGTGGGATTGTTGGGGGTGGTGCTGTGCAGGGCCAGGAGCTGGACTTGATGATCCTGATGAGTCCCTTCGAGCTCAGCAGATCCTGTGGTGCCAGGTGAGTGGTGCTTCACTGGAAGGTGGTCAGAGCCCTTTGCTTGGATGGGGTGTGCTGGGGGCTGCCTGCACCTGCCAGAGGCAGAGGGGCCCATGAACACCCTGTCAGGGGTGTTCCAAAACCTTTCATCATGTCCTGAGTAATTTTACTGCAGGCAACAGTGGAAATACAACCCTGTCATTTAAGGTTTTATAAAACATCAGAATATTTGAAGGATAAACTTACCACTGCCTTTGCAAAAAGAAAAGAAAAAAGGGATACTCTCTCTTTAGAAAAGCTTTACACATTATGTTTTAGACTGCTTGTATAGAGGGTAATCTATCTTGAATTCCCAACCCAGCTTTTGCTTCTGTTGTGCTTTTTATTGTTTTATCTTTATTTCTGGTATACCTGGAATGCAGTTTAGCTTGGTATTAATTAAATTCTAAATATGTGAGCATATTGGCAAAACTGCACAGATGTAATGATATTCCAATAGCAATTGTACTGCACAAGTCAGTGATTGTAAAGTATTCTGTAACAAGCAATGTTTGTCTCCTATTTTTTGATACCTCTTACACTTATGTCTTTTAGAAAGACAGTGCCTCTGTATGCTTTTTGTATTTTTACTGAGTGATTGTAAATATTTGTTATATTTTTGGTTAAGAGAATGTTTAAAAGTACTGTTTATTATCCAATCTATTAATATGTTGGAATCAATAAACAATCAACATGTATTAATTGTTTTCAGCACCTGTTTTCTGGCAGCCAGTGGAGGGTGGAGCTGAGGTGGTACAAAGCTGGGAATAGCCTGGTGGGAAAGATGCTGACCCCGGGATCAAACAGGAACCACTACTGAGTGATTTTGCTGTCTTCACAGTGAGGACAGTGAGGACAATACAGACATGTGATGTTCAGAGGGCTGGAGCAGCTTTTCTGTAAAAACCCCCTCAGACAGGTGGAGTTACTCAGACTGAAGAAGAGAAGGATCTGTGGAGACTTTAGAGCCCCTTTTAGTGTCTAAAAGATCTCTAAGAGAGCTGACAAGGGATTCTGGACAAGGGGAAATGGCTTTAATCTGAAGGAGGGCAGGATTGTTTTCAATTTTAGGAAGTAATTCTTGCCTGTGAGGGTGGGGAGGCCCTGGCACAGGGTGCCCAGGGCAGCTGTGGCTGCCCCATCCATGGAACTGTTCAAGGCCAGGTTGGACAGGGCTTGGAGCACCCTGGGACCATGGAAAGTGTCCCTGCCTATGGCAGCCGTGGTGGGGGTGGACTGGATGACCTTGACAGGTCCCTTCCCACCAAAACCCCAAAACCATTCTGTAATTCTTTGCACCTTTGCCCCTTCCCCAGGTCCTTGGCTGCTGCCTCAGCATCAGCTGGCAGAGGCCAGAGAGAGCCTGAGGCCCTTGGGAGGTGTGTGGTGCCTCCAGACCCACACCCTGTGCAACTCATACAGATGGAGGTGTGGGCTGGCACTGAGGGTGAACTACACCGTTGAAAATACTAAAATAATTCTTTTCCCCACCCTTATTTTTGCAGAGGGCCTTTGACCCCCAGGCACCCCAGTGTGGTGCTGAGGGTGGGATGGGCAAGGGGAGAAGGAGCTGTGCTGGGCCCCCCTTCTCTTCACTTATAACATTTTCCCTCCATTCGTATACTGATAATACAAAAGCTAAGCTATGAGGGAACTTTATGGGAAAGGACTTTTTTTTTTTTTTTTCAGGGACAGGATATTTATGTAATGGGTTCTTTGCTGGTAAGCAGAGTCTGCAGCTTGTCCTTTGCTCCCCCAGTGCACATGGCATTTCCCTCCCTTCCTCCCTGTGCAGCCCTTTTCCCTGTGCTGTATGTGGGGATGTGGCCATGCCTCTGATGCTCTGGTAAGAGTTGAGTTTTATCTTTACTATTTTACTCACTCTAGTGAGTAGAAAACTTTTCAGTTTTAGAATCACAGGATCATGGAATCACAGAATCGTTTCGATGGGAAGGGTCCTTAACCCTCACCCAGTTCCAGCCCTCTGCCATGTGCAAGGATGCCTTCCACCAGCCAGGCTGATCACAGCCCTGTTCTCAGCACCTGGTTCTCAGAACCTTCTTTAAAACCAGCCTGGTTTTCTTCCCGGGAATCTTTGAATTCCAGCAGTTTCTGGGAGGTGGTAAGGTTTTTAATTTTCTTCTATTTTTTTTTCTTTTTAACGTCTGACGACGTCCGTTCTGTTTACAGCTGGGTGAAGGACCAGAGCTGCCACGAGAGGCCAGCATTGCCTCTGGTTTGGTGCAGGCTTCGCAGGCTGTGCCCGCTGTGGCTGCCACGCTCAGCCAGGTGGCACAGGTGGCCCTGGGGACATTCTGGGCTGCACTCGTCGCTCCCCGGCCGTGGGCTGCCCCGGGCCCCTTGGCAATGTCTGCAGGGACAACGTGGAGCCGTGCGGTGCAGCAGGACCTGGGTCTTAGCAGGGCACTTTGCATTTAGGACTTTGTCTGGAACCTGGTCCGGCTTCTCCTTCATGTGCCTGGATGGTCCCTTGTCATCCATGATGGTTGTCCTGCCCTGGGGAAGCCGCGTCCTGTTCTCCACTGCTCTCCATCCGCTGTGCCGGAGGGAGGCTGGGAAGCATTTCTGCCTGCGGCAGCAGCATCAGCAGCTGGTGGGACACTATGGCAAGGCAGCAATGGCTCTCAGATTGTGCTGGGAGGTGTAGTGCCAGGATGGCCTGACTGCAGCCAGCAACTCCTTGGGTAAAATCAAATGGAGGAGAAGCAGTGTCATTAGTGAGCAATCCACTTAATGAGTTACTTGGATTTTGGGCTTCTCTTTCCCCTTGTCTTTTTCCAGGTGGTGGAAACCCTGCACACGATGTGCAGCATCACTTCCCATCCTCACATTCCATGTCCAAGCATTTGGGTCAGACCTGGCACTGTTGGAGTGGTGGAAGCTTTTTGCTTTGACAGAGCTTCATATTCCCTGTGCTCGAGGGCTTCTGAAGCTGCAATCGGTGCATCAAATAGGTGCTGACCTAAACTTGAGGGTATTCCCTGGGGGCACTCAGCCAAGGCTTTTTCTGATGTTCTTCTGGAGAGGCGGTATCAATCTGATTTTATTGGGAAGAGTTGGCCTGCAGTAGTGCCATGTATTATTTGCTCATGAAGAATTTGAGAATTGTCTCTCCAAAGTAAATACGAAAAGAGAGATGAATTCCCTCTCCCTCCACAGAAGATTTCTTGCCCAGCAGGTGCTGCCTGCTGGAAACATGCTTGCTTTTTGCCATAAGGAAGAACTGCACTGGCAGCAGCAGGGTCACAGCCTGAGGTGTCCCCACCACCTGGGGACTTGCCAGGAGCGCTCTGCAGGCAGGGTCAGTCAGTGCTTTCAGCCACTCATCATTTATTAAGAGGGTAAAATGTGCTGGGAGACCATGACTGAGCACCAACAGAACTAAAACCTGTCCCTGCACCATTCTTCCCTCTGGGTTGAATTCCTGCACCTTTGAGGATGGAGTAAATGCATTTCTTCTCATCCAACCTTAATTCAGGAGGAGCAATTCAAGTCTGTGGTGTTTGTGCTGTGTGCTTTCAGGCTGTGGCATCAGCTCTTGTGGTTTGACCTAGAATTTGCAGTATTTTTATCTTTCCTGAAGATCCAGGTCCTGGAGGCACGTGATTCCATGAACTGATGACATTTTGGGGTGGGGGTGGGTATGTAAAGCAGCTCTTGTTGCTATGAAAACCTTGAAAATACAAACTATGAAAAGAATTCTTAAAAAAAAAAAAAAAAGGAAAGTGAAGGAAATGAAGATCTATATTGATTTGACCTGCCCCTGGCTCTCAGCACTGAGCTGCTGTCTCCTGATGCTGAATTCCCACAGCCCATCAAGAGAAAAACGCAATGTCTTTCCCCAAGGTACTGCCCTGAAGACTTCTACTTGTCTGAGAGAGCCAGTACTCCTGGGAATGAAGGAAGAACAAAGTTGTTTGTACAAGATGAATGTTAAATGGGCTCTACAAAGATTTCTGTTCATTCCCCTGCATTTGTCAGAAGAGAAGAATAATTACTGGTGTCACAGTGCTGCAAGTCAGTCTTGGTTTGGGAGAGAGGGAGAAATATGGTAGTAAGTGAACTTCCAATGTAGATATAGTTGCATTTAACACTTAGGAGTAGCAATAAAGATGAAAGTTGTAATTGTGTGTGCAATTTCAAAGCTCACAACATAATTTTATATCCTCAAACATCTGTTTTAGGATCAGAGCAGAGTGCTACATAACTGGCTCATTTTTATATCTATCAGTTAGGCACCATCAAGTTTATTATAAATTCAAACTTATTTATGTAAACACGAACTTGGGTGGAACAACTCCACAGAGTGATGATCCTGAGGACAGTGTGTTTGGAGCAGCAGATCTCCAGCTGGCTGTTCAGCAGGATGCTACTACATGGCAAAACTCATGGCTCCAGAGGGAGATGGCCCTTGCAGGAAGATGACAATGTTTTACTTAGGAAAAACTCTTCCAGCATGTTGATGGAGGCTTTCATGACCTGCTCGCCCAGGATTGTGAGCACACCTTGTCTTCACCTCAGTGGATTGTATTTTTGAGTAAATACAGCACTAAAGCTTGGCTGCAATGTGACAGCTCCTCTCCTTTCTCTCATTTTATTTTCAGTGTTGGTAGTGAAGCTGGTAGAGGGGAAGGTCCTGGGGTAGGTTTCTGCTTGGAGGACCAAAGGAGTGATGAAGGACCTGGTATCAGGAAGGAATTCTTGCCTGCGAGGGTGGTGTGGCACAGGTCGCCCAGAGAAGCTGTGGCTGCCCCATCTCTGGAAGTGTCCCAATCCAGGCTGGACAGGGCTTGGAGCAACCTGGGATAGTGGAAGGTGTCCCTGCCCATGGTGAGGGGTAGAATAAGATGAATTTTATAAGCTTTATATGGGAGGTGCTGTGCAGGTGCCATCCAGTGTGGGTTTCCCAGGCTGCTCCTGCAGGCAAAAAAGGTTTCAGAGGTTTTGGGGAGCAGCAGCACCCCCAGCTCCTCATGGGTGCTATTCAGGTGGATTTGCTGTTGGTTTCCCAGCTATTTCATGGTGGTTTGCTGAGAGCTCTTCTTGCCTCTGCAGCTTTGTGCTGGGCTATGGTTCCTGGTCAGGATTTGTGCTCCCTACACAGGTTGGCATCTCCTATGGGCTCCTTTCCCTTGCCCGTATCATCATGTGGCTGCCCTGACTGTGCCTCTTATCAACTATCCTGGCAGATACCTTGGCCATTGGCCCTCACTGTCTGCAGAGGGAAGTAATTAAATTTAGTAGAAGTCACCATCCATTTTACAGCAAGAGTAATTAAATGTAATTAGAGGTGTGACTTCTAAACAAGGCCGTATGTTTTTTTTTTTTTTGCAATGAGATGTTTCACATTAAGAAAAACAAATAAGTAACCAAGGACATGCAAATGTGGTGTGTGATGTGAACCTGTGACCCTACCTGGGCTCCCTTGGCAGTGTCCATTACCAGGGACACACCTCTGCCCTGGCTTAATTGAACAATGCTGCCACTAACAGGTGGGAGAAATCTGCTGGTGCTCGAGTACCCTGTTTCATCAGCAAAGGAAGGTTTTAAAAACTGAAGCAGCAGCAGAAGATAGGGAAGATGCTGGATTCCTGCTGCCTTTTCTCTGGAGGAGTCTGTTCCATTGCAGATCTCCTCACAGTGGGATGAGGAGGATGGTGTTTCATCTCCCGACTTTGCTGTGAAACCTTTGCTATGCTGAAGAGACCTTCCTGACTAAAGCAGTTATTAAAAGTAACTTAATTGTCAGGAAATTATACAGTTTAAAAACCAGGCCTTCGGTGGGGTTCTCACAAGTGCAGAAACATCGTCAGTTGAAAATTGCCAATTAAAAAGACTCCGTTTGGTCACGGATCATCCTTCAGCCTAGGGAAAATATGAACTGAGATTCAGTAGCTGATGCTTCTGCTACCTGTGCCCTTTCATGCCAGGTGGAAATGTCACCTGTGGCCAGAGGGAGTTGCCCTGTGCTGAAGAGAGCCCTGGGAAGAGGGATGGCAGCATTGGCACCTGCTCTTGGGTGCCTCGGGTTGTTTGAATGCATGAAGGTCACCCTGGAAGGTGTGAGCTTGGCCCTCATGGGGCATTGAGTGTGCAGCACAGCCCTGGAGCTGTGGGAGATCAGAGAGCTACAGAAACTGAGCTGGGCAGTGCTGCCAACCTTCTGGCCCTGGTGCAGTGAAAGCTGAGAGAGAGATTAACTCAAGGCAAGAACAGAAGTGAAGACATCATGTCTGGTGATGCTGACTGCTCTGATGAAAGAAAAGGACATTTTTGGGGAAAGAGTTTAACAAGGACATTATTACATAAGAGGGATTATCAAGAAGATTCTGTTTCTAAAGGGGACTGGGATAAGGGGGTCTGAGTGGAAAATTTTTGTACAAATGTAATGACCTATAAATACTGGTGAACTGGTGTAATGAACTGGCTTTGCTTGGCTGGCATAAGCAGAGTCTGTGTGCGTCAATCCTCAGAGTATGTTTTATTTGCAGGATTTTTGACTCCATGGGAAGGGAATGCTCCGTGGCACCATGCTGATCCACAAGGGGCAGTGATGCTGCTGGGGAATCCACTGCTGACCAACAAAGGACTAGAAATGTGCTGAGTTAATTTTTTAAAATCTGAATTACAATTTCACAGATGGCTGAACTGGCAGATCAAGGAGTTCAGTGCTGTGGTTTGTGTGCCAGTGGTTTTGCACCAGGTGTTTACAGAAGTTATGTGAACATGAATGACTTGGAGGTGTCATTATATGTTTCATCTAATCCTGTCAAACAAACAAAGTGACTGCAGGGGACACCCTACAGTGCCTGTTAACCCAGATCTGCCTGTGGTGCTGTCACTGATTTTGGTTTTGGGTTGGTTCTGCCCTGTGAGCAGCCGTGTGCCAGGCAGGGGTTCCCACTCTGTCACTGCTGGCTGCTGGGACTGCGTGTGGGGAGTGTCAATAGCCAGCCAGGCTTTTCACTGGGCACATGATGTGTGGCCAGCTTGAATTCTTCAGATCAATAACTCAGTGACAGGCAGCTTGAGTGCTTGGAAATAGCATTAAGCCCGACACTGCTGTTTTGTGCATTGCAAGGGATCGAAGAACACCAGGGCCTGAATTGCAGAGCTCCATCACTGTGTCAGGGCTATAAGCGTGAATATAAAGTGCTGTGGAAGAATGTGTGGCCTCTTTGAAAGGTGAAAAGGAAATGTTAACACTTGGACTTGCCAGCTGCTGGGGAATGGACATGGGAGTTGGACCAGTTTCCACCAAAGTGTCATACTTGGTCACTTTGCCCATCCAACAGCTGTAGGAAGGACTGGAATATAGAATGGTCTGGGCTGGAAAGGACCTTAGAGATCACCAAGTTCCAACAGCCTGTGGTAGGCAAGGACACTCCCAGACCAATAGGAACTGAGGTTCCTAAACTCCCAGAGGAAGAAGCCCTGGAAAGAAGAGGCAATCCTTGTACATTGCAGTATCTGTTGTGAGCAGCAGGGAATTTGCTTACCTTATGGCCAGGATCCACAGGAAACTCCTTTTCCACTTAGGCTGATAATATTTGCTATGCAACAGAATACTGTTTAATCTCGATCTGGGTTTTTTTCATGCACTGGAAGAAACATCTTTTTTGCTCATGTTCCTGAAATCCATATGTGTGATGAGTCAAGCACAAAGATCCTGTGGCACAAAGTTGATGTAGAGCTTACAGAGGTGTTCTTCATGATTTTATTCCAGGTCTTGCATTAAATTCAGTATAACTGGTTCTTAAACCCTGCCTCTTCTGAAAGATATTTAAAGAAATGTAAATTTTGAACATATTATCTTCAAAGAATGAATAAAATTGCTGTTCCTGGAATGGATTAATTATTGCTGCAGCCTAGGTTTCCTCTCTCTCCTTTTGCATTTTAGTTACTCTGATTGCTGTTCTTTTAAAAGCTACCAATGGTTTTAAAACATCAATTTTTTGGCTTTGGGAAGCAAATGCCTAGGGAGGAATTTTAATATTGCATTTGCTAATTGCTGGGAAGTGAAAGTTAAGCAAGATAATCGCATTGAGTAGAGCTGGCAGATGACAGTCATTACAGACAGAAAACTGGTGTCACTTGTGAGAAGGTTTAGTGTAGCTGTTGTAAAACCAGCACAATGTCATTAGAATCTTTATAGGAAAAACATTTCAGAAGCTGACTCTGAATCCCAGTGAAGTCTGTGCAAACACTCCTGTTCACTTTTAAAGCCTGAATAAAATCCGAGATGATTGCTAAGCTACTCATAATGTCTCCAAGGTCAGAGGAAACTCCCTGTATGGGCTTACCTGTGTAAAAGGAAAAAGAAAACACTAGACCAGAAAGCCAAACTAACCCTGATGCCTGAAGAAACAGCATAATAAAAGCCTGCATAAAAAGGGAAGTTTGGGTAGTGAAATGGTGATGGAATGTGTCTGTTTTCCCCATGGAATGTGTCTACCAAGCTCAGCAGTTGAAATTACTCTATTGTTGACTTTACACCTTGACTTGTGTCCTTGTTGTTTTGTCTTCAAGCTCTATCTAAATGTATACCTCTATAAGTCAATACATATGTATTTGCCCGACATGTTGCAGCATTTTAATGGATGTCATTTGCCTGTGAACAAAGGTTTTCCCCATCCCTACCATCAGCAGCCTTTGCTGAATAATCAAGATGTAGCCTTGTCCTGCTCTGGTAGCCTGAGGGGGTTTGAGCAGCTCTGTGGGGTTTTGTCATTCATTTGGATGCTTTGCCAATGTGTTGTGCACCTGTACAATGTCAAATACATATTGCCCACAGCAGCACTTAATAGACTTCCTGATGTCAATGGAAAGTCAATAACTCGAGATCTTAATTGCAGGACATGTCTGGGTCCTGGCTCATGGATGGTATTTTCTGTGTCAAATAACTTTAGATATTTGGAACAAAACTAGAATATTGTTTTCTCTATGGCCCTAGGAAACAAAAATAACATTTTGAGATGCAGTGGTATAGAGTAATGTTCATTTTTTTCTGGAGAAAAAGCTGCAAGGTGGGTCCTTTTCTCAGCGCAATGAAACATTTACCAAATTGTTCCAGTAACTTAGTTTTGTAGAATAAAAGGAAAAGCGTTAGAGAATTCTCATTTGTGATGTCAGGAAGGAAAAGGTGATGTATAGACAAAAATACTGATTAAAAGCTACATTCATCCTTATGAGAGTAATGCAAAATATGCTGGTGTGGCGTGTTGTGTGGGAAGTGTAACCCTTTTATATAGTTGATTATTGAGCTACTACTATCCTTAATCAGTCTACAACTGAATGTAAAACTAGCTGAGACTCAAATTCGCTCCCCTGATTTTCAGAGCCCTGCACTAGAATTAATCCTGGCAATTTGTCAAACAAGGGCTGGAAATCAGCAGTTTTAAATCCCCCAAAGCTGTTTCCTTGCATGGAGGAAGGAGGGGCAGGAGTGCTGATGGCATCTGCCTTTTTGGTTTACAGCTGGAATCTCAGGTGAGACCCCAGGACAAAACTGTGAGTATAAGGTGCAAGTATAGATGCAGCTGGGCATAGCAGGGGCAACAAATAGGAGCCCTGACATCCACAGTAAATATTTTTTTCTTTACATGTATACTAAATCTAGAATTTGTTCTGGTTTTAAGAAAAAATAATAATTTCAGAGACAGTAATAACCAGAGCTAAATCCAGCTGTTAATGTAGCCAGTGGTTCTGGGCTCTTGACCCTCAGCCATGATGCTGGCAGAGCTGCTCAGACCAAAAGATGGCACTATTTTTCTATTTCACTGTAAAGGACATTCCTCTCTAAATCCGATTCATTCACTGTTGAACTTCTCTCAAAACCACTATTTTTTCTGAGGCTTTACATGCAGCAAAGTCCATTATTTTGAAGGCCAAATTGCTGCCAAAAAAAATCTTCAGCTAAAAAATATGTATCTATAAACTAATAACACATCATCCTGATGAATGATAACTCAGAGGAAGACTTTTTCTCTATTATTAATGGCCAGTGTTTGTTATATTGTTGTGTTTAGTCCAAGAGGCCTTGATAGAGAGAGGCAGCTTTTCAACACGAATGGTACTTCAAACAGCATTTTATAGATTTTACAAAAAAAAAAAGATCCCTGGAATATTTAATCTCCCATTAAAGAATGGAAGCTGCAGGCTGCAGGAGAGGGATCAGGTGTGGGGTCAGAAGGCAGTGCTGCCATCCCCGAGGACAGGAGAGCAAAGCTCAGGGTGCATTCAGGGGCTCTCCCAGGTGGGAGCACGGCCCCGAGAGTCCTCA
Source organism: Chloebia gouldiae (assembly GCA_003676055.1). Lineage (NCBI taxonomy): Eukaryota > Metazoa > Chordata > Aves > Passeriformes > Passeridae > Chloebia > Chloebia gouldiae. The sequence goes on along the minus strand of QUSF01000017.1, from coordinate 9,780,729 downwards.
GCTTAAAGCAATTCAGGTATTAGCTAAGGCAGACTCAGGTCTTGCTGCAGGCGAAGGTTCCTGATCCTCAGGTCACTGTAAAAGGTTCCTTCCTCTCAGCAAAAGGCAGAGTGAGCAGGAGTTCCACAGCACCTCACCTCTGGCTACCCAGCTGGATGAATTATTTAGGGTCAGCATAGGAATTAGACACTCGATCATGGTTTGTTACTTGTCTTTGATGCTGCACTTTGGCTGCCCTTCTTCCTCCCAGGGAAAGCATCAGGATGTGGTGTCTGTCTGGAGCTCCTCTGAGTGTCTGGGGGGCACTGGGATACTCTGGTTGCCTGCATCCCCTGGAGAAGCAGCTGGGACATGGCATGGCTTTCCTCAGCATGGCTGGGATGACCAATGGCACTATTTTAATCTCATATAAAGTCCCTATAACTGCCTGATGCAGCCCAAGAAATGAAAATTTAAAGCAGAAGAGAGTTGTAACACTGGGTTGAGTGATCAGAAGAGGCTTTTGTTCCCTGATGAAGTCACTTAGCCCAGCTGCTTAATTGGAGGTGATAATGCAGCATACATTTCATCTGGCAGTGTCTATATTGCAGCTTATCAAATAGGCTGAAAAGATCAGGAATAGCAGAGCAGCAGACCCCAGCAAAGACAAAGGGATGAGAACAAAGTTCATTTCATTAAGAAAATGCAGGAATAAAGGGATAGAGCTTTTCAGAGCAGCCTCATTAAAAGCCTAGACAAATTAGTGACATTATGGCTTATTAAATATTATTAAGCCAAGGACAAAAACCCTTCCTACAGAATGCTCACTACAACAGGAAAAAAAAAACACGGCACTAGGAAAAACTGTGTTTTCACTTAAATGCTGCCCTATAATGTAATCCTGAGATCTCCCGGTTTTAGCTTTTAAAACACCAGAACATTTACTAAACATAAATCTGGAATTGAACTGTCTATGCTGAACTTGAACATTTCAGCCAAATATTTTGGGAGGTCTCATAAGTTTAGAGAAACACGAGCCAGTGAAAATATTTTCCAAGAGTCCATTTGTGGGGAAGACTGTCACAGATTTTTCTTTTTCCCTTTTTTTTTCTTGAAAGCTAATTTGCAGTGGCACTGTGCGAGTGCATGCATATTGATTTTATTAATTAAAATTAAAAATGTACAAATCTGCCTCTGTGGAGGCTGTGGGGTAGGGAGAGGGAAGGTTAATCACACTTAGCATTTCCAGCCTCCCGTGCTCAGGATTCCCCGCACACAGGCGCTGTGTGTCAGCCCTGATTGGGATGCAGAGCTCCTTCTGCCTTCTGTCTCTAGACTGTGGCACACATTGCGAGGAAGATAAAACAGAAATAAAGATCCCTTGACCAGCTGATTGCAATGCAAACTTGGAGCTCTTTGGCACAGACCTGGACTGGGCACAGACCTGCTGTCAGCAATTACAAAAGGGAGAAGGGCTTTGAGTTGTAGACAGACATCTCCTAAGCACAAATCAGATTTTGTGAGGTTGGTTTTTGGCACAGAGGGCAGGGAACAGGTCTCGTGTGAAATAATGAGATTAATACATGTGAAATATATCTCATTAATACATGTGAAGTACATCTCATTCTTTTTAGCTGATTGTGATTGACAATGCTCATTGAAGTGCTGGAGTGGAAGGGCAGTGGAGGATTTATGCTTTGTTGCTACACAAACTGATAAAGGGAGCATGAGTGAATAGTGAATGTTGTTATGTTTGCCACACAAGGGCATAATTTCTGCTGCAGACTTGAACAGACTTTTCTTAGAGCTAACTCACACATGAAGCTGCAGTGGGATTTTCAGGTCTTGTGCCCCACTGGAGTCACCTTCTGTATGGCTCAGTTCAAGTGAAGTCTGTGCTGGCTGGCAGGAGTGTGAAGTAGCAGTTCCAGGATGATGGAAAAGAAAGCCAATGTTCTGCTCCATCTTGATGGGCTAAAATCTGTCTGCATGTCTGTGGATGAAGTGAAAGGAGTCCCAGTATTTGGTCAGAGATTAATGTGTCATCAAACCACAGAGCACCTGAGCAACCTGGTCTAGTGGAAGGTGGGTTGGAATGAAGTGGTCTTTAAGGCCCCTTCCAACCAAAACCAACCTGTGATTCTGTGATTCTGTGAGTGAAGTACCTTGTGAAGCTGATGATCTGTGTGTGCAAAGTGCATCTTCAAGGGTTTCTGTTTTACAGGGGTCGTGGCCTCCCTGGTCACCTCCTGTAGAGAAGGTAAAGCTGGATGGCTCTGCTGGATATGGGCTCATGTTTTCCCACTTTGTCCCCAAGCCATGTGGTCAGAGGCCCAGCTGGACACACGGACACGAGCACACAGCCAAGGGTAGGGGTTGGAATGTGACAGGGATGTCACTTGTGCCATTGGCTGTTGCAAAGCCCAAATGAATTCTTACAGAGGTTGACAAAAATAACCTCATTCGCATTCGTTTCAAATCCCATGAGGTGCCTGTCTTCATTTTGAGGCACCTAAATACTTCTGCAAATCTCCCTCTTAATGCTGCATGAGCTGGGGCCTGATCTGGCACATCAAACTTCAGCTAAAACAGGAGCTCCTAGATCTGAGCAGTTCCTAAAATGAGAAGCAGAACTTCTCAAACATATGCTGAGGTCAAAATTGCTCATGTTAGTGAGAAAGTAATTTATGGAGATATGCAGATTTTTTTATTTTTAATGTATTTTTAAGGGTTTTTGTTGTTGTTTTTTTCATTTATGCAAAGGCAAGAGGCCTTAGCATAAATGAAAAACAAGATATTTCTATCAGCAGTAACACATTGGGAATTGTTTGGGTCAAATAATTTCACCCTTTTGTTAAACATTGCTTTTGGAATATTATCACATCCAGTGGTTATATTAGCAATCTGTTTATCCAGACAACTGAGAGGCAAATACAGCCTGCCAGCTTCTCAGGAAGACAAAGACAGAGTGGAGAGTGTTTATATGATCCTGCACAGAAATGACATATTTATTTTTATAAGATATTACAGAAATCCAGAAGAGAGATTGGACATATATCTGTAAAATACTTGTCACCATGCAGTAATGTCCACTTTCTGTGCCTGATGGGCTGCTGTTGGTAATGCCATTCCAGATGGGGGCTTGGATGGATGGATCACTGTGCCCAAAGTGACACCATGCCCAAATCCTGGTACCCTTCTGTGCTGGCCCTGGGGTTGTGAGGATGCTTGAGTGGCTGCAAGGGCAGCTGTTCAGGGCCTTGCTACCTCCTTATTTCTGGGGGTAAAAGGGGAGGCTCTTTTTTGCTTGTCTTGACCAGCATTGCAGTGGCTTTTCTCAGAGGTCTGAGCAGGTTGAGGTCAGCTGGGCTGGTTGTCCTTGGCCCAGCTCATTCCCACCTTGGCATCTCCACTTTGGTGAATGCAACAGCAGTGCTGAGAGGGCTCTGCCTTTACTTGTTGCTGAATATTTTGAATGTTGCTGGAAGCAATGTAAAATGTGTTAATAAGTTTGTACCCCACCCCCCAAAAAAAATCTAAGAATGAAAAATTGCTTAGAATCTCCTGTCAAAACAGCAATGCTACAATGCCAATTCTGTAATTACAGGGATCGTGTATGCATGAGTGATGAGACTTTTACATACATGAGAAATAAGAGGAAGGTATTTTAAAATAAAATTTAGTTTTACTTTATGATTATGTGGAACCAGGATGATGCATCACAGAGATATCCCTATGCTCAAATATGAAATTGTTTGAACATTTATTTTTATCCAGAAGGAGTACCTCGAGCAATTCTTCAGAATTTTCAGAATTGACTAGAATTATATTAGTCACATTTTTATTACAAAGACAGTAATTTATGCAGGTGATTTAGAAGGTTTTGATTTTCATCTCTGAAGATCTGAAGGGTCAAAACATAAATCAGAGTAGCACATGGCAGTGCTGAACATCTAGGCTATATAAGTACTAATAATTACATTTTAGTAAACCCTTAAATAGTGTTGTGTGGAGTGGAGAGTCTGTAGCCCTGGAAAAAGAGGTCATGAAGTAACTGATAGAATGGAAGAATTAATAAATATTAATTAATAAATAATGAAATATTAATTATTTTAAAAATTGTCCTGGGAGCATGGGTCACAATGTGGCCTCACAAAAGCAGAGTCATATCATAAAAGCAGAGACAACATCTTTTTTGGCAGCTTTGTCTGCAAGAGTCAAACCAGCTTTTTACCCCCGGAAGGTAAAATGTCCCACATATTTTAAGAGTTACTGTTTGCAAAGAACTTAAAATATTGTTTCTCTTTTTATTTTTTTTCCCTGCAAAGAACTTCATATGTAAGGTAGTGAATATCGTAAACAAGATCCTTATTCTGCAAACCACTGCGTCAAAGATGCAAATTGCCTTTTGTCTGGAGTGAAACAGGCTGTACTTGCCAGTCACACCTGCTGACTCCTGAGACTAAACTTGGAGATCCCTGCCCATAATAAAAATAATAATCCCAGACAAGAGCTGTTACAGGTAAGCCTGCATTTTTTGCACTGTGTGGAACGGCATAAAGACTTGATAGCCTTAAACATTACTTTTTTGGTTTTTCTCCAAGGCACAGGCTTGAAAATATCAGTTTTATAGAATAATGGAATCATAGAATGGTTTGGTTGGGAAAGAACCTTAAAGAGCATCTCATTCCAGCCCCCTGCCATGGGCAGTGACACCTTCCAGTAGCCCAGGTTGCTCCAAGCCCCATCCCAAGAGCCCTTATATTCATTTTGGGTGTCCTTTTCTGGGCACCACTGACACAAACATGTGAAGACAAGGACATCTCAAAAGCACAAATTGCATACTGGCAGTATTGGATTGCTGGGTAACCATTTGCTTAGGGCAATTACCACTAATTATTTAACAGAATTGGGAAAGCAGAAAAATAATCCATAAAAGGTACTAGGGACACATTACTGTGTGATAATGGGATTTTACAAAGATAGACAAAAAGTACTCTGATGTAAATGTCTGTAGATGTACCAAAACAGACACAGAATTTTGTTACTTGTGATATTTAATGAAAAAAACCCTAAATACTGCCTTGTATTGAGCATAATTAGGTTTTGGCTGATCTTTATTTATGGAGGAAGATCTTCTTGACAATTTAGAAAGTATGTAAAGTGCATCTAATTTTATTCCCCCAGATACACATATGAGATTCTGTCTAAGCTAAAATTAGCTGAGTGTTTTTTTGTCTAGACCATCTGTAGATAAAATTTTATCTTGCAGACTACATGCACACCCAATTGTAGCATATAATGACTTGAGCCTCTTGTCCCCGCTGAGGGGCAGGAAGGAGCAAATGCTCTATCTCAGATCTATGGGTTGGATTTTTCCTCTCTCTTGGTCAGGGTTTCTGCTTTCTGCCCCAGCTGCCTTCCTTGCCAAATGACCTGAAGTCAGGCTTATGGGGGGTTGTGACTTTCTTTTATTGTCCCTTCCCTTTTCATCTGTAAAAGGGGTCTAACGAAACCCATTTAGATCACACAGCTGCTGTGAGGATTATTGAACTGAAAGTGGTTTTGGACTGTCAGTTGAGAGAATGTCCCAGTATTGACTGGTATTAGTTCTGGTCTTTACTCAATTTTTGTAATTAATTAAGATGGCAACTGTATTTGGGGAAGTTTGCTCATATGGAGCTGCAGGAGCAGGAGTGGCTGAGCTGGCCCAGCACAAACCCTCCCCCAGTTTGTGTCTGTGCCCCATCCCTGAGAGCCCACAGGAGGGGCTGGGTTGTGACCCCACACCACACCTCCAGCCCTGCTCCTGCTTTCCTGGGGGTTCTCCAGGGGGCTGCTGGAGCTGGGGGTCACTCTGGGCTCTGCTGCTCCCCACTCCTGCTCCCAGGGAGGGCTGTGACCTCCTACTGCCCCACTTTCTCACCCATGGACATCATGAGACCCACTCTGTGGTTTTTGACAGCTCCTTGCTGCACAGCTGGTGGCATTGCAGAGCCAAGCAAAGTGAGAATGGGTTGTTTTGCTACTAGAGCAAGTAATGGGCTACTGATTGCTTTCTCTTATGTCATTCCAGCTATCCTAGAGTCATGGAATGGTTTGGTATTGGAAGGTGCCTTCAAAATCATGCAGCTCCCCTGCCATGGGCATTGGCACTTTCCACTAGACCAGACTGCACAGAGCTCTATCCCCAGAGAAGCAGGAGGCTCTATTATTATAATATAGTAGTAATAATAATAATAGTAATGGCAATGACAATGTAATGTTTTCTGCTAAACAGTATCCTAATTGCTTTCAAAAGTTAGTTAACAAGCCTTAATTACAGCTTTTTAAAAGCATGTTTTTATAATTTGAATTGTCATTCCAGCCGTTCACTTTGTTGGAGTCTATTAGGAGAGCAAGAATAATCTCCTGATTTAGTCCTGTCGTTAGTGAATGGAATGAAGCCAGTGGATTGCAATGTGTGAGAGAAACTGAGGCCTGGATAAGTGTTTGGTTTTTGCCAGGAGAGAAGATACTGCTGGATGAGGTGTCTGCAGCTGCTCCCATATGTACAGGCATTTTGCATGAAGCTGACCAAACTCTGTTTACTGAGCACCACTTTTAAAGCAGTTATAGATCTCAACTGCTGTGCATCAGTGCTGGACAAAACCCTCTAATAATGATGATGATCTTTTGTTTATTACCTACAAGTCTTCCATTCCCATGGAAGCCCATTGTGTTTATTCAACACATGAAGTCTTTAATCTACAGAATTGCAGCTAACAAGACCTTGGATTGCATTGAAATCATAATATCATCTGTGAATCATCTTTGCACCTTGTGCTCTGGACAGCTTGAGTTGCAGTGAGGGCACCTGGATTGTCTGGAGTGAGACAATGACACCACCTTAAGGTGGAAAACAAAGGAAAAAGGAGCAATGCAATGAGCTTGCCTAAACAAGGGGTATCTTTTCTGTGACTATTAACTAAATAAGATTGCTGGCTTGATTGAGAAATCCTTGATAAAGGGATTTAGCCGCATAGATTTGATTTCTTTGTTTGAAAATTGGTGGTTTAAAAATCATGTACTTAGAGATTTAATTCAATCACTGGATATCAGGTGTTTCCTAGGTAGCACAATCAGATGCTATTGCTAGTCAGCATGTTGTCAGAATGCTGCTACTTCCTTCAGAAGGTTATGAAAAACAGCTATGTTACCAAAATTAAGAAAACTGAAATGTTAAAATGTGGGGACTGGACTCAGCTCCCTGAGAACAAGACTCTGAAATGCTTTTTATAACCTCCCGCTTCACTCTCTTCATATTGACTCACATCATTATGCAAATGCCATAAATTGCAATAAAATCAATTAAAGGGCTATTGAGTCTCATAAATATATGTGCCCATTAGTTTTCTGCTGAGTCTGTATTTCTGCTCAGCCTGCTTTTAGCCAAGGCAGAGAGGAGTGCCCAGCACTGGTGCCACCTTCCCACAGTGCCAGGGCCCAGGTGACCAACGTCATGCTCACATCCTCTGGGCTGAGAATGCACAGCTGGGGAGGGGGCTTGTGCTGGGTGCCAGGGAGGCTGGAGAGGGATGTTTAATAAAGACATGGAGTGACAGGACAAGGGGGAATGGCAGCAAACTGAGAGGTTTATGTTTAGGTTGGATATTAGAAAGAAATTCTTCCCTGTAAGAATGCTGAGACCCTGGCACAGGTTGCCCAGAGAAGCTGTGTTTGCCCCATCCCTGGAAAGGTTCAAAACCAGGCTGGAGGGGACTTGGAGCAACCTGGTTCAGTGAAAGTTGTCCCTGTCCATAGCAGGGAGTTGGAACTGGATGAGCTTTAATGTGCATTCCAACCCCAATCAGGCTGTGATTCTGTGATTTCCAGCCCTGCTCCAAAATCTGACCATGCAATCTCTTCTCTTCTAATCATGAAACTGCACCCCAAAGGAAGGATCTGAAAACACCTACCTGCAGGCTGCAAGACAAGCTGTTAGAAGCCATAATTGGATAGAAAATGTGGGTTAAAAAGTAAGTCTTTAATATTTGTGTTTCCTGGAGAGTTGTATCCTGACTGTGCTTAGGGGTTTGTTCTGTTCCCTTCTCTGTAGTGCCTTTGTCACGTGGAGCCCTGATTAATTTCTTAGTTTTTTAGGTTTTGGTTTTTGTTTCATCTTGCTAGGGCAAACTCTACCCAGAAAAAAAGAGGGCTCTGCAGAATACTGTGCAGTGTCTGGATCTTACATTACTTTGGGGAGCATTCCTGTAGCTAAAAACTTCACTGTCAGGCTGGGAAGCTAATGCCTTTTCCTGCAGACCACAAGGACTATGTCACAACAGCATAAAAGTGATGCAGCAAATCACTGCAGTGCTCTGCAGTGCAGAACTGGTGCCATTTTTCTGTGCAAATAAGGTTTGCATGGACCTAGTTGGTACCTGAGCTCAACAATATCCTCAGGAAAACTCTTCTATTCAGTCTTACTGTGCAAAGAAAGGAAGTCTGCTTTGTCTTATCATTTTGAAAATGTAGAGGTCATGATACCCTAGGAAATACCACCCAAAAAAGGCAATAAAAATTAGATGAGGTGAGGTTTATGTAAAAAATGTCTGTGCCTCTAACCCAAGAACCAAGTAATGTCATTCACAGAGTGCTACTGTAAAGGGATTTTACTTGAGCATGATTTAATGTAAAACTGGTGTATCTGCATTGTTGTGTACACCTTATTTGAATTTAAAAAGACAATGTGAGTGTCCAAGGCCTGACCCATCTGAAGGGTAGCTTAGGAGAAAGTGCAATTGCACTATAAATAATTCACTTTGGTGCCTTGGCTACCATCCACTATAGCCCTTTTGATACCCCATAAACTCAAATGTACCATGCTATTTCTCTCCATTTTAAACTGCTCTCCCAGGGAAAGCAAATGGAATAGCACCATCAGACCATATGCTGTGGAAACCAGAGAGGGCACGAAATTACAGCGGTACCACACGTGCTGGATTTTTCTGGCTGTTAACTTCATGTGATAAAACACAGCTCATTCCTCTACCTCTGTGTGACATGCATTGAGGAAGTTTTAATATCACAACTTCTTTGTGGGATGCAATGCCATCTGGAGTGAGGATGGAGAGTTCTCCCTGGGTGTTTTGGTGAGCAAGGAGTGTGCTGGTGCTTGTCCTTCCTCATCTGCTGCTGAAACAGGGAGACAAGGAGCCAGTCCCACCTGATGGGCAGCTGTCCTTGGCTCAGTAACTAAGGCATGATTGTTTCTGAAGTCCTAGGGTTGCAGATCTGGCAGAAGTTTATGAGAATAGTGAGTGCTTCAGACAAAAGATGCAGCTCTTTTTAAAGCATTGTCCTTGCTCATCCCCCATGGTCCTGCTCTGTGATATTCTGGAGATGTTAGACCCAGCTCAGTTACTGTTATGGAAAGAGAAGGGAGAGTTCAAGCCCTGGGCAGGTGTTTGCATCAGAATCCTTCATCCATCTACATTTGGATTTAGTTAAGAAAAGTTGGGGGTTCACCACAGCCCATGTGCAGAGTCCCAGAGTTATCACCATGACCTGGTTTCTCCTCGCTCTTTCCCTCCTTCCCTCTTTCCCTCCCCAAAGGTCAATGAATGGATTTTGGGTTTATGCTGGAGTGAGAGGACTCTGGCTTGTGGGCACCTTGAATTTACTGATAAGGAATCTCAAATCAATTTTCCCCAAGTTATGAAATGCATGGCACCTCTAAGGCTATTGTCCCATCTGGCAGGAGACCTGGAATCCCCACTCTGCCTTGTACAAGCCTCCATTAAGCAGTGAAAATCGCTCTATTTATAACTTATTTTAGGGTCTAAATCTCAGGATGAAGTTGAAATGACTAGAGCTTCCTGGAAGGCAGCCAGGGTTTGTCTTGCCCTTTTCTTTTTCCTCTGGTAGTATAAAATCCTCAATTAGGGCAGAAAAAGTAAGGTAGGGTGGGGTGAAGGGGAAGAAACAAGCTAGTGCTGGAGGGGAAGAAAAGCTGCTCCTGGGCCACAACTTCTTTTTGAAGGTTTTGCAGATAAGAGGTTGCCTTGGGGCCTGGCTTGGAAGGGCCATCTTGAAGGATGATTTTGGGAACTGGTAATCCAAACCCCTTTCTAATCAGGCCTGGTATTCCTACTCCCAGCTGTACATCGGTCTCCCTTCTCTTTGTGTTAAGCTAGTTCTTTTTTTCCCAATTTCTCAAATTATTAATTATTGCTAAAATGAGATGTGAGAGTAGAGCTCCATGTGTGCTGTTTGATGGCAAATTCCAGGTTAAGCTGAAAACAATTTCCAGACTCAAGTGACTTCCAAATACAGCAGTGACTCAATTTCTTGGGTTTGCAGTAATTTCAATTTTGTTTTTCACTGCAGACTGTTTTCCTCAGCTGATTTTCTAAACCAGGCTCTGCCCTCCAAACCCTGAAAATCACATATTACAGCACAAGACCCCTCCTCTCTCCACTGCAGCACTTACATTTGGTGAAATTCTCTCTGGAGTTACTAATTTGCCTTGGTCATTACTGAATAAAACCTCTCACCACCAGCTTCTTTTGCTTCATTCTGCCAGCAGTGGCAATCCAGTGTTTGTAAGGTAATTGCAGCTTCTGTGACCTGTGATGTGAAAAAGGCAATGGCAGCATTGTGGAATGAAACTGAGAGGATGAACTGGGCACTGAGAAGGGAAAATGTACCTGTTTGCAGACAGTCAAAGGAGAAAAATGAAAAAAATGGGGGTTTAATAATCTGATAGTGTGAGCAGTGTGGAGGTGAGTCTCTCTCCTCTGCTGCAGGTTCAGGCTGGGCTCCACCAGATCCCTGGCACCCGCTGGCTGGTGGCGTGTCAAAGGCCACCATGGGCATGACCCCTCTGAGTGGTTGACTCTGTTGATGTCTACACCAGTTAGCTCATCTTTGGAGACTGATGCTGATGATTCTAAAGGAAAGCAGATCTGGGATCACTGGCATCTCTATAAAGGACTTGTGAATTTTGCAAAACGCTCCATCTTGCTTGTGACAACAGCATCACTTTTTATTACTTTGCTTGCTTTACTATAGCTTTCCTATAAGTTTTGGGGTCAAATGGCCCCCAAATGTTCCCTGACCAAGAGTGCTTTTCCTCCACTTTGTGTCACGGGCTGCAAATGTCACATCCTCCTGTTGCAAAGTGATAAATCACTGCTGCCTTCAGACCATGGAGAATGGTGGAAGGCATGATTAATATCCTGCTGCTCCTGGCTGGCAGCAGGTTTTTGGCATGTTGAAGGAAGCAAGCTTTGTAATGGGTTAATGCCCCCTTGTTCATAAGCTTAACATTAAACACATGCTTAATAAGTTTGTTTTCTCAAAGTGGGGCCTGCAGCGAGTGACTGAGAGCTGGACTTTTCTAGGCTCTCTGCTTTCACTGGCTCTTTCTATAATGCTGTGGAAAGGCATTTAAATGTCTCCAGTATGTAAGTTTACCCAACTGTAAAATTGGGTATAATAAGGCTTGCTTACTTTACAGCTGAGGTTTAATTCAACAATGTTTGTTGTGAGTGTCAGATCTCATCTAGGAGGTATAATGGGAAAGGTGTTATAAATGGGCAGCACAGAGGGATGTCCATTAGCAAAGTCATTGTTATAAGAAAAATCTCACTGGAACAGAACACGGAAATCAAACAGCAGCTGACAAAATCAGATAATGATCTTGTCTGTAAAACATAACCTTCCAGATAATGAGGTGAAGGTGTTAGGAAGGGAGGTGGTGTGACAGAATGACAAGTGTCACTAACTGCCTGGAACCAGTCTGTGTGCCAAACACAACCCCATCCCACCACCGTGGCTGCTGGGATGTACCTGCCTGGCACCTGCCCAGCCCTTTGCCCTCTGCACTTCTTCTGGGCAATGTGGCACCTTTTCAGGGTAAAGCAGAAACCCCATGGTGGGTTGGGAAATCTGCCTGCTGCACACTCATCTAGACCCCAAAAACACCAATAAGAGCAATACACTTATTTTAGCTCAGCTGCCCTCTGGCAGCTTTGTTATGCTGAACACCCCAGTTGAACAGTGTATGTGGTTTGTTTCAAGTACACATTTATCACCTTCATGGGTGACTTATAATATGAAGCATGTTCAAAGAATAAGGAATGTGGTTTGTCCTGCCATTAAAGGTTTTTGTTTGTGTTTGTGCTCTCAGTGCCTGTTCTCTGCAGAGAGAATCACTGGGGGTTTGTGGGAGGTGATGTTTTGCTGAAAGTTGTTGGTTTTTATTAAACTCCTCTGTGTTATGTTAAAGGCTGGAGGACAGCCAAGCTGGGCACTGTCTTGGTTGGCACATGGAAAAATTCATTACATCAAGGTGCCAAAAGTCCAAAAAATGATAGTAATAGGGTGATGAAGGATAAATTGCTCTGAATATAGGTGACAATAGAAAAAGATCAGCTGAAGGAAGCATGGACTGGGTGAAATCCACCTGTGCCACACCCAGAATCTGGTTCCATCATGGACAGGCAAATCTTTTGGGAATAGCTGGGGTAGCCATCCTTGCTTTTCTTCATCACTCAGGTATATCCATTAATCTAAACAATCTAACTAAGGATATGAGAATCCTATTTTGATTGTACCAGGGATGGTGTGCAAATAATACTGTGCAAGCCAATGTGTCTTCCCAGGACTGCTTCCTCCAGAAGCAAAAGCTCTTTCAAATGCTTTAACCAAAGAGGTTCCAATTTGGCTATAATTTAGCCAACAATTACTCTGTAACATGGAAACCCTGAAGTCAGATAGGTCTTTCTTATTCTCCAGCACTCTGCGGCTTTCCTGCCTTAGGTGTTTTTGTTGTGTTTTATTCACAGACAAAATTGTAGTAGTCCAGTAGGTGAGTATTTTAGACTTATTTGTGAACTATGTGATGTTAAAATCACTTGGTGTGACTTGTAGTAATGTCCAGAAGCTGTAGCTATTTAAATTATAATTATCAGATCAATCAGGCAATCTGGAAAAGGTGCTCCCAGAGAAAAACATCCTTCTGGTTCTGCTTTTCCAATGAACTCTACAGCTACTTGCACTCACTATATATTACAGTCCTTTTTTTTTTACTTTTGTATTTCATGCTTCCACTACATAGCTCTTTGTTTTCAGTGTTAGGAATATGTGGCCCATTTCTCGAAAAATAAGGGCTTCCAAGGGCTTCAATTAAATCTGACTTTCTAAAGCATTTCCTCTACTAAGGAACACATCCTCTGCTTCTCTTTCCCAGCCTCTCCTCAGTGGAGACTTCTGCTGGGAAAGAACTGTACCACTGACTTTGATAGTTTCCATGTTCCCCTTACAAGTGTCTCCTCTGTAAATTAATCTTCCCCTTGCATGTTGACACAAGCCAGGGACTCAGTGCCTGGGATGGAGGGGGAGTTCCCCTGTGCCTGGCTCTGCACAGGGCTGTGATGGGGCTGTTGCAGAGATCCCTGAAAGCTGCTGGCCAAGGACATATTCAGGGGCTGGGCTCAAATATGCCTGGCAGATCCTGTGTAAATGCCCTTCAGCCAAGCCTGCCTCTCACACACACAGTGGGTAGGATAAAAGAAAGTGGATAAGAGAATGACAGGCTAAATAAGCAGACAAAACTAACAAGTTTAAATTCAGCCAGGGCTCAGATTTCAATCTGAGAGCACAATGCATTTCATTGCATTAAGGGGCAAGGGATAAAACAGATCTCATCTCTTTCACAAGTGTTGCACACCAGACATGGAGATCAGTCAGCAGCTCCTCTGTGTGTGAGGCAAGGGCTGGGCCAGCAGGGCCCTTTAGTGACACACAGCAGGACCCAGAACAAGACCCAGGACTGGACTGTGGCTACAGGGACCTGGCACACGTGAAGCCTGCTCTCCTGGGGTGATGCTGATGGTACCATGAACGAGGAGCTTCAGCTGTGTCTGCAGGCAGAAAGCAAAGAGGAAAGCCTGGCTATGCCAGAGGCATGCTGCCCAGCCAGAGTGATTCCCAGGAGATGGCTTAAAACTGCAGATAAATCAAAGGTCTTGGTCCTCAGGCCTGAATAATGTTGATAAAAGGAACACTACAAGGCTCTGACCAACAATTCCTTACACTGTTTCTCCCTAAACGTTGCTTCTACCATGGCAATCTGTTTAAAGGTGCTGCTGCTTCTTGTGCTTTCTCCCTCCTTATTTATTTTGAATGTTGCCTAATGTGTATCTCACTATCCAACTGACATTTCACTTTTTCTCTTGGTCTTAAGACAATCTCTGGATTCACTTTGTCCTTCAAGTGGTGCTGGAGAGCCCACATGTGCATCCCAGTCTGTCTCTGCTGTTCATCCTGTTCCATGGGAGCACTGAGGAGCCTTCAGCTGCCAGCCCAGCTCTTTCCTCCACCCAGCCTGGCAGGGACCAGCAATGCCCATGAGCAGGTTGTCAGAGGTGAAACACAAACTTTTATGCACTCTCTGTAAGTGTTAATGAACCTTGTAAAGCAAAAGCTCAGTGAAGTCTATCAAGCCCCAGCTGTTCTCCCAGGGGAAGATAACCTGGCAGAAATAGCGTTTTGCTGAAAGATTCTTCCATTTCTAAGGCTAGTGTGATGTATAGGAGGTGCTTGCAGAGGGAGATTCTTGCAAAGGGATTGCTACCCTTGGAGCACTAGGTTCCTTCCAACATGATGATGTTTCCTTTTAAAAATGCCTTCTTTTCTCTCTTTCTCATATTTTTATTTTAAACTCCTGGTCACTGCCCTCAATCCCCCTCCAATATTCTTTCTGATGCTCAGGAGGGGAGCCCAGTTTTATCCACCCCACAGAGGCATGCTGACAGAAACACAGGCTGGGGGTTGGAAGGCAGCACAGTGGCTCAGCCTCCCTGCTCTGCAGGGCCTCCCTGGGGCACACTGCACAGGATTGCAGCCAGATGGTTCTGCAAGGTCTCCAGCGAGGGAGAGTCCACTACTGCCCTTCCCACAGCCACACTTTGGAACCAGTCTGGGAGCCTTTTCTGGGCTGAATCAGGTTTCCAGAAGTGCTTCTGGAGAAACTCAGAATTTTGTTCCCTCCCTTGATTGACTAGAGCTGACATTTCTGAAGTGATCATAGAGAGCACTTGGAGCTGAGCTGAGCTGAAGGCCAGGATAAGATAATATCCACTGCAGCAGAGGATTCTGCCAGGTTCAGATGGCAAGTCCTAGGACAAAGGAAAAATGAAAGCTAGAGGAATGGAGTGACACTAAAAGGGAAAATCTATTTTGAAGTCAGTAACAGAAATGTTAAGGCTAAGCAGCCTCTCTTAGTTATTAATAACCTACAAATGACAATGAGTTGACACTGCTAGCCTGGCTGCTTGCAGCTCTCTTGGTGAGTATCTGTTGTATCAGTTAAGATGAACATCTTTATTTGGGTTAAGTTACAGGAAAGAGACAGGGCTATGCTCTTACAAGCTACCCACTAATTCAACACTTCAAACAAAAAATTTTCTTGATTCACTCTAATACTTAAGACAAAAGGAAGCCCTTTAGTTCTTAGAGGGAAAATTGTTCCAGCTTTATATAAAATATATTTAGCATCACAAAAGATCTACAATCATCAGTTATTTTCTTATAGTTATGAATTGTCACTGTTGCAATTTTTACATTGGATATTTCTAGAGAAATAGAAGATATTTCTTTCTGGTTCTGTTTTGTTTTAGTAAATTGCAAGTTGTGATTTAAGTTTCTGCATTCAGGTTTATTTCTGCCTCCCACTGGGATAATATAATCAACAATAATTACTGTTGCTTTCATTTTTAAGAGAGGATTGATGAACCAGCTCACCTACATGTCCTGAATGAAGTTAAATACATATTTCAAATACATGTTTTGATAGTTCCTTTTTTTTCTTTAGCAGCAAAAGGATATTATTTAGTACAGGAACCAAAGATGAGAAATCCCAAAGGTGAAATTTCTTGTTGTACAAATTCCCAGGCAGTAAATGAATGAATACCCTTTAAGTGAGGATGAATTATATCTTTCTTTTGCAGATGAAGTGCCCAGAGACTAGTCATGAGACTGAAAAAGGCATCTATGTCCTTCATCTTCTGAAATCTTATGTAATATTTGACTGGGGATCACTAGATGGGCTTCAACACATCTTGAATGCGTTTGATGGCCCATATGTTTAAAATTTGTTCATGTAGCCATATGTTGAAAACTTCCCCAAATGCTGCTACTAATTTTTAGGCTGTTTTTAAATTTTAAGAAAATGACAGTCTAATGTTGTGACCCCTGTTGCTTCAGACTGTGCCAAACATATTGTAGTCAGCTCCACAGTGACCCCAAAGAGATGGAAAGTGTAGGAGTGGATGTTAGGGAAGCAGAGAGAAAAGCCTGGCAAGTGACTGCAGCAAGGAAAATGAAGACAAGTGTTTGGAATGTGCTGTGATTATTATCTTTCTCTTGTCTTGGTAATAATTGTGCAAAAATTTTAATTCAGAAAGGGAGGTTATTATAATTGATAACCAAACTGTAATCTCTCTGTCTAAAATGTTGCAGATCATCAGCGTACAACTCTCTCCATATGCACACCACTATAATTTTATATTCTCATTTTTAGGGCTTGTTCATGCTCATGCATGAATTAAGTCTCTTTCTGTATAAATGATTAGATTATGGACCTCTTTTAAGGTTATCACCTTCCTTTTGAACAAAGCAGATTTGAGTTTAAAACCAGAAATTACCAGTTGTCACTTCCAAAGTGGCACCCACTGGTGAGCCATGCTGGACCAATTGCAAGACAAACAGATAAACAGGTGGCAGGAGCTCCTGTCCTCCTTCATGTGCTTGCAGTGGCCACTGAAAGTGAATGAATAATGCAAAAAAATTTTGTCTTTTCTTCTCCATTTCCTGCTCAAGAGCACAATATATGCTCACGTTGGGTGGGAAATGCCATTTTCCCCATCTCTTTGTGCAACTCCTGAGCAGCTGATACTGAAACTGAACGGCAGCAACACAGAAGTGTGCAAAGGAAATCACTTTCTGAGCTCCAATACATTAGAATATGAACCATGGCAATATAAAATGTCTAATCCCTTTATCAGTGCTGAGTCTTTAGTCTAAATGCTAAGTGGAAATGCTGTGTACAGAATTCAGACCGAGGACTTGAACCTGATAGGGGATTACATATCTGATATGACAAGGAGAAATAACCAGTGTTACTAGGGTTAACTTTTAGAAAAACTTTCTGGAGGGAGATTTGAAAGCTCATGCTTCTGAATATAAATCTGTATTTGTTCTTGTCTGGGGTAAACAAACATAGAATCAGAGAATGGTTTGGGTTGGAAAGGACTTAAAATGTGTCTAATTCCAATCCCAGGCTGCTCCAGCCCCATCCAACCTGGCCTTGAACAATTCCAGGGATGGGGCAGCCACAGCTTCTCTGGGCACCTGTGCCAGGGCCCCAGCACCCCCACAGGGAAGAATTTCTTCCTCATCTCTAATCTGACCCTGCCCCCTGTCACTCTGAACCCCTTGCCCTGTCACCCCAGGCCCCTGACCAACACCAGCACAGCACAGACACAGCCCCTGGCTAATGGCTGTGGTTCAGGTGGGACACAACTGCAGGGCTGAATAAGGGAGGTCTAATAGTGCCATCAGTTAACAGGCAAGTGTACTGTGCTCTCTGTGCCCTCTGCACTGGCTCCAGAGAACCAGCACTCTGCTTTAATGCCTGTCTGACTAAAGCAGTCTGAAGGTAATTTTTCAGGAGTCACCACAGCACAATTAGCACACTGCCCCAAACGTATCAAGGCCTCCAATGTGTTAAATATTTTGTAGTTTATCTGCCAGTAACAAAGTTAATGTCAAAATAAATTTTTTTGATGCTTAGGCATGTTTCAAACACTCGCCATCAGACTGAACAAACAGAGAAAATTAATTTATACAGCTGTTAGCAGAAATGTTTGGAAAACATAAAATGTGATTTATCTGCTACTTCCTATAACAGAGTGAAGCTCTACATGTTCTCTGCTGTGCTGCTTTGTTCTGGCCATCCCTCATGGCTCCCTGGGGCTTGGCTGGCCCAGGATCTGACTGCCCAGTTCTGACAAAATTGGGAAAAATTTATTTTAAAATTCAAGTCATAATTTAAAATATCCTTGGGCAATCCTATGAGGCTCTGGGGACTCTTCTGGGGTTAGCAGTTTTAAAAAACCCAGAATCAAATTCTATTCCACTTAACTCCATTAATATCAGTCATACTATTTAAAGGACAGGTTTTGTTGTTTGTTTAGACTTTTATGCTGTAAAAACATTATTCAGACATCTCTTACAAAGAAAAAAAATTTCAGCTCCTGCTGCAGGAAATCTGCTTCAAATCTCCTGCTTCAAATCTGTCATTTGAAGATCCATCCTGTGATGAAGCTCTGCCCAGTGATGGAGCAGGTCAGTCCAAGGATCACTACTCAGCATGTCCAACAACCTAAAATCACTGCTGCTCTCCCTCAAAGAGCTGGCCAAAGGTCTGTAGGTCTGCAGGTACCTTTGAAAATGAGGACTCTGACCATAAGGGCAGAGCAAAAGAAAGAAGGGGCTGGGAAGTGGAGGTGAGACAGGAACCCTGCTTCCTCCTCGCTCTTGTGATGCATGGACCAGCTGGGTGCATTCTATTTTGGGTGGGAATTTTTTAAGACTTCTTCTGTTGACCTGAAGGCAACAGACCTGAGGAAAAATCCAGTGAGAGAAGTTGTGCTGAGAATTATATGTTGGAATAAAGGTGTGTGTATGTGTATATCTATGTGTATGTATGTATATGCAGCTCCTGAAAACCCTTCTGGCGTCATGCAGAGTTTGAGTTGAGAGCAGCCCCCCCAGACAGTACCTTTGATTTATGCCTTGGAGAGGCACCACAGTGCAGCAGGAGCTCAGCTGAACCCAGAGGATATTTTGCAGCAACTGCTTGCCATAGGGGCACCTCATGTGGGGGTGCTCTGCAGGTCCCCCCTGCTCATGTGCCTGAGGTTTGTCTGGGCTCTGGGAGCTCTGGCCATCCTGTGCTTCCCTGCTTGGTTCCTGGAAAGCCTTTTCATGTCTCTGGCTCAGTTTACTCAGCCACAGGACTGTATAGTACCTCTTTGATAAGGTTAATGCAGCATCAGGAGGAGCTTCCCAGTGCTCTGGGATGAGTGGTGCCACACAAGTGCCAAGCACTTTTATATAATAAAGCACTTAATAACCAAGTGTGCCTCTCAGAGAAGAAAATCCATGAGGAACTCTGCAGTGGAGAGGGCACTTGGTTTTCTATTGCTGTCAGTGCTCAATGAATACCCTGGAGAACTGTTTGAAATGAGTGTGGTATTTTCCAGGGAGATCGGGGCACTTCGAGAGGGGTTTTGCTCAGAAGCCTGTGAAGCTTCTGTTCCTGTAGCTTTTGACAGCTTATAGCTTTCTCTATTTCTGTCATAGTCATTCATTAGGTTTTGTCAAACTGTTCCAATTGCTATAGCAACTCTAATGAAATCTTGCTCTCTAAATAGCCACGCCAATTTATCAGGTCAGAATCTGCCCTTTCCAACTAATTCACTACCCTTTGAATGTACTTTTTCCTCAGTAGAGAGTTTGCAGCCAGAAGGAGCAAAAAACTGTTAACCCAAATATTTTTTTTTTCTCTTTTCAGCTTAAACAAAATGTAAGATTTTTTTTTTTTAATCGTGTGTGTAGTCCACTAATGTTTGTGGAAAGACAAACTCTCTGGAGAAGCAAGCCAAAACCTGTCTGTTGTTCCTATGATGCTCCTGCTGGCTGACATGAGGATTTGGAGCAAGGCAATGAAAATTCACCATCATTACAATCCAACACGTGTAAGAGTTCTTTGAAATGCCCTATAAATCCAGGGAAAGGATGAAGTGTGTATTTTATGATAAAATCTCTACTATTTCACTACAGTAAGACCTGATCTGGCTGGAATTCAAGGCCTCAGCAAGGCAGTCTATATTATATTTGCTGCACCCTGAGGCATTTAGTCACCCCTTTCCCACTGAAATCCAGGACAGAATTTAGCAGTACCTTTGTTGGCATGTGAGTGGGTCTATAATTGAATAGTAAAGGTCTCTTTTTACTACTTTCCTTCTGGAATAATGTCTCATGTGCAAAAGCAAGATTTTCTTCCAGTTTCTGCCAATGAATGAGCTCTTTAGGGTGTTTAATTTAAAATAATTTGTTTCAGTTTATGGGTTGGAAGGAATAAGATGAAAGTAAAAGATGAGTGGCATGTTCTGCCCTGAGTTTCAGCTGCAGCCAAACAGCATCAATAGATATTACCCAGCTGGACAGAGATTAAATTATTCTCTTTGGCTGGACAAAGAGTTTTTTTGCTAAACGAATGACTGAAGCCATACCTATAAATGACAGCACCTTAATAATAAACCCACCATATTTCACAAGTTTTGAACAGAAAGCAGGGAAATGTGGAATGAATTCAGTAGCTGAAATAGTCTGCCTGATGTGTATTAAGGTACTTTGAAAGGGTATTGTGAAACTTCCATTATATCTTCCTACATTTTACATGAGCAGACACCTTCCTCTTGCCTAGCTTGTATATGTTTCTCCACAAAAGGAAATGAAAAAACTGTTTCCTTGCTATTGGAGAAAAATGGTCAAACACCCTCTGAGACAGCTGCTACATCCCCAAATCAGAAAACTGCCTAATAAGCACAATGCTTTGAAGACTGGGTTGAAGTAGTGTTTTCATTTTGCTTGCAGACCCTCATCACTTTCAGCACTGGAATTTCATTAGGGATGGAATTTTTGAAGGTATTTAAGGAATGGAGTGGAAGCAGAGACCCAAGTTTTGCTAAGTTTCATGTTTCACATTTCCCCCTGCTGCTCATGTGCTGTGCTGCCCTGTTTGCCTTGCTCCCACAGCTTTGGGGGCACATTGTGTTGACTGTGTGCCCTCTGACCCCTGTGCTGGCACAAGACTTGGCACAATCACTTGGGAGTGGCAGTTCAGGCTGGATATTAGGAAAAATTTCTCTACTGAAAGACTGATTAAGCATTGGAACAAGCTTCCCAGGAAAAAAAAGGAATCACCAAGTGTCCAAAAAAGGAGTAGAGATGACAATTTGTGATATGGTTTAGTGGTAAAAGTGTTATTTCATCAAAGGTTGAACTTGATGGTCTTGGAGATCCTTTCCAGCCTTAATGATTCTATGATTCACCTACCCAGAGGATGGCATAACTCAAATGTCATTGCCATCCTCTCTAGAATCTTGCCTTGTGCTCTCAAACAGGCGTGAGGAGAGGCAGGAGGCAGGAGCAACACTCACTTTACAATGGTAAGGCATGATCAGAATGCAACAGGACTCAGTAACAGAAGTAAAGTTGGGCTGGAGAAGCAAGGGGATGTTGGTAACCTGGTGGAAATGAGGAGTCTCTTGCCTGACAGCAAGAACCCCTCCAGCTGATAACCTTGATGAAGCTGCCCTTGGTACAGCACTCACTTGGCTGCAGCTGTTTTTAATTGTTTTCCCCTCTCTGCTGAGGTTTCCATCACCCATCCACATCCTGTATTTAACCAGTGCACAGAGCTTTCTGGAGATCAGTGTTTGTGTTGCTCTGGGGACACACCATGTAAATACCATCCAACCAGAGTCTGATTCTACTGGAAGTGGTGCATTTGTAGGAAGATGGTGCAGGTGAACATATGTGTTTTGTAGAAGTCCACAGCTTAAGAACAGCCAGAACCATTATTATTTTACATTGCAGGCTGGTAGCAACCCATCTAATGAAAGGCAAAGGCTGCAGGCAGGAGGGCTCAGATTTCTCTGTGGGAGCAGATGCAGAGAGAAAGGTCTGCAGGGCAAAGTCAGGAGGATCATGTCTGAAATTGAAGCAGGTTCTGATTAAAATGGGAATATTTTGATGCTGGGGAGATTTAAGTGTGGGAGATAGTAACAAGCCAAAACAGCTCTCCAGAAGCAATATACAGATTCGAAGGATGATACTTTAGTGACTGGAAAACACAGCCTGCAGTGAAAGACAGGAATCTGATTCCAGCACTCACAGGTGGGCTGTGCCACAATGGTTGGAGTGGTTAAGCCAGACTTTGAAATTCTTCTCAGAAAACCACACTGCACTAAACTCTTTTTTTCTCTACTCATATGTTCAATCAGAAATTTGTTCACTAAATATTTTATAATAATCTCATGTCACCTCAGAGTCTTTAAGGAATATGTTGGTACTTGGGAACTTTGCTTGCCTGTGTTATGGAATTTTCATTCCTTTTGTAAGTTTCCTGAGCTTATTATACATTTAATAAGCTGCTCTAGCTGACTACATAATCTGAAATTTCTGCAGTTAGCAAATGCTTCTCTGCTTTAGCTTCTGCAGATCTTGACAACCAACCTGCTCACATCACTTAAATCACTAATCCCATGAAATAACTCAGTGTCAGTCTCTAGAATACATAAAAAACCCTAAACAAAACTCTCATCTCAAATGTAATGTCAGTCACAGAGAACAGTTATATATTAAATTTTAGCTATGGGGAAAGAAAAAGCCCAAACCTCTCAATTTCACTCATAAAAATCTTTTTAGTTGTGAGTTTTCAGAAAATGCTGCCTAATTTAATGCATTTATGATGTTAAATTACCATTTACCTGTAACTTTTCTGTTACCCACAGACATTAAGTCTTCCTCAGCCTATGACTGCCTCCTCTGGGAAGAAGGTGATAGCATTTCTTCTTTTCCAAGCCAGAAAGCAATAACTGCTTCTTCCTAGCATTTTGTTTTTCTGAGAAAGGCACTACAGAGGAATTGAGACATCTCCAGTATTGACGATTACTTGAAAATAAATGCTTTTCTGGCTAAAATAATTCCCTTGGCATTTTCCCTTTGCCAAACCACATTTACATTTCTAGTCCTATTTATCTAGATTTTTTTTTCCCCACATCTGTTGCAGGAAATTAAGGGTTTATATTCTGGAAACTGTGTTTCTGGAGATAACATTTGAAACTAGGAACAGCTTCCCAGAAAGGAGGGCTCCCCCCTCTACACCCTCTGTCTCCCTAGGAATCCTTTGGGATGTAAAAGCTATCTGGGGGTAAGTTTCCCATCATCAAAGTTTCAAGGAACTTGTGTTCAGCTTCTTTTTTCTTCTTAAGTGTCAGCAGCTGAGCACAGATGTCTGGATTGGCAACAACTCTGAACCCAATTAACCCAGTTAATGGCACTAGAGCCCTTCATGAAGTGATGGATTATTGCAAGCAGACATGGCACTGCCACTCACCCCTGTCGTGTGCCCTTGTGACACTGAGAAAGTATGTGGAGGTAGGAGCCACCAAGTGATTAACTCTTATAATATTGTTAATTAAGCACCAGTAGGAACTTTGCCAGAAAAATAGAATCTTCATCTATTTCTGTATCCCACGTTTGGCAATATGTTACTATATCACATACAGCAGTCTCACTCCAGTATCTGGGCAGCAAGTGCAGAAGGAGAAGTGAACATGAAGCAAGATGAGAGATTAAAGAGGCGTAACTGTGCCATGGGACATTCACTGAAGTGAATATGTGGCAAATTCAAACCAAACAGCTCCAAAATTTCACTGGGTCACCCATTTCTTCATCCCTGTGGTGGTGGGTCTCGTGGATTTTAGACCATGACAGCAAACTAGAGCAGGAGGGAGTTGTAACCTATCTGGGCCAGACAACTTGAGGTGTGCTGATTTGCAATTTTAAATTTACATCTGCTGTTGCAAATCAGTGAATGGTTTATCAGCTTCACAAGGACTGCACAAAGCAGGTGAAAGCAAATAGCTGAAATTTAGGTAGGTCCTCCTGCAATCCCCTCTGTCTCTTCTGTCTGGGTAACAACAGCTGCAGCTTATGTGTGTTACTGATGAATCCCCTCAGGTTTACACAAGTGGTTCATATAATTTTCCCCAAATTAACCAGCTCAGGACTCCTGCCACCCTATTCACTAGTTCAATTTCTCCCTGGAATTAAACTGCATTTTTTTTCATCTGTGCTGTACCATGAAGCCCATTTTCCTGAGGGTTAACCTGAGCAGTGGAGTGCTGTGGGAAATGGCACAGTTAGGAAGCAGACTGCTGTTGCAGAAAGAAGGGTTAAAGCCATATTTCAGAGGAGAATTTAAGAAAACTGCAGATAATATCCTGGCCTGTGTTATCCATTCAGATAAAATTGAGTGTAATCCTACCCCTATCACTACACCACTAAACGTATTTAAAGGAAGAGATTTATTTCCCCTCCTATTATCCTTCTCTTCTCCTTTCCTCTTGCACTCCATGCTATTTAGAAGTTCAGAAATGAATATTTTAGCAAGAAACTTTTGCTCTCCCCCTCATCTCTGGGAAATTTCTGGGGTAATGTTCAGTGCTTCCTTTCCTCTATTATTATGATTCAGGACTTCAGGGATCTGTTTTGTAGGCAGGCTTTAAAGGTTACTCCCTTTAGTATCTTAATACCTCTTGGTCTAAGGTTATTCTGCCATTTTTTCTCTTAGAAGTCTTCAATTTTTGTTTTAAATGACAAATATCTCTTCTAGCCCTTTTGATGAAATCTTGTCATTTCGCCCTGCTTTTCCAGCTCTCTGTGTTACCACATCCCATTTTGATCACAACTAACTACAGTAATTATTACAAATTCTTTAGATGTTCTGGAAATTTACAATCAGCCATGAGTGTCAGCCATGGTCAAGTAGGTCTTGCTGCATCTTCATCAAAATTCAGGCTGGACCCTATTCTTGGTATCTTGAATAAATTTTTTTTTTCAATAAGTGAGAAATTGAACCTTGCTAGGACAATAATGCTCATTATGTAAATTCTAATCCAGAACAAGCAGCATCATTTGGATTTTGAGTTGACAATTTTCTCTGATTCTCTGCCTTCAGGACAGCATGACCCACGACTTCCCACTGAATTGAGATCTCTGCATCCCTTATTCCTGTGAAAAGGGCAGAATGCAATAATTTTAATGTTTGAATTCATGATTTGTTGCTTAGTTACATATATCATGAAGGAAAAGCAGTAATATTGCATGATTTATGTAACTGACTGACAGTCCAAATATTAAGGCTTGAACATTGACTATTCATGTCATGTTTACATGAGCTATTATCTATGGGGGAATATCAAGAATAAATTCAACATCTCTTGAGCATTTCTAAGCACATAAATCATTAGTTAGTCTGAATACTTGGCTGTGTTTTATGATTAAATCTTTAAGTGTCGTTGTACATGGGGTAGCTCTTGGCTTGAAATTTTCTCACCATGGTGATGGACAGATTCTGCTCTCTAAATTCTGCATATTAGAGTGAGAGTCTGTACAGGGACAAAGTGTGCTTTAGGAAGGGAAAGGATTAGCTATTGAAGTAAAATACCTTCAGTTCCTTAGGGAAGAGTGGAAATGCATTTTCCCTTGTACCCAGTACAAAATATCCCCAGGACAATAGGAGAAAGAAGAGCATATACTTGGGAAGCTGAAAAAGAAATGCCTTCACCATGACAAATGTACAGCAGCACTTAAAAAGTACTGCCTCCTGAAATAAGGAGATTTGCAGAATAAAGAGCAAATGCATTTTCTCATTTCTTCAGATGAAAAGGTACTAAGATTTTAATTTTCAATTGAATGTGATAAATTCTTCTTTTTAGGAACTAATCTATAAATTGAAAAGATTTATCAATTCTCCTAAAATGTACATTTTCCCATAATAAGCCAGGCAGTCTGTTCTGAGCAGTCATCAGAGACAGCCAAGCTGCTCTTTTGTGTCCATTTTTGCACAGTATTGCTGTAGTCCAAGAGTTTGATGCAACATCTAATGAAGTTATTAAGAACATTTCAATAGAGACTGTATCAGGCCTTTAAACATTAAATATTTTTTCTAAGTGCATCTTTGTACAACCTCCCATTTGTTTTTATTAATTTTAAGCTTGTTCTGTACTGCATGTTAGGAAAGGATTTACACTAATTTGACAAGTACTGAATGATTTCGTTTAAATTTCTGGCTACTGCTTTAATGTCTGGAAACAAGACAAATCATGTCAGCTTTGTTATGTGATAGAATTAAAAGACTGGAATTTAAAGTCTCAGCATTTTTCTTCTGATTTTAGTTACTTTACAAAAGCAACTTCCCTTCTGTGTTTTCATATATATGTGAGAGCAGTGCAAAAGCCTTCCTTCCTCAGCAATGCCATTCTGAGCTATGTCATTGAAGAGAATCTTTCTTTTCTTTTCTTCTTTCTTTTCTTTTCTTTTCTTTTCTTTTCTTTTCTTTTCTTTTCTTTTCTTTTCTTTTCTTTTCTTTTCTTTTCTTTTCTTTTCTTTTCTTTTTTTCTTTTCTTTTCTTTTCTTTTTTTCTTTTCTTTTCTTTTCTTTTTTTCTTTCTTTTCTTCTTTTCTTTCTTCTTTCAACAAGTAGATGGGATACTTTGCAGTATGGTTTAGTGGACATGGGAGTGTTAGATCAAAGATTGGACTTCATGATCATGGAGGTCTTTTCCAACCTTAGTGATTCTGCAGTTTACCTTATTACAGGATGCCACCTTGAGCATTTTGTGCATGAACTGGAATATGTGTTTTCAGCCAAATGTAATTTGAACGAAGAGTCATGCAACAAAACTGAGAATAGGGGTGGATAAAGCAATGGTATTTAAGGAATTGTACATGGCCTTGAACCAGTGCAGCCTGCAAGCCCCATGAGAGCAGCTCTGCTCATTCATCTGGAATTCACATGGAGGCCTGAAGTAACATCAGTGTTTTCCAATGACCAACTCTTGCCTAAAGAGCTGAGTCATTTGACCATGATAATCAGACCTGATACTGACTTCATGATGAACAGGACTCTGTCACAGGGATAAAAACAATCTGGGAGCTAATTTGAGCAGATGATCTCCACCATGATCAGCAACAAGAAAATAAACTTCACCTGCCAAAATACACATTCACAGAGTTTCTGAGCTGGCCTCGTTCAGTATGATGAAAGATAAACTTGTTAGGGGAGCAGGCTGACCTCAAAGAGCTGAGGAGGCTGGGGCTGCTCTGCACAGCAGACCTTGAGCATGACCCAGAGCTGGGTTGGAAGGGAACTGGAGGTAGGAGATGGACTCCCCCCATCTGGCCTCGTGGAGCAGGGAGTGAAGGAAAGGACAGGTTGCCCCTTTACAGCAGGAGGTAAGAAGGATAAACACCTTTTGGATACTATAACCTAGGGTGGAGAGATATGTTTGGCAAAGACAATCTGTTCCAAGATACCTAATCCCTCCCTGTCTGTCTCAGGGATGTTACTTAAGGTTTGAATCAATGAGGTTTCACTACATGGGACAGATTTCAGCCTCAAGTGAAGAGTAAAGACATGGAGAAAATTCAAGGGTACTGGACAATGTGAATTTTTTTTTTTGGCCCATGTGTTCTTCCTTGGCAATAGGAATTCAATACAGTATTATGTGTTTTGGAGAAGTTATGGGCCGGTTTGGGAGTATAGCATATAGAACTCCTCTGTGAGTGACTTAGGTCTTGGCTTCAGTGTCCTCAAAAGCTGTGAATTATGACTTTTTACTGCACTTTAAGGGTCAGTACACTGTCCTAGTCTCTATCTCCTTCTTAAGAAAAAAAAATGGTCTCTTACCTGTCACCAGTGAGGTTTTCCATTCCTGATGCCATATTGCTTCATTCTCCTTGGTCTCCTAATGGGTGTCTGTCTGTTCCTTTGTCTCATTTCCCCCCCGCCCCCCCTTGCTGTTCTCCTTCTTCCAGTGCTTGATTACCAGGGACTAAATTCGTGAAGTGTATTTAAATGCTTGAACCTTTTTTAAGCACCTGACTGACTTTTTTTTCCCCTACTGTGATGAGGATGTAGGCCTAAGTGATTAATCTGTCTTCTGGAATAATGACAAAAACGTTGCACCAGCATGAGAGGATCTAACCTTTGAAAAATTCCCCCAGGAGCATCCACTTCTGCTGGGGATTTCACTGCCAGTCAGAGCAGTTAATCAAAAAGGCAAAGCCAATAATGCTGCCAGAAGTTTTTGCCCCGTGGAAGTCAGAGGATCAGTTAGAGACTGTCAAATGTAACTTATGGCATTATTAATATGAAGAATTTCAGATAAAATGGGGCTTACTGTCCCAGCGACTGGGTCATGTGGAAGTGGCTGAGGAAAAGAGGAGTCTTCAAGTGGAATTTTTAGGGGAGGGTGCTTGGGCAGACTTTACAAAGTCATTAATCTCAGTATTTCAGGAGGATGAGAATGTGAAAGACAGGAGAGGAGATATTCTAGCTGTAATGCTGGGTGTGTTTCAGCATTTGGCCTCTGAGTTCCTCAGGATGTGGGAAGCCTTTCCCTTCTGGTGAGCCATGTGGGCTGCTGGTGCCTGGACAATGCTGAGGAACGGGGTAGGAGCCAACCCAAGTACCCATCAAGTCATCTAGGCTGCTTGCAGTGCCAAGGCACCAACATCATGAAAGCCAATCTTCTCAGCTTTGCCCCAGTACTTTTTCTCCTCTTTTTTAAAATGTCACACTCTGAAAACATGGGCTCAAACCATGCAGGAATTTGCAGTGCCTGCTAAGAATTCATTATGCAGTCATCATCTTTTCATAAAGCCACAGACTGTTTATTTGTTTAAATATTTGTCTTGTTTGTTTCATATAAATGATCCCAATCCTTATTATCTAAACACACTGTGTAATTTAATCTCTCATCTAGTGGGACAATGCTCTAGTACAGCTGCTTGGAAAGCTGGCAGCTTAGAGAAATATTCATAAAGCATCCTTAGGAGCCTAAAAACGGCTTGGTAACCTGTGGAGCTTCAGCAGCTTCTGTTGAGTGCACAATTTGTTTGACAAATCCCATCTTACTTATTGCATGTGAATTATCTACCAAGAAAAGTTGCTTTTAAAAGCATTGGTTAGCTTTAAGTAATTTCTAAAATCTGTATAGATTTTCTTGTGGCTGTTTAATGTCAAGATATTTCTTTGAGTGCAGAAGGGACGTGCTGGGCTCCTGGTAACCCCTTATTCCCTGATTGACCATAACTCTTGGAAGAAAAATTTGCTGCATGTGTTTGAAGTCAGAAATGTCTTTGCATGAATGCTTCCAAGTTTCCTGGGCAGGTCTGTGCCTGTCCTTGGTACTCTGGGCACCCCAGGCACCCCAGGACCTGGATCCATCACCCTGGCCCAACTATGGGACTGTGAGTGGGTAAGGAGGCACAGACCCTCACAGGGGTAGGGCTGAGAAGGAAAAATGCAGAACTTGGAATAGTTTTGCTTATATAAGCTCAGTACCAGGTTTATGTAATCATTTTAAAGCAAAATTGATTCTTATCCTGCTGTGTTAGATGTTTGTATTTAACTTAATTTAATTTTCTTCTATTAAGGGAAGTTAACACACAAAAATGATGATTCAAGTAAGGTTAGCTGCTTCCATGTGACTTTTGCAAGGAGCAGTATTGCTGCCCCACAGTAGAGGAGTGAAGGGCAATTAACAAAGTGATTAAAATCATACATCTCCATTCCTTTTTAGCTCTAATAGCTGTTTTGGTTTTGTTTTTGGTTTTTTTTTTTTTTTTGATGGACCAGATTTTATTTCTGTAATAATATCCCTGCCCCAGCAGTATTAACTGGTCAGCCACAACTTTATTTTCTCTCATTACAAGCAGGAAGGAAGGTCTGTGACAAAATACCCATCTGGAAGAACTCTTTAGTACCAAGACATGGATTCATCCCATGAACACTGTGACCTTTCCCTTCCCCTTCCTTTCCCTCTGTCCTTCTTACCATGGGGTCTCTGACCTCTCTCTCTAATTGAGCTACGACATAAGAGAAGATTTCTCTTTCCAAGTAAAGTGAGATGAAATGTTCCTCCCTAGACTCCAGGGAATTCTTACTTTAATATTTTTTGCTTGATATAGATAATCTCTCAGCAACAGAAGGGCACTGCTACAAGCTGCATGTGTGTCCTGGGCCATCCTCTTTAACTCCCTCATTGTGAGGGATCATTTGTAAGATAACAGGAAAAGACCCTTTTCCCACTGGAAGGTTTTCCAGCTCTCAAATTGGTGATTTGTTTTCCTCATTACATGTCATGGGCTGTTCATCAGCTCCTGCCTGAATTGCAAAGTAATTTTGAAACATCTCAGTAGTTCACAGGCAGTGTGCCCTTGTATCAGGGGAAATCAGAGAGTATTTACTTCTTCAGATACTTTCCCCCATAATGTAATCGTGCAGATTTTCAACAAGGATTTAAAATACTTGTTGACACAGCAAGAAGGTCTGTTCTGATCTTTGTCCTGGTGATGCTTAGTGTCTTTAGGGGCTGCTGTATTCCTCAAGAGTCTAAACTTTCAAGATTTTAAAGCTCTTTGTGCTAATAATATTTGTCTTATAACGCTGTATTTAAAAAGGTAATAGTGAAGTGCAACAGGGAAGATTGTACCTGGAAGATTGCTTCTGCCATGCAGAGCAAAATACCAACTGTTCTTTATGATGTAAGACCACTTAACTAAAATTTGAAGTGGCATACTGCATTAGATTTTCTCAAGATAAAAATTGTACAGTGTGCTTTTTGTGATGTCTTTATTTTAGTAGCATCAGAGCATCAAAATATTACTGCCTGCTGATGATCTGATAAAAATTATCTAGCATGCCTGGAGTAAGACAAAACTGAGTGCATAGAAATGTTCCTATTTCCAATGATGGAGGCACTAATTTGGTTACTTTAAACCTTGTTTGATTACAGAAAGGCTTTGGCAGCAGACCTGCAAGAACTAATTCAGTATGATGCAGAAGACCTGCTCATAGTATTTTAAGTTAAAACCAATGGGGATCAAGATTTTATCCTTCAAAATGTGATGCACCATATATTATGTGTGGCTCCGGTGTGGGACTGAACTCACCTTGGGTTTGGTGTCAAAATTATCTGGATGATACATGAACACACAGGGCCAGCTCAGGGCTGTGTGCTGGCACCAGGAGGGGGAAATGAAGCCCCACCAGGATCTCAGCACCACCAGGGTACCATGACTGCATTTTTTTTTACAAGGACATGTAGTGACAGGACAAGGGGGAATGGCTTCAAAGTGACAGAGGAGAGATTTAAGTTAGATACAGGGAAGAAATTGTTCCCTGTGAGGGTGAGGAGGCCCTGGCACAGATTATCCACAGAAGCTGTAGCTGCCCCATCCCTGGAAGTGTCCAAGGCCAGGTTGGATGGGTCTTGGAGCAACCTGGGATAGTGGAAGATGTCCCTGCCCATGGCAGGGAGTGTTGGAACTGGATGAGCTTTAAAGACTCTTCCAATCCAAACCCTTCAATGATTCTAAGATTTCCAGGGAAAAAGATATTTCCTGAAGCACATGGTCTGGGATCAGTTTAAAATATGTCTATTTTCTCACTTGACATTCTGCTAAGTGTGGCTGAAGAGATGTGGAGATCCCTGTCTGAAAGCTGCTCTCCCCTTGTTGCTGTGGAAGATTTGTAACAAAGTTTTGCCCAGAAATGACTAAACAGCAATGGTCCATCCATCTGCCTCATGAATCCCAGATGGAGGGAACTGACTTGTCCCATCCTGTTTTCCTGTAGTGATGCAAGTGTGAGATGTCAGATTGCACACTGGCCTAGTGACTGCTAAGATCAGTGTTTAAAAAGGGTGATTTAAAACAGGGATTGCTGGAACCCTCAGTTAATATTGGATTCATGGATGGAGCCATGGCTGGAAAGATCTGTAGTGTATTTTCATGTATGTGGAGGATAATGCTCAGAAAGGGCAGGAGTGCTTTTTTTTAAAGGCTTCCTGGAAATTATCACCAACATGACCAATATGGAACAATTAAGGTTTTTGCAGCTGATTGTGCTCTACAGCGAGAAATAGAGAGAAGCTGTATTCACTCTGAAGGTGCAATATCACATTGGGGTAACTGGCTCTCTGCACATGTTGCTGAGGTCTGGATCCACAGTCATGGCACTGCCCACAGCTGCAACTGATGGTGAGCATTCTGTTTGTCAGAAGAAGAGATAAATTGTGGGATTTTTTCAAATCCTTCCAATATATCTGTGAGCATGAATGACACTGTCATTATCTCACTGGGTGTTAGAAGAGCTACCTTTTTTATATCTTTTGGTTTTCAGCTGTATCTCTTCATTTGAGCAGAGAAATATTTCTCATGCACCATTGCACAGAGATAAACCCACTGTTTCTGTGTGTGTGTGTAGGGCTGAGAGGTACCAGTGTTGCTAGGAGCCTTTGTAATACATGATTTCTGTCTTTTTGTGAAGAGGTAGCTATTTAAAATATGAATTAAAATATGCCATGCAGGGAATGAATAGAGGAAAGGATAGACTGGAAGCTCCTTCTTGGAGGCAACACTTCAAACATTGGAAAGGGAGAAGAAATTGCATCTGTGGTGGTGGGATCCCTGACCTGGTGCTGTTTGGGGAAGGGCAGTGAGCAGGGCACAGGAGTGGGCAGCCACTCCCATGGGCAGCTCCATGGGTTTGTTTACTACTGGCCCTGTGGTCAGCCCCAATGACAAACCAGCAGGATGAAAAGAGGCAGCAGAATTAACACCAAATCAAAATGTCAGGCAGAAAATTAATCATGGAAGGAAACTCTCTGGATTTATTACACTGAGCATAAATTTCACCTAGATGGCATTACTGAAACCAGATGAGGAGATGGGTATGACTGGAATGTTAAAGTCATTTTTCTAATGATTTATTTAGCAAGATCTGATTGGGTTGAAGGGGAGGGATAGTGACCTGGCAAAGATGCTGCTCTTTGTTGGAGCTAGTGACAGCTCTGAAACAAGTGACATTTTGGCACTAGGAGTTAAAATATAAAAAGATAAAGCACAGCATTGGATACTTGTTATAGATGCTACCAACCCCAAATCACACCCTCAGAATAAGCTGAAGTGGCTTGGCTTCCCATCTCCTATAACACAGCCCCTGTCATGCTACAATCACATATAGGCCAGTAAAAATCTGAGTCTGCCAGATTTTTAAGTGTTGAATGCCAAGAAAAGGTAATATTTAGACATATTTTTGACAGACCTGGAGAATATAATCACCAAACAGAAATGTAGCACTGGCTGAATGAACATCATTGTGATTTTGCCATTTCCAAGCTGGGTCTCATGTATGGCACATGTGTGTGTGTGCACGAATCTGCAGAGCACACACAGAGAGTGCATTGGCACAGCTAGGGTCAGGAGGCTAGTAAGGACTTAAAAAAAAATCAATGTGAAGGAATTTAAACCATTCCAATTACTAGTCATGTTTCAAATCTATTAGCAGACACCTGGGAATTAACAATTAAGTGTTCAGAGACTAAAGGATAGGTCAAATTAAGAATAAAGAGGTTCATTTTCCAGCAAAAGATATCAACAGAATCTCATTTAATTCAATTCAAACATTTCATTTTATTAGAGGTAGATTTGCTATGGTACATATCTCTGGTTATCCACATAAAGGGACATTAAAGGCATTTTGCCATTAACTCTGCAAGGGAGGGTGAAATAGAAAATACAGCACAAGGATATCCTCTTGAAATTCTTATATATCTGAAATGTTATATTTACAGATTCCAGGAAGATTAGCTATCCATATGGCAACAAATTATTCTGTGTATATAAAGTACATACATGCACAAAAATTTGAATATATTTGGTGGTGATGCTATTCCTGTGCTTTTCTGCCCTGTGCCACTTTCCCATGTCCTGCTGGATCCTGGGCAAGCTGGGGGTCACTGCAGCCTTCACCTTCAGCTCAGCCCTCCCTGGTGCTCACAGTCCTCTGTGGCTGATCACTGGGGAGTGTTCTCATTCACTAAAAAAATTGCATTTTTAAGTGAAATTTATTTCAGCTGTTTGCTCTTTTTGTCCTTATTTTCATCAATGAGCAGAGAGACAGGGGCCTGTGCACCAATACTTACTGTGCTGAATCAAATGTGAAATGGTAACTTGGGAAGAAAAAAGGCTTTCTAATTCTTTATCAATTCTCAAACTAGCTGTTCCTGGTTCTGTCTTAAGCTTTAAATATTTGCATTAAGATCCAGATTGCAAGTAACTGGTCTCAGAAAAACATGTGAAACAGGAATTTTAAATGGAAATGTGGAATGGAAAATGTGGCATTCTGGAGCTGGGCTTATCTGAGCATGCAGCAAAGATGCAGTTGTCTGCTAAAGCAATGACTCTGCTCAAAGGACATTCAGCAGGGCAAGCTGGATGCTTTTTTTCTGCCTGGAAATGCAGGCTGCCTTCCTGCCATCTTCCCTTCATAATGCATTTTAATCAAGTCACAGAATGGTGAATTTGCAGTCAATCCAAGCCAGGAATCTATAATCTTATTGAAAATTATTTTATAAATGAAACAATTTAATACCTTTTTATAAATCTTCTAACCATAAAGCACTGGCACAATCACGGAGCACGGGTGAGGTGGGAACTGAGCGTGAATGTGTTTGATAAACTCAGTTAGATGATGGTGTGGACATGTGGCTGTGCTTGCAGCAATCAGTGCTGCTGGAATTGTCTGTCTGATCAGGGCCCCTTGCACGAGCTGAGACAGGATGCCCTGAGGGGCAGGGCTGGACCGTGCTGAATTCCCCAGCTTGCATTTGCCATTGTAAAGGTTTGAATGTTGTCTATATGACATTCATGTTCCTGAGGCAATGGCAGGAAGCTGTGTCAGGGCAGGTTCAGGCTGGATATTAGGAAAACCTTCTTCCCCCAGAGGGAAGCTGGGAAGCTGGAACAGGCTCCCCAGGGCAGTGGTCACAGCACCAAGCCTGGCAGAGCTCAAGGAGCATTTGGACAATGCTCCCAGGCACAGGGTGGCTTCTTGGGGTTCTGTCCTGGGCCAGGAGCTTGACTCAACCATCCTTGTGGAACCCTTCCAACTCAGGAGATTCCATGATTCTAAGATTTTGTGCATGTCTAGATTTCCAATCTCTCCTTTACACCGTGAGGGAATTTTCCTGCAGTCCTGCAAGGATGATCAGCTGCTCCCATGGATCAGTACTTCTGGTGTATGCAGACATGCAAAAATCAGATTGACCTAAAGCCCAGGAGCTGGGGTGTGAGAGCAGAGGTTCCTGCTGTCACACAGCACCCACACTGCAGAGTAATGGGGATTTCTGGGGACTCTGGAAAGGATAGAATGGAACCGGTGAGTTAAAGGTCAATATTAAGGCTGGGAATAAAGCATAGAAAAACCATGGTAAATAAAAGAACTGCTGACAGCAATGGGAAATGAATAATTTCATACAGCATCTTTTGCTGGAAACTATTCCAAAGGACCGGTGGAATTACTCATTGTGCTAATTCAAAGTTACCATCCAAAGTCCTGGTGACTGCTGATAAGAGGAAGATCAGCACAACTCACTGCTACCTGAAAGCACTCAAAAAAGATGTGGAATAGCAAGGAGATGTGGAACATGTGCTGGGGCAGTGTCGTCCTCTGCAGCAGTGGCAGTGTTGGGCCAGGGGCAGTGGTTTGGTTTTAAGGTCCGGGCTGAGTGGGGACGGGGTGCAGGAGCTCACAGCCTTCACTGCCAGGCAGGGACAGCTTCATAGAGGGATCTTCAGAAAACCAGCTTATGGTCAATAGCTCCAAAATTAACCTTTTTATTTCCCTCCACTAAGTCTTTAAAACTGTCATTAAAACAGCTGGTAATCACTGCTGTAATTAGGTCATGCTCTATTACCCTTGAAGACAAGCAGTAAACCTGAAAGAAATAAAGGGAATTTGTTTGGGGAGACATTTAAAATCATGTATTTCATGGAATCAAAGAATGGTTTGGGTTGCAAGACACTTCAAGCTTGCCTTGTTCCATTCCCCTTGCCATGGATAGGGACACCTTCTGCTAGACCAGGTTGCTCCAAGACCCATCCAAGCTGGATGAGGGATCCTTCCAGGGATGAGGCATCCTGTGAAATTCCAGCAAAACTGGAATAGCCATAATGATTTTTTTCATATCCTTTGATTAGTTCTTCCCTGGGTTAAGCAGCCAAACTGGGAATATCTGTGCTGGTTTTGGTGGTGCAGTTCCCCAGAAGGAATTACCTATGTGTCATTGCAAACAGCTCCAGGTTGTCACAAAAGATAATATCTCCAGGTTTTATGTAAGTGATTTGCTTGTTATGATTTGAAAAAGTTTGCCACTAAAGAGACTGTAGTTAGGATACATTATTATTGGTATATAGACAAGGTATATAGGTAAGCTTGTCATTTACACACACACACATACACACATACACATATAAACACACACACATATATATATATATATGTGTGTCTGTATATGTGTGTTTATACACACACATACACATACATATACACACACATGCATAAATGGCAGTTATTTGAAGGTAATGCCTAATGTATATTTATTTTCATTGTGCACTTTTTAACATTTTCAATTTAACATGCTTTTTAACATTTTCAATTTAACCATACAGGAATCCCAGGATAAAGAGGCAGGACCGTGTGTAGAGCAGTTCTTCCCCTTTCTTTTTGTGTTTACGTAGAAATTTATATAATGCAATTAAAGTATGAAAGTATGCAGGTAAAGCAGTATTTTTTTAAAAAGCACATGGAGTAAATAAAAAAGCAATACTCAGACTAAAAGGAAAGTGGAAGGAATGTTTGTTTTTATCTGAAATGCCATAAAAGTCTGAGGAAATTTTTTTGAGGTTATATCACACTCTCCACATATAATCAAAGATTTATGAAATGAAGCAGGATTTGGGGCAGAGCTTTTGTTTCATGTCTTTTTCTTGGCTCTCTTTATCCTTTTTCATGCCTCAGCAACCTATTTTTTATTTAATTTTCCCAGAGCAGTCAAAGACAAAACATGGATTAGAGCCCTGAGAGCAGCTGAAGCCTGCACTTGGGTAATGGCATTGAGAGTAAAAGTGTCCAGATTGAGGAGATTGCTCAAAGTTTTACTAGACACATGTGAAAAATATGGCTCCAGAGATGATAAATCAACATTATTACTGCTGGTTATTATTAATTTAGATCATTGGCCTTTAAAGAGGACATTGCTGCCTAACAATGGATGTTAGAATGTTGAGGTACAATGCGAAAATGGGATTTGGAATGGTGGTGTAGCACACAGGAATTATTATACAGAAAAGTTTTAAAAGCATCCCTAAGGCACACTGATCTTTCCTCTTCTAACCAAAAGTCCTCATTCATGGCTAGACCTTTTCATTACTAGACTGATTTACATTTGCCTCCCTTTGTTGTGACCTTGTTAAGTGCTCTGCAATGATAATGGAATTGCAGATACTTTATAACATAACATTAATTCAAAGATAACGGTTTAATTATTTACAAATAGGCCCAGTGTAGCAGTGTGGAGCAGCTCAGACTGGGTACCCTGGTTTTCCATTGGGAAGAGAATGTGGTGGTCTCTCCTGAGTCTGCCCTCACTGCCTGCACCCAGCATTGATACCAAGATCTTTTGTTTAGAAAATAAGTACTGCAAGTTCCTAACCTTGGTATTTTTTAAGTCACTCTGTTTATTATACTCATAACCATCAGACCAACTACATTTGCATTTTGGCCTAAGAGAAAAAAATCTGTACATTTATTTTCATTAAGAGGATTATTTTATTCTTGTCCAAAACAATGCAGCAAAACATCATAGTTACTCTGAGTGATCATTGGGAATGGGGCTGCTAATTAGTGGCTGATTTGAGGAACAAAAAATCCACTTGGGAAACATGATAATTACCCACATATTTCTTTGGGCCAGGCAGCCATGTTACATCAAACACTAGATTTATTATTCCATTTAAATCATTTTGAAATAATTAAAATTGTGTTGTGCATGTAACTGAGCAGATCCAAAGTATATAATCATACATCTAAATTATGAACTGAATGGAGCATTGCCCAAAAAGATGAGCACTGAAGTATATTTCTACTTCTGAGGCAAAAAGAAGTAAACATGTATTTTCTACGTCACGTTTTTTTTTCTAAATAGTTGCTGGTTTATTTACATTTTTTTTCCTGTATCTGAAAATGTGCTAAAATATAAGTCCAAGCTCTATTGGAAAAATGTGAGTATCTCTACATTGGTGGCTCTCTCCATTTTCAGGTATGCTTGGAGACAAGAGCTGGGCCAGGGACAGCCTTGCCTGATGACAGCATGGCAGGGGATTTAGGCTATTAATGCCAATACATAAAAATTTATATTAATATCAAAGATGGATTCTTATTGAGTGAGCATTACCAAATGTGTTCAGTCCCAGAGAGAATTCAGTCACTCTTGTGTCACCTCCTAGGCCCTAATTCTTAGGATTAAAGTAATATGTGATCTCATTTTTGTATTTCTAAGGGATGAACAAAAGATGTTCTGTTAAACACAGAACAACATTTTGGGAAAAAAGTTTACTTTAGATTCTTTGAATCAATCTGACAGCCCACTGCTTTAATCTGACACCAGTAGAATGGCAATAATTTGGAAGGCATCCCAAATAGAGCCTTGTGATGAAATCACCAAGGTTGTGGGTTTAATCTCCATATAGGCCACTCACTTAATAGTTGTACTTGATGATCTTTGTGGATCCATGCCAACTCAGAATATTCTTTAATTCTATGAATTTTTTTTCTCTAATTTGCTCTTCCTCTTCAATATATAGTGAATCCTCTGAAGATGCTTTTATAAAATATGGGGTTTTTTTTCTGGGTACAATCCAATGAGCTGGAAGTACTGATATTTTTTGTTTTCAGTGAAAATGGTATCAGTTATATTTGCAAGAGAGAACATGTGCCACATTACTCATTTTTTGAACATTTCCAGGGATGGTGACACTTCCCTCTGGAGTCTGTTCCAATGCTTTCTGTGATGAAATTTTTCCTAGTATTCAACCTGAGCAACAGGAAACAAACCGGATGAAACAAATATTATTTTAAATTTGTAAAATGGATATCTGTTAGTGGTTTTTTGAACATGGTTGTGGGACACACACACAAACCAGGCTGTGCACGGCATCACCCACTGTACCCACCTGTGGTGACAAATCCATCCTGTTTTCAGAAGTCCAGCAGGGCAGAGGGATGGTGTGAAGAGATGCAGACAGCAGAGCATCTCTGGTACTCACAAGCTGGCTAGTGTGCATCTCCAGGAGCCACCCCTGGGGTGATCCACAGGGAAGGCACAACAACATTTCTCCCATTTCAGTATTTTGGTGTTTTCCCCCCAGTTTCCAGCAATTCCACTTTTCTGCTGCTTTGCCGCTCCAGAGTTTTTGCTGACAGAACAGAATGCTGGTAGCAAACACATTATTCACTGTGATTGAATGCCTAGTAATTACGTTATATATTTTTTTCATTTCTCAAATTAAATCTCTTTGCTATTAGGAACAGATGTTAAATTCAGGGCTGTTGTTGATTGTTAGT
This sequence comes from Chloebia gouldiae, assembly GCA_003676055.1. NCBI lineage: Eukaryota > Metazoa > Chordata > Aves > Passeriformes > Passeridae > Chloebia > Chloebia gouldiae. The sequence goes on along the minus strand of QUSF01000017.1, from coordinate 9,741,369 downwards.
GTGACACACACATGAAATATTTTAAATGAGAAGGCTGATTGAATTTTAAACATACTGATCACACTGGTGGAATTGAAAATAATTGAAACTGGGAATAGCTGAAATGTTTCCAAGAAGAGGAGACAGAGGTGGGGTTTGCTTTTCAAATTCCTGATTACACCAATCATGTTAAATTCTGCAGACTAAATACAATCATTTACTGTATAGCATAATACCAAACATGAGACTTGCATGGTTTTTACTTCAAAATCACAGTAGAAAAGAATTTTAAAAATAAGGCAAAATCTATTTTCAAATCAAGACTTCAGATATTACTCATGTGATTGTAGGAGCTTGTCTTTTTTTGTTTTTGTTTGTTTGTTTCTTCAGCTCATTCAGTAAAATCACATTTCAGGAAATCTGACATTACTACCAAGGAAGTATTGTCCATCATGCAGGCTGAGCTGGCTCTTGCAATCCTTCCACCTGCAGAAAGCCCCAGGTCCCTTTCCCAACCTGGAGGAGCTGATGGCTTCACTCTGCAAGGACTGATGCTGGAAAGAAGGGAGGAGGTTACTGCAAAGCACCCAATCACCAGTCTGAACCACTAGGCTGGATGTAAGCATTACATTTTCCAGCCACCCCATTGCTCTGACACCTTTCTGCTGGACCAGTGAGAACTCTGGAGTGCTCATTGGGACTGACAGATGGATTCTGCTCCCACACTTGCACTCATGTGCCCCAGGGTCTGGTATAAAGGCTGCAATATTTGTTCCACCAATCTATGACACACATTTTCCAGCTCTTGAAAGCTGTTGAGTGTCTGTAGATCACTTTTTCAAATATATTCGAATTATCATGATGCATATGTTACATGTGGAGTTCTCTAACCTGACTTTGCAGGATTTATAGCATACAAGGCATGAAAAATCTAAGTTTGGAAAGTAATGCAGTAACAATTACAATTAACCTCCGGAATCCTCAGGTAACCTTGGGGTGTAAGGCTCAAAGCACATTGCTTTTAATTAAGTTTAGTGACCAAGTACTGCTTTTTCAAAAACATTTTACTGGCATTTCTTCCGCAACAAATTGCTTTAAAGCCTGAATGTTGGTGCCACCTCTACCCCATGTGACCTAATGCCAAGAGGTAACAACTTGAGGAAAGAAAATCTAGATTGAAAAAGCCATTTCTGAGCAGGAACAACTTTTATTTGTGCCAAACCACTTTTGCATATGTGGTTTCCTCTTATGTCTGATATAATTTACAGATTTATAACACTTGCTGAACTTCTCAAAACAAGAAAATCCCCACTGAGACTGCAAATCGTTGTTGCACTGAGTGATCCTTGACAATCTATTGTCCCTATATGTGCCACATTAAAGCAGCCTGGCACTGGTACTAGAGAAAGTCTTCTGACACCCAGTGTCTTCTGGGGCTGTCATGCTTTATTATGTTCATGATCCATGGAGGAAAGGTTGCTAATAGCAGACATTGACCCACTGGTGATAATTGCTGTGAAAACATTATTCAAGCTGATTATGTTAATGACAGAAGGATGAGGCACTGCCTAAAGAGTTAGTACAGCATCACCAGTGATGCTATATTTATTTAACTGATTGATCACTTAAAGGTTTGTAAACTGCCTTCTCTGTATAATAATGCTGCATAATCATGTACATACAAATTAAACAATCCAGAGAGCTAAGGCAGAATGGTTGTTGCAGATCTGATTTTCATGTAAAATCTCAAGACTTTTATGGGTTTATTTACATAACAAGTCATGGTCTAGTCTCCTTTACCAGCATCAGCTTGATGTGGAGTTGGCTTCAGCTATAAATTTTTATGGTTTGAAGCTAGTGGAATATAAGAGGATGGTTCACATAGTTTAGTAATTTGAAATATATTTTTATTGAAGAAAACAGCATCATTCTCTTCCAGCAGAAGAAAATATGATGCTTGCACACTTTCCCAGGGCAAGGTTATGACTTTTCTCCTTCTCTTTAATGCCTGCAGACTGCTCCTCCAGGTGTATTCTCCTCTTTCTCCCCAGAAAATCCACTGCAAACCTCTGGGTCTGAGCATCCCTGATCCCCTGGAGCTGGGGGTAAGTATAGCTCACTCTGCTCTCAGACTGGTGAAATCCAAGTAGATAAAAAGATCTTTACATAGAAAAGGTGTAGGATTTACATGCCCTCCAGCCGGAAAAGTGCAGTCAGAATATTTCTCAGTGAAAATTGTTCAGATATTAAGAGATATTAGTGGTTAGACTCGATGATCCTAAATTTCTTTTCCAGCCAGGTGATTTTGTGATCTTGAGGGTCTAAGCCAAATTTGCTGACAGTGGTCCCTAAACCAGACATGCTGAGTTGGTAAAGAAATTGGAGCGGGGAAGCTCTGAGCAAAGCTGGGAGAGTGACACAGAGCTGACCCAAAATGATGGCCAAAGCTTCTCTGCTTCAGGATCAGCCCTCAATGGTCCCTCTAGGCTGAGCCTTCAGGCTCTCAGCTGCCATCATTACACACTGACTGGACTTGAAATCAAAGGACAGCTACTGCAATCCCATTTGTACCATCTTAAACTCATTTCATCACGGCCAGAGAAATATATTAATAGATTTTCTTGTTCAGAAGAAGCCATTCCCCATGTAACCTCATATATATTTCTACAGAATTCTACATCCTTTGAATATTATTGTGTTTGACAAATCTGACAAAATGGCTAAAACCAAACTGATATGAAGAATTTCCCCTCTCTTTCCTCCCTTTCTCATGCAGGAGCATTCCTGTTCCTTCTGCTTTGCAACCCAAGGCAATTTTTTGCATTTGCAACCCCTACAGAGCTACACAGAGGATACATAACAATACTACACCATTTGACAAGTTTTCAGATAGCGTGACCAAAACTTACATTTATGTCAGCCTGTATTAAATCTTTTTTGCACCTTTTTTAGCTACTACAACTTTGAACTTGGACAAGAAACAGAAATGCACATCCTGTACAGATTATGCACATAAATAAAACTTTGCTTAAACATTCTTCAGAAAAATCAGTGTGTTATTGCAGAAAGCCTCTAGCTGCACTTCTCTCTCATGTCAGAAAAAAAGACAAACCAAATGTTTGCTGTGTATTCAAAGGCTTAAAGAGAAAGCAGCTTTACTACCTTACTTTCCATCTTATTTTAGTTATTACAAAGCAGAATGGGGAAAAAACCCAAAGCAGAAGTTAATGTTTTGCCTCAGTTCTCTCCACCTTCCCAGCATCTGTGTTACTTAATAAAAAAGGCAGTCAGATGGACAGATGAGTTTTCATGGCTCTCTTTGTTCTACAGACTGCAGGGGGCAACATCTGTTTCTCCTGATCCTTTCTCCCCCTTGATCAGGAAATTAAATACAAATTACTTAGTTAAAGTAACCTGAAGAATTAACTTAATTAAGAATAAAGGAGTTCAGGCTGGAGTCTCTTCTCCTCTGTCCTTTGGAAGGTTAATGTGGCTGAGGCTGACCTGGTGGGAGCGCAGCACAGACTATATCTGATGCTCTGACAGAGCCTGTGCTTGGGTGCACGTCTGCCTTTCCAAAGCTATTCCAGTGCTGTCAGCTACTATTGATTAAACTGTATTTGATATTGCTATTGGTGACTGGACGGTGCAAATCAACTTCATTCCTGGCTTTGAAAAGGCAGTGATACTGCTGCAGCTTCCTCAACAAGTTCACTGCATGAATACTGACAAAGTCCCCTCAGTTCAGAAAAGAGCCATTAAAAGAGTAATTAAAAAGAGTCATTAAAGCCTAGTTGAAATGTTGGTAATTTGAGTATTTCTGGGGAGAGTCTGCTTCTCTGAATATCCCTGTGTGAGAACCACATTCTGGTATTCGGAGCACAAATCATCTTTCGTAATAAAAATTCAATAGCTCTGCCCAGAACTACCTGTTAAAACTCAGACAGTAGATTAAATATTTACTTGTTCTTTCTCAGGATCTTCTGGCTCAACAGAAGAATTTAAAGAGGTACTAAATGCTGAGGAGCAGCTGGGCAGCAGCAACAGAGCACCCAGGTCTGGGGCTGTGGGCTTGGGGTGCTGACAGCTCCCAGACGAGCCCCACAGGATCCAGATACCAAATCCCCCAGTCCCCTCTTTGCACTTAGACATTGTAGATACTGCATAAACCCTTCCTTGGCATTTGACACGATAGACTGGAAGTCCAGAAGATCTGCTAAGAGCTGATTCAGCAAAGTGCTGAATCCTGTATCTAAATTCCCCTTAAAAATCACTGCAATATGAACAAGTGCTCACCTCATGTGGAATGAATGTGTATAGGTTTAGGTTTGAGCATTTACCTTGGGGTTATATCTTGGGCTGAAGTGCTTTGAATCAGAGACTGGTTTCCTACAGTTCCTACAGTAATTTTTATAGGCTTGAGATACAAGCAATATGTGGGCACCTGAACTAGTAATTTTGCTATTTAAAAACAAAATTAACTGGAATTACAGACTTTCAATCTTCCCCCCATTTTATTCTCAAGTAATATCTATGCAGACATTGAATATTTTATTCTATTTAAATTCATTCTAAACTGATGTGGTCAAAGTAATTCTGCTTTTACTGTTAGTGCCAGCTAATGTTTCTTTGTATTTCTTTATTCGTTGCATTCACTTGGCCTGAAATGGATGTTTGATTGTAATGTAAACTACTTTTCAAATACACTTCTGAAGTGCAATAATATTGGGGTGGCTAGTACAATATTTTATAGTAGTGTTAGTGCAAATGACAAGATAGAGTGGGTCAGACTTTCACTGGTAACCCATCTGGGTGGTGCTTTTTTGTGTGCCTTGTAAAGATGATTATAAACACACACAACAGCATTAAAAAAGCAATTTAGATACAATGATCTGATTTCAGTCAACCATATAAACTTTATAACTCTCACATCTTTTATTCCACATATAGTTTCCTTCTCTCTTGAAGGGCTTGCTGTAAGCATTGAGCAGTGTACAGAAAAGCCTGAGATCTGAACTAGGCAGCTCTTTGAGCTTGTTTTTGCAAATAGATACGAATTTGTTACAGGAGCAGGGGATAACTCTTAGGAGTTTTGCAGGCTTCTTTGGAAATGGCTGGCAGAAGGTCAGTGGATATGTTGAGAGGACTTTTGTGGAGAAGAGAACTATAAGAGGACTTTGGTGGATTTGCTTCGCAACTTATACTTTTTATGTATTCTATTTCATAAAAAAAAACCCAACAGAAAAAGTAACTTCAGTGCAATGTACTTTGGAAGTTAATTGGAGCAGACATTCAAGTCTTAAGTAAATCAGCTCTGTATCATTTGACACACAACATTACTTCGATTAGTATGACTTTCACCATTATCTAGACAGATGAAACGATGTACCATGCCAATCAGAATATTAAAGTGACACTAGCACTTATATATTATGAATATTTACTCAACAAATGAATGCATGATAAATGAGATTGGTCTAGAAATCTTTCTCAGTAGAGAAGATGTGGATTCTTTTCCCCTCAGGAAATTCTTTCTTGTGCCTAATCCAGTTATCAAATTTTCAGTGCATCTTAAGCTGCTCCCTCCTTCCCCCCACAGAGTAGTTTGTGTCACAGCTCAAACAGGGTTTTCTGCACTAACAGGGCTTTTTTTTTTCTGCTCAAACAGGGTTTTATGCAGGAATTTTATGGACTGTTCTGAATGGCCCATGAGGCTGAAAGCTGTTTTGAGACAGTTCTTTTGCATATATTTCTATACCACTTCTGACCCAACCACAGATAATGGGGCCAAATCTGGAGTGTGAAGCCCCATATTCAAATAAATTTTCACAGTCAGGTCATTGTGATCACAGGGTTAGTGTGTGGACTATCTAAAGCTGGACAAGTTCAAGTGCAATGTCAGTACAGATAGGTCTGTACTGTGCTTAGGGCTGTGGACGCACATTTTCTGCCAAAATGACTCAGGCTTCCTCTTGTTGGGGCTCTTCCTGGATCACACAAGCAAAGTACAGCTCACTATCTGTGATAAGGCCTGAGCCTTACTGATAACAGAGGTGGCTGCTCCCCCTCAGAGTGTTTACAGTTGTAAGCTTTCTGTGAATTTTTCTTGGCTCGGTTTTCTGGGGAAGAGGTGTGTTTTACTCAGAGAAGCTGTGGGTGCCTCATGCCTGGAAGTGGTCAAGACCAGATTGAATGGGGCTTGGACCAACCTGGTCTAGTTCCTGTCCCCAGTGGGGATGTTGGAATGAGATAATCTTCAAGGTCCCTTCCAACCCAAACCATTCCATGATTCTAAGAACAATGACATTAAAAATAGCCTGATGGGAACAATGAGATGAAAAAAAGCCCATTGACAAATGCTGACCTTGAGCTCCACATTAAGACATGAACTGAATGAATGAATTTACTTTGAAAACTCATAGTCAGAGTCAAAGTGAATTGTCAGAGTCAAAGTGAATCTTACACATTTCCCCCATCTGCTTCTGTGGGCAGAATATTCTGCCTGGAGCAGAATGCAGGACACCACAGGCTCTTCCCATCCACCAGGAAAAGGGGAGAAAATACACAGGGATTGGCTTCTTGGTTCTGAAAACCCTAGGAATTTTTACTAATTCTGGCCTAGCATGGAATAATCTTCCAGAAGTAAAAAGAGTCTTTTTATAGCTCATTTCTGAGTATAATATTAAAATATTACCATGGGCTGTGGTTCTACAGGGCTACAACTTTCAAGGTTTCAGTGCATTATTCCCAGGTTCCTTGGCCATCACAGGCCCTTGTGCTGCATGTTTAAAATGCAGTTGGCTTCCATGTTGGTGTCTAGCAATCATAGTGACCTTGTACTAGTATTGTTATGGTCATTTCTTGGCCATCCATCATGTCAGGATCTCTGTGTCCTTACACAGAGCAGGTGACACCTTCCAGCAGCTGAAGAACTTGGATTGCATTATCTAGAGTTCAACTTGGATTGCATTATCTAGAGTTTGACATGAAGGGTAACCCTCCAGAAGTTCTGTACTGAAGAGCAAATCAAGTGTCTGCTGGATTTTTCCACCATATACATCTTAGGAGGGAGCTTTGTTGTGTAGCTGGCTGTGATGTGGCTCCTGTGTTGGCTTATTTATCTTTGCTTCATGATGTTCAAATTCATTCTTCCCAAAGCCTTTAATCTTCTTGGACAGAAGACATTGGCACAAAGTTGAAGATGTTGACACAAACCATCCATACACTCAGTGACCCTCACTGGGACTTGCCCCAGAGGCTACAAAGAAGGAAAGGGAGATTTTAAGAGCCCATGACGGCAGCGGAAACTCAGGTACAAGATTCTTTCTTCCCAATTAACCTGCCAAGGACCTTCCAGCAGTTTCACACACAGCAAACACATGGATGATGCAGCCCTGTGCTCCTGCTGGGTGCTGTCCCTCTTCCTCACTATTATTACCAAACTCCTGCCCATTAATCCTATCTTGTTGAGTTCCTCTTAAACAGAAGTCAGCAACTGCAAAATGGAGAAGAAAGTAAGGCTCATTTCATTTTCTTGGTGTGTGTGATGACCATTGACAGGGTTTGCATGTGTGACTGGCATGGTAGATTAATTTATAATAAAAATGCAACATTCACATAAATGACATCAAGCGATATCTTTAGTGCTGTGCTCATCTGCCTGAAGGGACAATGTGGTTTTCTATTACTGCTAAAGTGCACAATAGTGTTGCTTGGCTGATTTGGTTTTATTTTTATACTGTGCTGCCAGTTCAGTTAGAAATCTAGGCAAGCTCTGTCAATGGCAATAAGGCATCCATCCACCAAAAACCAGGTTTCTTCCCTATTCAAACCATGAGGGCAGCTAAGAAGTCACTGGTCACTTCTGGACACAATGAGTTGTCATAGTAACATTGAAAAAGGTGAAATGAGTAGATTGACATGTGCCCTTTAATACGTTCTTTTGCCCAAGTGAAAATGTATTAATTAGTCTTTCATAGCACGTTTTAAATCTGAAATTGTAATGTCACACTCACAGTAGAGTAGATTCTTTTACAAAGGACATCCCTTTCTGTCATTTATATTTGCCTATTTCTTTATGTTTACAAATCTCTGGAAAAACTGCAGTTCTTACATACTCAGTTAAGATACTGAAGAATTTTTAGAAGCCATATTAACTAATGTTTTTGCCAGGCTTGAGATGCTCCCTGTAATTGCATCCCTCACAGCCGTGAGTATGAGAGGAAGACTGATGAAGAGACTTGACTTCTTAGTGCTTGATTTTGTGACCTCAAGGATGCCCTTTCAGAGCACCTTCTGTTTTGCCATTCCTTTGGATGGGTGTAGAGCTGGAGTCGTATTTCCTTTGCCACATGTAGAAGTGACCTAACTTCCATTCCTTTGTCTTACCTTTTTTATTATAGTTATCTTGCCATGGGGCAGGGGCTGAATGCGAGACGAGTTAAGCACAAGTTGATTCTCCTGCTATCCCATTGTCTGCAGTATATAAATCTTGAAAAATGTGCTTTGAATAGGAAAGGATATCAACTTAATGATACATTTGCTCTAACTATGGCTGGGTGTGCACAGAATCCTAATGCCTGCTGCAGATTCTTCATGGTAACAGATGTTGCTCCCTGCTTATAAAGTAAGTTTATTGCATTAGTTGCCTGTAAGCAGTTTACTCTCTAGAAGATTCATAGAGTAAATTAAAATTATCTAATTATTTGTTATCTAATTTAATAGAGAAATGGTCTTGATCTTCAGATATTACACATATATTATTATATTACAAGGCAGTATGGCAGAGGTCTCTTTTTGAGCTCTGAGCTGCTAGTGAATAAGAAGAGAAACTTGTGCTCACACACAGACATATCTAGACATGGGTTGCAACAGCCTTACCAGGGAGAACCCACTGGGCTGTGGCTTTTATTTCTTTATTTACTTTATTTATAGTTATTTTATTTTGATGTGCATCCCTGTCCCTCTGTCTGGTCCCAGGCAGAGTCCTGCTGCTCCCAGCAGCCCAGCTGGCCCCGGAGAGCCCTTTGCTGTCACGTCTCTGCTGTGCCCCTTATCACAAGGTCCATGTCCTGCTAGGTCCCTGCACAGACTGCAGCACAGAGCAAAAGGAATGCTCCAAGATGAGTCCAGCCTTTGTAGGCTTAGCTGATGGCTAAAATTGTGTTTATTTACTAATATTTAACTAATTGTCCTCTTTACACATAACAGACCTTTCTGCTTTCAAGCTGAAAAGTGCTGCCTCTCTTCTGCTCTCGGCTCTTGGCTCTTGAATTGGGGTGAAGGCAGCTGGGTCCATCATTAGGGTTGCTCCACAAACCATGATCAGTGTGGGTTGAGAGGGGGCTTGGATTGGGGCAGAAAGTCCCACTTACTTAATGGGGAGAGTAAGTGAGCCCTCTTCCTATTGTCATGCTAATATGTACATCTTATCCTGCAATTTTCTGAGTCATTATGACAAATGGCTCACGCTGATGTCACTCATTTCCCCAAGGATCTCTCAGCTCTCCAGCCAGCATGTAGCAAGCTGCAAACAGTATTTCAAAATGAAAAATCACAGGTGTTTTCTGGATGTCATCCAAAGGAAGGAGCGTGGATTTCAGGCAGAAATCAAATCAGACCACACAAAAAGATCTCCCTGAACACCCCAGACAGTCAACAGATGGTAGTTGTGACATTACGAGTCAACCTGCACACCTGGGAGACTGTGGCCAGGAGCTGCAGAAGTGTACATTTAAATTAAGTCTTCTATAAAATCTTTTAATAAGGAAGAGCTGAAACAGCAGAAATGCCTCGCCACAGACTTCGGTACTGTAGGAGAAATAAAGAACATTTTCTGCTTCATGCCATGCCTGCTAAATGTAATGATAATCCCTACCATCTTTGGAGACCCACTTGATTATCTGTCTGTCTGTCTATCTATCTATCTATCCATCCATCCATCCATCCATCTACCTATCTATCCTATTATTAAACTACAGTAATGGCTTTTGCTGGAGTCTACCGGAAGAGCATCCTGGAATGAATCTTCTGAGGTTATGTTAGCTGTAGTTAACATTTGCATTATCTTTACCAGTTTATTCCATTCTGTACCTGCTTTGTTCCAGATGTTGGGGAAGTCCTGTATCTTCTCCTTATCCCTCTCCCCATCTGACAACCACATTAATATATTCTTAGCAAGATTCTTACATCTTTGGTTAAGCCTACTGGATAAATATAATTTATGTAGCCTTCACTAACACTATCTATTTCTGATGATGGAGAAATGAATAATGCAGTTATGAGAGGAGCTTACTCATGGGATACCTGTAACTCTGTCCGAGTGTATAAATGCTATTCTGTGTTGGACCCAGGGCTGACATAAACAAAAATTTCCAAAATTGAATATTTGTATGTTTGGGTAGATGCTTGCTGATTATCCAGCTTCTTTTCACAACCAAAATGTAGATGCTCATAAAAATGACATGAAAATCTGAAAATGTATATATAAAATGGCAGATACATGGGCGGTTTTTATTAGGAAAAAAAGAGTAAATATTATTTGAGTAAGGATTACATATTGAGACACAACACTTCCCCTTTCCTGTGTCTTTTTCTTTGCAGTCACTATGGTTCAAATTCATGTTCTATATGTGAAAATACTGTCATAAGATATTTTGGCTTTAATACAGCAAGGAACACAAATCCTACATTTGTAGGAGAATATTTTGTGTTTGGCTTGGCAAAAATAGCTGCATGGAAACTGTGGTCCTGGATTTTAATGAACCTTGTTGTTAATGACAACTACTTAATATTTTACTCATATATTCTTTTGGGTTCATTTAAAACACAGCTCGCCTAAGCACTGCAGAAAGACATAATATGATAAATTAGGCTAGGTCAAAGAGGAGAAATTATTTTAAATGAATACAAACATCTAATTTGTCTGGGCTTCTAATGAATTGAAATGCCCATATTACTAGAGTTGACAGCAATGTATATTCTATTACATTCAGTGAATTCTATACTTTCCTTAAACTTTCCTTAATTTTTCCTATTCCTTTCCATGTGTTTAAACATCACATCACTGTGGTGAGACTCACTCTACTGAAGTGGAACCAGTTTTCCTGTCCTGGGGTACCTGTGGACCACCTTTGTGTTCAGTGACACACATCACACCCCCTTCCTGGTGGCTGATGTGCCTTTGGGACCCCCACGTGCCTCATGCAGTGCACGACCCCAGGTTTCCCCCTTGGTGCCAGAGCTCATGTGCTCCTTCAGCTTCCAGCTCCAGACACAGCTCCAGACAGTCATAAGGTTCATTGAGCAAATATCTCTGTTCTGAGGTGAAAGGACTGCAAACTCCTGAAGATGCCATGTTCACTGTATTGATGATCTGGGAGCTGGCAGCCCAGACCCAGGGCTGGGTGACCCACAGCTTTTTCTGACGTGTTTTCAGCCAACTCACTGCACGCCCTAGGACCATCCCAGCCTTCCCAAGGAGGTGTGAAAAGAAGTGCAAATCTTTCCATATGTCAATTCCATCCATCAGTTGGGAGGTTCTTGGCAATGGTCTGAAGGGTCTCATGAACAAGTGATGCTACACAACCTGCATCCTTTATCTGCCTCTCTCCTGCAACACCACAAATACATTATTTGCCCCTCAAGAGCAATAATGTGCATTTTCTCATGGGCCAGTTTGCATTAACACCATTGCCACTACAGCCCCTGATTTACTGGTCAAGCTGTGCTTTTCAGTGATATTGACAGCCTGGCTTAATAGTGTGTCTGTTTTCTGTTTGCTGCAGATGATAATTCAGGGATTTGCTTGGCTGACTCAAAGAAATACTTGGCAACCAGAGCTGGTGGGTTTGATTTTATTGCTGCAAGGATTTAAATAAATACAAATTTATTCTGTATCATTGCCTGATACTGTGTGATGACTGTATCAGCCTCCCTCCTGCTTTGGTGACATTTTTAAGGGTGTTTGACACAAACCTGGTTATAGTTTCTAAAACCTTTATTCAGAGTCACAGAATCACAGAATCATTTAGGTTGAAAAAGACCTCTAAGATCATCCAGTCCAACGATTACCCCAGCACTGACAAGACCACCACTAAACCATGTCTCCAGGTGCCACATCTACATGCTTTTTCAGTCCCTCCGGGGGTGGTGCATTCCCACCTTCTCTGGGCAGCCTATGCCAGTTCCTTACCACCCTCACAGGTGGTTATTTCTTTCTAATAACTAATCTAACCCTGCCCCCTGTTTGTTGGAAGCAATTTCCCCCTGTGGCATGTTGGGAGTCAGCCTGTAGCTGTAACTGCTGTAAAGCCAGCACCTTCCCGGCTGCCCTTTTTCCTCCCACGCTTGCCTTGTGCTATATTTGGAAAACTAGTGGATGAGCTGCCAGTGGATGAAGTGTTGTGTTCTTTGCATGATGGCTGTTACTTTCAGACATTTTTTTCTTGCTAATTTACCAGTGCTGTCACAGACTGATGTAAGAGCTATAGCTGTGGGGTGTTTGTTAGAGCATCCCTGAGCCCCCAGGGCCTCAAGCAGGAGAAAAGAAGTGAACTGCGCTCGTTGACCGTTAACACAAATTGACTGCTACTTCTGCTGATGTTTTCAGCATAATTCATTGCAGCTTGAACTTGTTGACTATCTGCATAATTTCTCCTTGAATAATTTTACTGCCATATGGGATGCTGCAGACCTTGAGCTGCTGGCTTTGCACACAACCCCTCTGCGCATTAACGAGCCTCACTTGACGAGCTGTGAACAGCAACCTCCACATCCCTGGGATGAAGCCCATGACTTCTGCTGATGTGGTTCAAGCAGGGATGGTTTTTTAACCTCCAACCTGTTATGAGAAGCACTCATGAGTGGTGTTGGTCCTGCTGACACAGCCCCTGTGCTCCCACATGCACCTCTGTGGGGTTTCAGGTCTCTCAAGACCTTAAGCAGGGCACACAGGGCTGCCTGCATTGGTGAAAGGAGCTTATGGGGTAGAGAACATTTTAGCCTCCAAAGCTGTCAAATTGAGTGCTTTCATCAACATTGATTTAAGCTTCCAAAGTAAAATACTGTTCAAGAAAATAAGCCACCTTGACCTTGTTATACAGGCAAGTTTAAGAAAATTTTCCAAAAGCTCCTGGCCATTACCATTTAGCCTAAATGCAAAACTTAACCTCTAGTACTATCTGCTGCAGTTAGTAGTGTTGACAAACTATGCTGTCTTTCAGTCCAGATTTCACATCTTAATTAAATGGAATTTGTTTCAGCAAATAGTGTTTCTCAAAAGCGGGATATTTTTTGCCTTAGGACTATTACAAAGATCATATTAGATATATTGATAATTAGCAATCTGTGTCTCAGCATTAAAATAGCTCCATGTAAAGATAGACTAATTTTTCCCAAGCCAAAATTATAATGATAAATGACACAGACATGTCCAGCTAATCTTAAATATAAACCCATAAAGCAGTAGGTACAATGTGCTTGAGAACCCTGGGAGCTCACCTTGTTCAATTCTATTGCTTTTAGAAGTTCTGACACCAGAATGAGCTGTGGAGGGACCAGGTGTGGTGATAGCTGGTGGCACCAGGTGAAGTTTAAATTGCATGCTAGGGACAATTTCTCCGTGGAAAGGGTTGTCAAGCCCTGGAATAGGCTGCCCAGGGCAGTGGTGGAGACATCATCCCTGGAGGGATTTAACAGACATGTAGATATGGCACTTAGAGACACAGTTTAGTGTGGCAGGGTGGGGGAAATGTTGGGTTTGATGTTCTATCTCCCCTACTGGTGTTAGAAATTGCTACCAATGGGTTTTTTTTTTTGCCAGTGTGGTCTACATGTGAGGGAAGAAAGGGCAATGTCATGTAAATGCATCTCATTCCTCCATTAAAAATAGAAATTATGGAAAGATGAAGATATGAAAAATAAATTTAAAAACAAATCACATAAAGAGCTTTTAGGCTTGAGAAAATGCCTTGCCTTGAGAGAATAAAATATACTTAAGAAGCCAATGTATCTAGTTGACTGAAATAATTTTACAGAGAGAAAATACTTAGAAATTTTGGCTGTGGGACAAAGCTGGCATCCTATGTGCCAATGATGGGACACCAGAACCAGCCAGCTTCAAAGCTGAAGTTGTGTTTTACACAGAGCTGACTTTGTGCTGAGCAAAGGGAACTGGAAAAGTGCCGAGGGAGCAGGACTGGCTGGCATTTGCTGTCTGAGTCAGCGTGGGGGCATCTTCCTGCAGGAATTCAGCTGTGCTGGACACAGCACGCGATGCTGTCTGCACTGGGGCTTGGTGTGCTGATGGTCTGGAGAAAGAGACCAAGCTGAAGCTGAGCTGTCTGGCAGGAGATGGACCATTGCACATCAGTCACCAGAAAGAAAGGGGTGGGGAGAGGGTTGCCCAGAGAAGTTTTGGGTGCCCCATCATGGCTAGGCTGGACAGGGTTTGGAGCAACCTGGTCTAGTGGAAGTTGTCCCTGCCCATGGCAGGGGGTTGGGACAATTTGAGCTTTAAGGTCTCTTCCCACACAAATCATACTATAATTCTATGATAATTAGCCAGTAGTTAGCCTCTCTTTGTGGTCCATCAACTCTACAGATATTAACATTTTTGACACTCTATTTAAAAGTAATTGTATTGGATTCAGTGTGAAACTAAGAGTGAAACCCAGTGCAACACTCCAAATACAGAGGAACATAACCCAGCAGCTCATATGGAACTGTCTGCAAACAGGGCTGATGTCCAGCTGAGGAAAATTCATCGTTAATGCTCAGAACAGCTTTGACAGGTACAGGAGGTACTGGCCTGCAGGAGCAGCTGTGCCAAATAGGATGGGGATTAAAAGCAGGAAATAATACAGTTGTTCAAAACCCCCTACCACCCCAAATTCCTAGCCAATGCCTTGAAGAAAAGAAAAAGGGAGATGCCAGCCTGGTTCTCCTGCCAGACTCCGCTCAGCTCAGGCTTTGCCAGCCCTCAAAGCAAATCCTCTGAAGAAATTATGAACTTTCCTCCACAGAAATCCCAGTTTCTGAAAGCCCATTAACATTGAGTTCACTGTAGCCTTAAATAAAACATAAAAACTCTCTCTCTGCAATATTCCTCGCAGTGAACTCCTCTCCAGGTAACTCCACGCCCTGCTGTGACTACAGGTGGTTGTGGTGGCAGCTGTGGTTACACTCTCTTTTAATTGAAGAGTAACTGAAGAGCACACAGCTCCTGGGCTGGGTATCTGATGGCACAGGAGTGATGTGGCCATCGGGCCATGCCTGGCATCACCTGTGTGCAACAGTGGCAGAAACCTGTGCTGACCTGGGGACTGGAGCTACGCTTCTGGAAATGCCAGTGCTCTGACCTTTGGAAAATGGGATGCTGCTCGTTTGATTTAGTACTTGTCTTGTTCATGAGGCACAGCTGGCTCTCTGCTCTCGCTGTGCTCACTGCCTTCATCTGACGGCTTTGGAAAAGTGTCAAAGACACCACAGAGTGCCAAGGGTTAGTGAAGTGCTGAAGTGCTTAATTAAACAAGCCTTTGGGGTGTGCAATTTACTTGGTAGGTGCACCACACCAGGACTTTTTATTTTTCTTTATTTTTTTTTCTCCTAAATTTAGTATTGTAAACTGGAAAAAAATTTTTTTTTCTTTTTCATGCATTTTGTTTTCAGCTACAACTATTTGGAAAATATGACCCATAATCCCCATATTTCCTAAACTCTAAAGATGAGACGTGCAAGAGCCTTTTGTGCCACTCAGATGAGTTTTCACCTTTTTTCATTATTTTCTCGAATAGGGACAAATAAAATCGCAAAGGAAAAACCCCCAAAGGTGGAAAGCTTCTTTAGTAGCCAGTCACGTCTGTGAGGACTGTAAGTCACCTGAGCATGCTGTGCCAAGGCGCCGAGGGTCATTAACAGCAGTGTGAAGGCACCACTACATCTTCCCTCTGGGCTGCATGGTGGTGACCTTTTGCTGCCACAGAACTGAGTAATTGGCATTAATTCAGCTGGTGTGGAGAGCAGATTGGGCCAAGAACTTAACAAGTTGCACTGGTCCTGCCCAAACCATCCTGCTCTGCTTGTACAGGTGGTAAATCTCACTGCACTGTACTGGGCAGCCAGAACTGAGGGAATTTTGGCCAATGCATTAAGCTGGGCTGCACAGCCAGCTCACATTGCTTGGGATTAAAAAATAAATGAATGTTAGGTCTGTATTTGCAGCCCCTTCATCAGATGGCCCCAGCCCAAGCTCAGCTCAACCCTCATCACTCCTGCTGTGACCCCAGGTCAGCATCTTTGCATTTTTTGCACATCCTGATTTCTAGCACACATGAGCAGATGTAAAATTCCTTCATGCCTGCCTGCCATTCTTCTCTGTTTTCAGGTTTATTTAAAAAAAATCTTTATAGCCTTGCTATTTTATTATTTTAGAAACAAATATTAATAAACCAACCAAACAAACCTCCAACCCTCTTGCTGGAGGTAGGTTAAAAAAGAGTGACATTTCAGGTGTGTTTTTCTTCCACTAATAGAGAGGAGCAGTCCATTCCTGGGCTTGCAGTGTTTGCCTGGGAATTTGTCTGGTCTTCAATGCCAAACACCATCACACCATTTTGTGTATAAAAGAAACACATGAGTCTTCCTGGTCTCCAGAATGGAGAGATGTCCCTGTGTTTTATTTCAGTCTACTTCAAAAAGTTAACAAGAATATATATAAAAATCCCCTTCTGTAGAAGTGGCAGCAGCTGAGTGGGACACCACAGTGATGTGCAAGAGCTGTGCCCACATCATGTCTGAAGTGCCTTGTGCTACAGGTGCACAAAGAGGAAAGGAGGTGTGAAACGTGGATTGTGGATGCTCCATCCCTGGCAGTGGTCAAGGCCGGGCTGGATGTGGCTTGGAGCAACCTCTGGTCTAGTGGAAGGTGTCCCTGCCCATGGCAGGGCTTGGAATGAGATGAGCTTAAAGTCTCCTCCAACCCAAACCAATCTCTGATGATTAACTCTAGAAACAGCAGCTGCTGGTACCTGTTGTGGAAGCCCATGACTGGCAGAGGGGATGCACTTCTGTAGGTTGAAAGGGAGCTTGCCAGGCTGGGGGAAATGAGCTCTAGTGAGAAAATTGCAGCACTGGAAGAGCCAATTGGAAGATTGATGTCTGTTTCCTATAACTTAACCATACTATAGAGACTTCAGGATTTACCTCCAGGTTTTCTAAGAAAGCAATTACTGGAGAGTGAGGCAGTGAGTCATAAGGGTACACGGCAGAAAGGGAAATCCCTGGGTCCTGGTGGGTCAGTGAAGGATAACATCTATACATGTAACCTGAGAGATGCTCACAAAGCCTTGTACAGGAAGGGACAAAGGTGGTCTTAGGGAAAAAAAAATACAAAGGCATTATGGCATGCCCACATATTTTTATAAATAATCAGGTTAATGCACACCTGTCCCCCCAGCCTCTGTTCCTGTGTTCCTGTTCATCTTGTTGACCTGCTGTAGGATCAAACAGGGAATTAGCTATTATCTCCTTACAGAACCCAGATCTTGACCTGTTTTATCTGTTTTACACAGCACCCGGCACACTACCAGACACTCCAGCAATTAAGACCTAATCATGATATAAATCAAGTAAATAAGTACCTGTCAACGGGTCATCTGGACTGGTGTTCCTCTTGGGCGAAGCTGTGCTCCAGGAGGTCAGTGCAGCAAAATGGCTCAAGGCCCTCAAGGCAGAGAGTTTTTCAATAGCCCCTCATGAAGACTCTTTTGCAGGTGGGAACAACCCACCCTGCCCGTTCCCATCTCCCACCCATTCTGCAGACAAGCCCACCAAAATATTTTGGTACTTTTGTTGATTTTTTTTTAGTGGTATAGAAAAATAAAGTATTTAATGATAAGAATACGTTAATCATCACAGATTCCAAATGAAGGACTTGAGAGTTTTGCTCCCAGTTTAAAAGTGGATAGTTTCTGAACAGGCAGGTCCATTCAGAAAGTGAAAATATTGAGGGAAATACTAAGACAAAACAGCATTTCTATCCTATTGCTGTTTAACCTCAATGATGAATGGCAAATGCATCTGATCTTGACACTGGAGTCTTAGTGGGCAACCAAGGATTATTTTTCCCATGATTCTAGTGTCAGAACATCCTACCGATGAAAAGATCATTAATTCAATTTAGATAAATTTTGATTAATCACCATGATTAATTAATAATTTAGTAATTAGGAATTAAATGTGAATTGGTGGAGAACCAAAAGGATAGTGAAAGAAATTGCCCGCAAAGAAATGTAGTCTTTTTTGACAGAGTTGAGAGGCAAATATGAGTTTAAATATTTTTTTGAGTATATATAAAATTTCTGTGTTGTAAAAAAAAAATATCAGAGTAACAAATGTGCAGCACTTTAATGTCAGATTTGACTGTCATTGGAACTGTTCACAAGTAGTGTGGACAATCTAAATTATACTTCATTTTCTAAGTATGATATATAACCATTAGGATACTTTAGAAAAACACATCACTGGAACTTGGGCTGGAGAGGGAACAAAGGGAACATCTTTGGAAGGTTCAAGTGGGATTTTTTCAAGTGAATGTTATTCCAATATTTTGCGACAAACAGGAAAAAGTGAGGTCTGTTACACATCTTTCACAGCCTATATATAAACCAGCCTCAAGAATATTTACCTGAACATATATATACAGTTTTTTTTTTTTTTTAATATTCTTAAAAAAGTAATATTTGCTTGATCTATGACACAATGAACATCTCTACAGGGAAAACTTACCATAGGCATAATAAAATACTCAAGAAGTCATAAAAGGTAACACGAGAGCAGTGTTTGGCCTTGGTAAAACACATTTAGGATGGCTGTAATGTATGGATACAGCTTTGTTCAAGAAAGGAGCTGTGCATATTTAAAGGTACTTACAAAGCTGGTCTTCTCCTTTCTTTGACATGGGATATGTTTCCTAATGGGATGAATACAAAATCATGGACACCATGCATTGCTGAAGGAAGGTTATGCCCATCTGTTTCACATGTCTGTGTTGCAATGATGGAAGAGGTCTCTTCTAACTCCTATGGCTCATAAGTGAAAGAGATGTAGGATTCAGCACATGGATGTTGAAGGACAATTTCAAGGACTCCATGGTTAATGAATTCACAGGATTCAGCTCCCCTTCTTCATCTGTCGGAACAGATTTTTATATTCTCTATAGAACTGAAATGGTGTAAAATACCTCAGGTCTACAGCCATGCTAAAATGCTGCTCTTCTGATAAAGTCAAACATTTAAAGCAAAGATTGCCAGTGTTATTCTGTATACTTCTTGCTTAAAATCCCTCTGTGTATGTTGTGGAATGGGTGACTTAAAGCATCTGTGGAGGGAAATAATTACACCACTACCTATCACTGCATGTGTTCAAGGGCAGCTTTCAACAGACTCTGGGCAACAAGGTCCTTGCCAATCCAAGCTGGGTCTGTCCAGAGGCCAATGGGTGGCTCCAATGCAGCTGGTATTTTACCTACAGAGAGGTTTCACCCACAAGACCCCATTTTCCAAGCAATGGTTACAACTGCTTGGATGGCACCACTTCTTGCCTGGCTCTGCTGCCACAGCTGCTTTTGCCCTCATTACTTCATAGTGATGGATATAGAAAGTTAGAAAAATGCAAATAAAAAAGTTTTTTATATCTTCCAAGTGTGCAAATAAATGGCTGTATGTTTTTATGGGAACTCGACTGAAATTTCCCAATGCCAGCTGTTGCATTCTTGGATAATTCAGTTGCTTTTACATGAATGTCTTTGCTCATAACTAAAAGATAATTGACTATAACCAAGTGTACTATAAACAGAAAGGAAAAAAAAAACACAATGAAAAATTGTTTCCTGGTTGTTCTGAAAAGAAGCAGGCAAATTAAAGCTATGACTAGAAAATGACTGAGTTTTCTATTAAAAATAACCTCTGTTATTTTAACTGTTATTTTATGAAGAACCAAGTGATTCCAGTGCTCCTAAATATTTAATGAGGGAAACCAATGATTTCTAGAACTGTTGCTGTCTCCTATGGGAATACCATAACTAATTCTCTGCCCCCAAAGAGCAGATTTTGCATATTGTTCCCAAAGTGATCACACTCATGAGCCATTGAAAGACTAATGCCACCTTCTCAACAAAATTGTTTACATAAACTCTGACCTCCCCTGTCAGTATTTTCCAGCTTTTACCCAGGCCTGGATGGGTAATGGCCTGGATATTTCATGGCAAATTTCTCCAATACAATCACACAAATATGCACTGGAAGAGAGGGGACTCATCCCATTGCCTTCAGTAGGACCAAGAGCAAAATGAAGTGCAGAAGCAAGCGAGCTGACAGTTACTATTTCTGTGATGCCTCCTTCTGAAATCACATCAGCGAATCCTCTCAAAGCCATCCTGCAGAGAAAACTGATCAGTTTTCATTAAATCACTCTCCTAAGTTTCTCTGGGTTGAAAACTGCTCTGATGTTTACTTTCCCTCATCATCCAAAGGTGAATATTCAAAGGTGAATAGTCCTCGCTGCTGCTGTCTCCCTGTGCTGGGGTTGGGTAGTCAGGGCAGCCAATAGGCAAGGGATACAGGGAAGAAAACTGATGCTTGGACATAACATAAAAGCTCCTCAGTATGGGAAGTCAAAATCTGTTTTGTTCTACAGAATTACTAGGTTTCGTGGCTTGTATGATATCTCAGTGGAGATATTATTCGCTTCCCAGCATTTTCTCATAACCACAAATCATACCCACAAATAAAAAAATCCCTTCAAAACCACTTCCTATTAGCAGAGCATACCTTGTATTATAAAACTTGCAAGTAGACCAGTGTTGTACCATGAAGCCTATACAGCGTTTTTTTGTCTTTTTGTTTTCCCAGTGTAAAAATATACAATGCTACTGCTCATTTCCTGCAGTGTAAAGGTCCAACTGGTCCTTGCCTGCTGAAGGCTCCACTGCTACTGCCCTTTCATACCTCCCCAACCCAGACCACTGTGTTACCCCTCCTTATACCTGAAACCTCACAGCGTAATGTATTTTGCCTCCCATTTATAACAAACAAGGAATCTTTAGCTGGTGTAATGAGATACTGTCCAAATAATCCACTGTCTTTCATAATTCTGTTGTAGCTGCTCCAGGGCCAGTCTTTGGATGTGATAGGGTCCTTTAAATTCTTCAGTACATTCATCCTCCCCGTCGACAGCTCTACAAAAAGCACATCTGTTTGCAAATGTGAAGTAGCATATATATAGTACTGATTGCCTTCAGTGAAAGAGGGCTGAAATGTCAGGTCAGATACGTGTATGTTTGTTTTCAAGTCATAGATCAGCCTGATTTCCCCTCGGACAGTGAGAGCCTGGACTGTGATCCTGCCGCTGCCTCGGTCGGCGCTGACCAGGTACCGCCCGTCCGGCGACACGTGCGGCGTGCCCGACACGCGGCCGTTGGGGCCGACGACGGCGTCGGTGACGCTGTCGATGACGAGCTGCGGCGAGGCGGCCGCCGAGCGGCTCCTCCTGCACTGCACGAAGTAGTAGCCACCCAGGTGAGTGTACGCCATGGCCTGAGGCACGCAGCTGTGCGCTTTGAGGTGGATGGTCTTGATGGGGGTCACAGTCTCCAGGTCAATCTTGTGAACCGCGTGTTTTGACTGGTTAAAAATGAAGCCAAACCTGGAACAGAAAATAGGGCACTGAAGTCACCTCTGGAGACATGGTTGACTTCCTTGAGCAAAGACAAAATCAGCAGAATTGAGAACTTTTATTAATTGGTTTAGAAAACTTGCGCAATAATGCTGTCTCTTTTTGTAAGAAATGTCTTGGTTTAGTTCTTCTAAAACATCCTAGAAGGAGGGATATATTTCAGTTCAAATTAGCAACCTGATTCTGGAAATTTGAATATTTGCTTAGCTGTTTGAATCTTTGAGAGCTGAAATCTTTTATTGGGAAGACCAATTTCTTTACACATGATATCAAGGTTTGGATGTTCAGTAGGCTAACACTGAGCAGGTTTGTATTTAATCTGTCAGAGATTACAGTAATGAAATTCAATATATATGCAAACATTCAATCTCAAAATAGAAAAGCATTAAAAATAAAGCATATTGCTGCCAGGTTGGGGTCAGAGAGTAACCATATATAATAAATATAGCTGTATACAATGTAATGTATAACCACTGAATGAAGACCATATCTAATCTCATCTCTTAACTGACAGCACCAGAGGGAAGCTGTGGTATATATTTTGTACCTGTGGTGCCTAGGAACCACTGAGGGAGATGGCAAGGCTGTGGGGCAGAGCAGACTCTTAAAAAACATCCTGCCAATCCAGGGAAGGTGTAAAACATTTATTGAGGAACATAACCAGGGTGCCCTGAAGATAAGGGGTCTTTATTTTGTGTCTCAAGACAGGGCAAAAACCAGTGAGCAGAGAATAAATGTTCTGTAAAAGATATATACTGCACCACATCTGACCTTTGCTGAAGATGAGAAAAAGTCAAGAAGAGCCAAGAAAGGTTTCCGCTTAATTTGAGCAGGAGGCTTTAGAAACAGCCTGCTTGTGTTCCACTGGATTCACTGACACTGACTTACAAAAACTAATTCTACATTGACTATCTTTTCATCCATTCAATGCAGACAGAGGGAAATGAAGTGAGTGCTTAGTGTTGTATCTTTTCCTCAGAAGATGAAAAATTGCCTTGTGAAATGTGGAGAACAATGTGCTTCTGTGCAGAAAATACATATTTTGCTTGAAACACTAGACTTATTTCTTTATTCTTAATCCATCTGTCAATGAGACACTCAGCAATGATTTCACTTCTAAGGAATGAGCCAGTGTAGTGTGAGACCCCACGAAAATCACTAGGCTAAGCCTTTCATTTCCCCATTATACTCACATTCATTAGAGACTTCACAACGTATCAGCAGTGGAGAGTCGTAGCACACTGTGTGTGTGTAAATTGGATATGACACTTGTATTTCTCCTGGATGAATGAATTTTAAGTACACTTTAAAAAGTGCTTTCCCTTACAGCTTTTTTTTTATTTCCCAAGACTTCCTTAATACTTGGCCTAATGCCTGAAGAACTTAAGAAATTATTTTTATCATAAAGTTCCGTTTAAAGAAGTGGGTCAGGATATATTTTATGTGCCCACAGTTGCAGAAGAGGCTCTGCCCTTGCATGAAATCTGTGATCTGAAATCTCAAAGCAAACCTTGCACTTAAGAGTTTTGAATAGACAACAGTCTACCCTTGGAACTAATAAAAATGGATACATTTCTAGATATCCATCTAAAATAAGAGGCAGCTGAAATACATATGCAGGAGTATTTGCATACAAATATTATTTGGCTAGTGGAAGAAATTGCTTAAATGTTCACCTTCCTGGGAAATGCTGGTAATGCCATTTATTGTTTCTGAGTGGAGAATTTAGAACATCATCTCAATGAGTCTCATTAGCCTGCAAGCAATTATTTTTTTCTGTGCTGAGGGTGAGAGAGAAGAGACAAAGATCTGGCCCTGAACAAATGCAACAGGAAATCAGAGACAGCATCTGCAGCTTTGCATATGGAAAACTATGGATAGTAATCTATATTTATTATTTCAGCCAACTAATCACAGTGAAGCAAAAGGACAATTAAACAAACAAAAATGTGCAACTGTTCCAGCTTCCTGTCTTTGAATCCAATTCTTACCTTCTCTGCTCAGGCTTTAACATTCAGCAGAGTCATCTACCTCCTAGCAGTACTATTAGCCATAATGAAATTGTGAAAGAAAACTGGAAATATGAAGTAGAGAGAAATTACAAATGACAGCCATGAGGCATGCATCATTATTTTGTGTTTCAGCAGGAAAAATTATTTATTTTAGAACAGATTCAATCCCTAATCATTTAAGTGTAACTCCTTCTCTCTTGGTGTTTCCTGCAGGAAACCTAAGATGACTGTAAAGAGCTACATTATGTTTTTTGAGTGTTTAACTTAGTTAAAGTATATAGAGGACAGAAGATGGTTAAACAGTTGGTATAACATGGAAATAATAGTATAAATTGCTGTGCAGTTATCATCAATTCGGATAATGTTAATGGGAGGCTTCCTGCGCCTGCTGGGAAGCAGCCAGAATTACTCCAGGTTTATTAGTATGTTAGTTACACAACCTCATTAACCACTACATCACATTAACATTCAAAACTGATTGTTCATGGGGGTTTGGTTTTTTCATCTGCAGTGCATACAATTTTTCTGCTCCAGCCATAAAGCTCAGATAGAGATCCAATACTTGAACAAGTTGGAAGCATCACAAAGAAAGAACCACATCTTCTACTTCAGGTAGAGTACACGTTTACCACTTCAGGCAATATATCCTTGACACAGATTTCTGCTCAGATCTGTAACAGTTTTGTGGCAAGGAAGGTGATTTTGGGGCCATCAAATTCCTGGCACAAATAAGCCAGGGCAGTGTGCCATAAGCTGCAAGGAGGGATGGCTCACTAAGGTGAGGTTTGAATACCTGTGCATGGTCTAAGGGGAAGTCCAGGATTATTTCTTGCTGTTTTATTGACTAGCTGAATAACCACTGGCAATTTCCTCAATCATTTCTCCACTTCATGTGTAAAAATGGGGATAACTGTAGTTAAGATTCATCACAAATTCATTTATTCATTCACTCATTCATTTATTCATTCGTATCTGTAAAGTGCTTTAAGGTTATGAGAAGGAGCAGCATGGTCACCATTATTATTAACTAAAATAATTTCTCACCTAACATGATTAATAATAAGATTTGTAGGTGGTATAAAAAAATCATCCACTCCTTCAAAGGGTGTGTGGATAACATGTGGATCCTCCCCAGTGCTTGCCTCTGGAATTACCTACAATAAACACACACAAGGTTGAGCACAGGATAAACACTGAGTAAGGCAGAAAGGTAAACACAGATTAGAGACAAGCATGGTACCAAGTGGCTTTCTCCAGGCTGTAGTAGACTCAACTGATTAATGATTTCAAAATACTGGTGTAGCTGTCTTGAAAAGGTGTGCTAGCAAATAGTGACATTTGTAAGGTAAGTACACAACTTCATTTTTATAAGTTTACATCTTGAGAAAGACCAGTCAAGCAGGAGCTGAAGCAATGTGACAGCAGTAGGACCATAATAATTGATCTCTCACTGTCTAAAGTAAACATTTACTTCATGGTCATATTTATTAATCTCACTTTAATGCACAGTGATAATTTACCATCCTGAAGGATCAAACACTAATTCACAGCAGTTAATTATCACACTGAAGGAGAAAAACTGTTCATTCATTGATATAAAGTCCAGGGAGGAGTGGAGAAGTGCCCTTTGGCTGTCCCCTGGTCCTGTCCTCCAGCACAGCACAGATCTCCATGGACAGGGGAACTCAGCACCTCCACTGCTCCAGAGAGGAAAAGTTTCCAAAAATTAAAATGTTAAACACTCAGATTGTTTGCTGGGTTTAAGATGACTTTAGTCCATTCAATAGGACCTTCTGCTGCTCTAATCTGCAGCAGTTGTTGCTTTTCATTTATAGGTACATAACTCATGAAAGACATGCTAAATCCCTAAAAGGTTTATTTCAGACAGCTGTTCTGGTCATGCCATTTAGATTTCTTCCAATTAGATTGCTCAAGAAGGATGCCCACCCTAGCACAGTGCTTTCAGGAGGCCAGACTTTTGCTTCCTACAAGCCAGTAATGGCCAAACAACAGCATCCCATTAATTGGTTTCACAGGCAGTTTGATAAATCCCTGACTTCCAGAGAAGTAGAAATTTAGATCAACCTCTGCAGCAGCATCTTCATTAAAAAAGGTATTTTATTGCATGTCTGCAACCAAACACTGCAGGTTTTAAGAAGGAACTTTGCCCAATTAGTCACTGCCCACCTTTTGGGAAACAAGGTCAGAAAAAAGAAAGGATCTGCTGCTGCTGATGCTAATCTCATCTCTATGTGT
This sequence comes from Chloebia gouldiae, assembly GCA_003676055.1. Lineage (NCBI taxonomy): Eukaryota > Metazoa > Chordata > Aves > Passeriformes > Passeridae > Chloebia > Chloebia gouldiae. Next base: position 9,715,390 of record QUSF01000017.1, on the reverse strand, counting down.
GTAACTGCACATCATAAAGATAACAGAAAGGACTATCTGAGGCCTGGAACCTTCTAACAAGTTTCCAACTGTGCATTTGGTGTGTTCTCCCTAATAATGACATGCTTGTGGATCTCTCCTTTAATTACAGAAACTTCTCACAGCTGGATGGAAGAAAGTCAGAAAGAGTAAAAAGAGTCCATTTTGTCTCCTTATACTCTGCACAGGAAACTCACATCCCCAGGTGAGAAAACCTGGTGCTGCTGCCCTGGAAGCCTTCATTTACAAGCCTCCATTCTGGTTTTGGCATCTTTTCCTGAAATTGCCTGGGATGAGTAGCTGGTCCAGTCTTTATTACTGACAGTCAGCACTGGATGGAGCATGTAGATAGTAGGGATGGCTCATCCCATCTTCATGGGGCAGTATCTCCAGCAGAAGCTTTGAGTAGCCCCACAATTAATGTAGACTCCAATTTGTTGGTTTTTAGGTCAGAAAGCAGAGCCCCCTTCTTCTCTGCGTGCTGGGGAACGCTTTAAGGTAGACTTAGCAGCAAACACTTCTGGCAGAAGGAGTATTCATATGACACCTGTTTCCATAAAGGTTGGGCAGCAAGTGCCAGAAAACAACTACCAGAGAATGGGACATCTGGATGGATTAAAGCAGATACATCAACTGGTGTCAACTCTGTCATACAACACACAGCAGCAGAAAAATGCCCCACTAGATGGCTATTCTTCATGTTCTCTGTACTGTCAACAGAAGAGTAAATCTGTCAAGGTGATCTACAAGTGGAAGCTATTTAGTTGTCCAAACCCATGTGCAGTGCTGTGTCCCAGTGTCACTGTGGGTCTGGTAGTGCTGAGCATGGAGGAGTTCCATGGATATCACTGGCACCCCTGCACTGGAATCACTAACATCCAATAACACAATTTGTCCCCAGGGTTTTACTTCCCTGGTTTGGCTTTTTTTCTTCATGCCCTAGAGAGCCCCTTTTTCCATTTTACTCCAAGACACTCATAGAATCACAGAATTGTTAAGGATGGAAAAACCTTCTAAGGTCATCAGGTCCAGCTATTTCCCCAGCACTGCCCAGCCCACACTGAACTGTGTCCCCAGGTGCCACATCTCCAGGTCCTTTCAATCCTTCCAGGGACAGTGACTCCACCATTGCTCTTGGCATTCTGTTCCAGGGCTTGAGAAAGTTATCAGAGAAGAAACTGTGCTCCAGACCCTTCCCCAGCTCTTGTTGCCCTTCTCTGGACACATCCCAGTACCTCAATGTCTGTCTTGTAGTGAGAGCCCAAAACTGAACCCAGGATTTGAGGTGCCTCACCAGTGTTGCAGAGCACAGCAGTCTTGTCCTGCTCACAGCCAGCTGACAGCCCTTGCTATATAACTTTTTGGCACTTGGCTCTGTCACCAGTTTTAAAACAAAATACACCTTGGCACAAAGCAGCCCTGCTGTCAGCTTGTGGCACAGTCATTGCTCAAAAACAAACTAAACAGCAGGAAAAATATGTGAGGATGGACAGAGGAAGGATGAATAAAACGCACTGGATATGCAAATGAAACAGCAGCTTTATATCCAGACCATTAAATGCTGTTAATTACCTGCAACCCACCAGCCACCAGTGTTTTACCACTGATGCTGAGCCCAGGAAGAGCAAAGGTTCCAAACTGTAAGGACTCACCTGCAGTGTGGGTGATGATTTCCTCATGTCCCCCCAGCTGAGCACCCACACTTGGTCATGGGACTTGTCATAATGTAATTTGGTTGGTAATGGGTCCACATCCAAGGACTTTAAAAAACCCAGAGAGAGTTATTTATACAGTGACTCTAATCAACATGACAAATATTACATCAGTTCACTGCAGGCACCACTCATGCACCACTGTTCCCTGTGCAGCTTTGCCTTCAAATCAAATGGGGGATCAGCAGCAGCTGAAAAATTTGGTTGTTTGGTGCTACTTTCTGGGTAGACATCACTCCATTTTATGCTGTTACTTATAGCCAGTAGATCAAGGGCCAATTTCTGTCTGAATTGTATCCACACCAGCTCTTTCCATTTCTAAGCATTCTTTCCAAACTGATTATAACCCAGGTCAGGCAGCTAAGCCAGGAATTCATCCTAGTGTTATTTTACCAGACTCACTGTAAGCTTGGCTGCAGAGGCAGCCCTGTGACTGTGATCTCCAGCCCACAGAGGAGTTTGTCCCTGCCAGTGAGGTTATAGAACATTGAACTCCATGTGATGCCACTGGTGAAAGCAACGTAGGCCAGCTCTTTATTGATCAGCAGATCTTTGCCCAGCAGATCCACTGGGCAAAGATCTGATTTTTTTGTCCTGTATCAGGTCTTTTGTCATTAGTGAATAATGTGTTCACTTGTAAGTACCTGTATGGCTTTTTGAGTCTGGATATCAATTATCATTACTCTGTTCTGCTTTGGCTGTGTCACATAAATGTACTTGTCTCTGACATTGACTGCTGAAGCCCAGAGGCAGGACTGAGTGTCTTCACCTTCCACTCTAGGACAGATCTCCTCCTGAGGGGTTAAAAAAAGAGAAAGTTTAATTTTTACAAGTTCAGTGCCTTGAGCAGCAAGAAGCTTAGCTTTGTAAACTGCAGGAAAAAAATCCCTGGGGATTCCATTAGGATAATACTTTTCCCCTTTCTTTCCTGGAAAATCATTAAATAATTAATTTATCAGGTACCACACTTCATCCTGGCTCTACGCAATATCATTAAACAGCTGGACCTCCTGCAAACTTGTATTGAATTTAAATAACCACAGAGCCTATGGATTGATCTTTTGAAGCGTGCTGTGGTTCATCAAGACTTGCAGGGCTGTCAGCATTTATTAGCAACAGAACTATCACTCTGTGCTTTGAAAACCCAGTGATTTACATTAACTGAGTCACTGCTTTATATTTTTCATAAAGTCTTCATTTTCTGCACAGGAGTTTGAAGTGACTTTTGGTCTCACTAACAACTCTGCATGTTTGCTACTCCTCATCACTCTTTCTTCTCTCAAGATGCTTTATTTGAAAGAGCATTTATGTGGGACCAGGCTGTGGGGAGGAAATGGGGTAAAATGAGAATGAACACATATAAATTTCAGTGAGCACAACTGTTGATTTTAGACCTTATGTTGGGTAATATTAAATAGCAGCCCAACCTACCTAAGGGAAATGTGATTGGGGCTGCACCAGAGCTTGTTCAGGGAAAGAGGAGGTACAACAAAAACCACTGCCAGCATTGTGTCGGTACTGGAGGAATAGAATAGAATAGAAAGAATAGAATAGAATAGAATAGAATAGAATAGAATAGAATAGAATAG
>QUSF01000017.1:9512757-9712061 GCA_003676055.1 Chloebia gouldiae | reverse complement strand
TAGAATAGAATAGAATAGAATAGAATAGAATAGAATAGAATAGAATATCCTGAGTTGGAAGGGACCTACACCATGTGAAACAATTATGGATAGAAAGCTGTCACCTCTAAGCAGCACAACTCTGCTGGCTGTGTGTCTTGGCAGAGACATGAGTAAGAACTGAAGATACAAAACTCAATAACTTGTCTGCATTTTCCTTTCTGCTCCTCCAGCCAGGCTGGGAATCTATGCTACAAGGAAGAAGATGATACAAAAGCTCAGACTTGGGTTTCCAGCAGTCATTCATGTTGTCAGGCACCTGCCAGCCTTCACACTGCCCTCCTCATCCTCAGCTCTCAGAATGCAGCATCCACCCAAGCAAGGGGAGCAGGGAAAAGTTACCAGTCTTTCTGCTACAGGGCTCAGCTGCAGATGCTCCACCTGCTCTTGTGCCCTCTATGAGAAAATGAAGCAACCCTTTTTTGTAGATCCACTCCTAAAGTTGGGCTGGTGTCACTGTCTATGTAGCAAACATTCAAGATAGCAAAAGGAAAAAGGGAGGAAAAAATGTCAGTTCTCCCTAGACCAAGGGAAGGGTTCTTGGAGATCTGTAGGAATCCCTTAGAGGGGTCTCTGAAGAGCAGGCAAGTGATGCTAAAAATCCCTCTTATGCACATCAATGTGCTGACATTATTTCCTTAAGTGCCCTCTCTGTTTTGTTCTTTTTGATCTGTTTCTCCAGGACCACCTCTTCAATATTTACAGTTCTTCAGAAAAGAAACACAGGATTTCTGTCTTTGTAAAGCTTAGGTGTGGCTTAATAGTATTAAGTCCATGGTAAGGACTAGCCTTGCAGTGAGCATCAGTCTGGATTTCTTCCAAGGTATATTAAAATCTAGTGGAAAAAAACCTCCAGTATTAACTACAAATTTATTGAAATTTAAAAAATACTTACCACAAACTCATAAGAAGATCATGACCCATAGCAGCAGAGTTTGACCCAACTGTAGGACCCAACTGTAGTGATTCTAGCCTTTCACTCCTCCCAAAATTGAAATCAAGGCTGAGACCTTTTTTTCAGAAGAGCCACATTCTTTAACCACGTTTTCAACCTTCCCTTTTAAAAATTAGAAAGTAAGTAAAGGAGTGGCTAAAAAAGCATTTCTGGATGTATTGCAGCACCTGTGGTTTTTTTAAGAACTGACAGTTTCATGAAGATATACCTGCTGTGTGTTCCTGTGCAGGAGTACATAATACAGGTCACTGAGAACACTGACCTCACAAAGCCTCCAGGCACATGTTATCCCACTGGCCATGTTGAGCTCCACTGCCTACAAGCCAGTGCTTGACATTTCTGACACCTGAAAAAATTTTTCTTGTGATTCCTAAAGCAAGGGTTAGGTAAATTCAGTGCAGACAAAAAAAAGTGCCAACAGCAAACACAGATGGTGCAGTCTGTCTCTCAGTGCGGAAGATGCAGAGGATCTTCATGGCACAACCATTTTCTGGGCATTCTTATTTGCCTCCCTGATGCAGTTTAACACGGCAAAGCACTTCCAAAGAGCAGAAAATGGTCCAAAGTAGCTCACTTCTTTGCCTATGAAGCCATCTGTAAAAGGAGCCCCGGTGAATGATGTGCACATCTCTCTGCTATTGACTTTTGTACCTTCCCTAAAGCCCAGTTACAAATCCGGGGCATGGATAAGTAAAGAGATCAAAAGGACAAATGAAAATCTTTGCTTATGTGATAACTAACCAAATTCTCTGCAGCGTGTCAGTAAATCCTCCATGTCAGCCTTAGACTTTATGTGGATCCCCTGATTTTCAAGAGAAGATGCTATACCTCAGGGATGCTGCATGAAGCCCACCAAGCTCCAACATCCCTGTGGCAAACAGGTTCTTTAGCAATAACAACCTTTGAAGAGATTAAGAGAAAGCTTCCCAGCTGTCAGCTGTAGCTGTCGGGTTCAGGACTTACATAACTTGTGAAAATCCTCTCTTCGGGCCTGATATGTCTCCGGATTTCACATTCGTTTGGCTGAAGGACAGTGATCCCATCATCAGAAAAGACATAGAACATATTCCCAACACTCAGGCCTTAAAGGGGGATAAAGAAGAAGGAGTTGGATTCTTTTTTGGTATGTATCCATAGCTGTTAGGACTTTTTTAAAGAACTTGTCCTCCTCTCCCGACAAACAAATTCTGCCTTACATAAAAGTTGGTCATTTGGATGCAGTTGGAGCATTCACAAAATCAAATTTCATGTACAACAAGGGCTTCAAGGAGTGAAGAGGAACAAACACATTCAAAAATGCATTGCCTTGGTGGCGGTGGTTGTACCCAAATAATTATGGCTGGGTCTTGTAAATAGGTACCAAAACAGGATTTGATCCCAAGAAGCCTCTCTGTTGCACTGCTACCCCCTCAGATTATGCATTTGTTTTTTTTTTTTTTCCTATGATTTCACTAAAAATAGCTTGACAATAATTTGAGAACTAAAAGACAAGCTTTAGTAAAGTGAAGGTCATTCTGTTACAGGCAAATTGACTACTGGTAACTGTGATGTTAAATTGAAGTGTTTTGCATCTGTACCATGAATGAAAATATATAGATTTCTCTATTTTCTTAAACTATCTGAAAAAAATAACTACAGCCACCAAAATAAATACATTTTTGAAATCTTGCAAACTGTAATTCACAAATGTGGAGTAGTTCAGCATTGCATTAGCACTCATTTATCCAACCGGGGCATTCCAGGAGATTTGGAAAACTGGCTGATTGTCATTGCTTTGCCATTAGGAGATTGTGTTTTATCACTTCTGTCATGCTACATGGAATTACAGTGACAAGATATTTAAGAAATGTTCAGGATCCTTTCAAAAACTCTAATTTCAAAGATCCAATCATTCTATTTTTTCACACCACCACCACCAGTAAGTGTTTGCAATGACCACTATCACCCCTAGCAGTGTTGATAGTGAACTTTATCTGCCAACAAAATGGTGATGCTATAATTTGTATCTTCTAATTAATTTAATTTTTCCCATGGAGAAATGAAGTCCCCATTCCATGGCTCTAAACAGTGTTCAGTATTAAAAAATTCCCTTTGCTGGTCCTGTGGTGACAGCTCTAAGTACTGCTCACAGAGACAGAATTTCTCACATTTCTTAACTGTCTGCAGGATTCAGATCTAAATAATCACAGAAAATTTGACAGTAAAAATATGGATAATTTAGAAAAATGCATTTTTGGAAAATTTTGTAAAACACATTGTATTTAGTGTGGCTAGAAGGGTGTTGCTGTTGCTAAGCCCCCTTCTTTTGATGCCAAATAAATAGCTTCAGAGAACAATCAGTCAGCATGCAGTGCTTGCTGCACTGACATGGTTCAAGTTGAGTCTCTGAACCATAGCACAGAAATCCCCCAGTTAGGGCATCAGGTGGGTACAAGAGCTGTGACCCTCAAATGTGATTGCACAGGGCAGGATCATCCATGTAGGAAAAAAAGCTCCACTGAGAGCTATTTCTTGGACTAAGGGTTATTTTTTCCCCCAGGTATATTGGTAATACATTTCATTCAGGCACTTTGGACCAAAACCTGTGCTCCCAGCATCCACACAACTCCCACCTGCTTTAGTGGGATTTGATGAACACAGCAGAGGGCAGAATTTGATCCTGCCTGGAATGAGTGCTGACATTTCATGGGTAAAGGATTTTAATCCTAAGAAGTGAAAACAGGCAGGCAATCAATTATGACTACTGTGAAGATGCTTATTATTATTTTCATGCACAAGAGTAGTGTGATTTTTGTCTAATGATCCTATTAAAATGAGGGTGTACTTAATTACCTTAATTACCCACAAAATACTTTGATAAAAAATTTTACCCCAACAGGTTTATAGTCAGAGACCTGGCAAGTTCTACTACTTATTTTACAGTAAAATGAGTCCAAGATTTTTTTTCAGACTGATTAAAATATACTACAAATTCCTGAGAGCATTCAGTTACTCTCTTTTTAAAAAGTTTGTCAGCTTAAATTATACTTTTTTTTTCCCTAGAGACTGATCTTCATACTGATATTTAGACCAACCAGGATTTTACTAGACAAACTAGGTGTTTTATTGTGACTTGTGAAACATTTACCAAATCTTGGTTGGGGTACATCCTAAACAATCTCATGGACATAAGTAGAACAGACTCAATTTTTGATTATACTGATGCAACTCCTTGGTGCAGAGAATTGGGAATTATTTCAGTACGGAGGTGGGCAATGCAGTATTTTGTGTTTTTTATAGTAGTGAGGCAAGGCAGGTACTAAATTGGGAACCGGGGGACTAATGAGGAGTTTAAAAATTTTTTTTCCTTTTGAATTGAGGACGTTTCAGGTTAGATGACACAACTAGTTCAAAACCCAAAGGCATTATAAAAGGCAAAATACTTCACCTGCATAGCAAAATATCCCTAATATAAAAAAAGCCCATTAAGAATGGGGAGTGTTTCCTAAACATAACAGTTCTTATTTGATCCACTCCAGATGAAGCTGGCTCTAATAATAAAAAAAAAAAAAAAACCAAAACCAAAAAACAACCAAACATTGGGAGGACACCCAATATCAAGAGCTTATTTGAGCAATATAGTGCCTCCCTCAGTGTACCTGTATACATCCCTCCTTTGAGATCAAAGGGCAATTTTTTCACTATGGAATACTCTGATTTGATATTTAAATAGTTTTCCTCAACTTAATCTAAATATTTGGAAATTATTTAGAACTTAAATGTGGTACTGAAAAGGCTTTCAGCTTTTTACGTGCATGCACTCACATAACTGCTGATTGCCTGCTGGGCACAAAATGCTCCTGTACTCCAGGTATTAGGTAAGCAATGCTCACTACAGAAATGAACACTGTCATGAATAAAAAACTCTGCTTTACATTTGGGCTACTCATGGTTTTCTCTGGACAAAATTAAAACCCATTTGCACATTGAGTAAATACTGCATGTGCTTCCAGCCCCAGGTTTAACTGGCTGGCTGCCATACATGTACTCATTTCTTGAGGCATTGCTTGTGCATGGTGTGAAAGGTTTTGAGAACAAACTGACAGACTGACTTTTAAAATGACCAAATACTTGTGTTAAAAGTTTGACTCACAGCAAAAGTTTGTTCTACACCGTGTTTTGCTTAGGCATTTTCCCAAGGTTTTAATTACTCCAGACCTTGTGGAGATGAGGTAGTGATCTTTAAAGGAGCTCAAGTCTACCAATGCATTTGTTAATATTGGCAATTGCACATAGTAAAGAATTGAAAGAATATTTTAAAATGTAAAACCAAAAATACCGTTCCTGTCTTCCAGCTTTCTCTGTGCCAAGATTTCACATGCTGAAGTATATTCTAGAATGAATATGCCCATCAAATACTACAGAACAACACAAGCAATGTAATAAACCTGCTTTACAGATACTGAATTGTTTCCCATCAATAACAGATCTCTTTACTGGCCATGTTTTGCCTCAACATTGCTCATACTTTCATTTAAAATGTACAAGGTTGATAAGCAGTAAGTCCATTTATTTAGCAAAATTATAAGACTTTCTGCAACCAACTTCTCAGCTGTTCTTAAAATATTACTCTACTTCTACCTCTGGTAGGATTATCCAACTGCTTTCTTTAAAAAGGAGCATAAGGGACACCGTATATAAACAGCCATGGAGCATCGTGCAGGTGATTCTTGGCTGATGAGATGCATGAGAGATTTCATTTCCAAGCAGAAGGGAAATAGCAATTCTTGGTGCCCATAATGCCATTTACAGCAGTGTCAGCACTGAAGACTCCTCACAGCCCTGCCCCAGGAACCTGCAGGTGGGATATTTAGAAAGAAGTGCTGGGAGCTCTCCTAGGGGACTGAGCCACCTCTCTGACCTCCAGAGAGCTGCACTGGACTTGGGTTGGAAGGGATTTCAGAAATAAACTCGTGTATTTGCTGTATGTGTCTGTGGCCAGCAGTGGCACTGACAGTGTGCACCAGGTGTTTGCACACCTGGCCCAGGCTGCTGTGGTCACCACGCCCTGAGACTTTGTGCCAAGCCCAAGCTACACAGAAAGCTTCCTGCTGAAAGCTCACCTACTGTTTTGGAGTACCTGGAGGCATTGCTTACAAAGGGGCTTTGCACCCTCCAAAAGCAGAGTGAGCCTGAAGCCCTTCTTGAAGGAGCAGCGTGAGGGAGTTGGGGTGTTTGCAGGGGGCAGGGGGACATGGCCAGGAGCAGTTTGTCACTGCACAGCAACCTTTCCCACACAGCTTGAAGGACAGCAAGGTCTCAGCTGCCTCATAAGCAGCTGGCAGCTGTAAGAACTGGTTTACATCTGCACTTCAGCCTCAGAACCTTCCTCCAGGGAGTGGATGTCCTGCTCACAGCCCTCCAGGAGCCCAAGTTCACATGATCTCCTCCACACACTTGGGCTCCACATCTACAGAGTCAGATGGACAACCTGTGTGAGAGTGCCTTGGAATGTTGCATGCTTCTACCTACTGGGTAATTTGGAAATTATGGCAGCACAAGTCATAATTTGTACAAAATGAGGAGGTTTTAAGGGCCTCCATGATCTGAGTCAATTAGCTGCTCAGAATAGGGTTTTTTTTTACTTTGGCTTCCAAGACAGTTGTTGACCTTGTGAAGGGCACACTGTAAGTCTGATCAAACTAAAGCTCTTAACTGCCAATTAAAACAAGGAGAAATGGGGCAACGTTTACCCTGCATCAATTCAAAGGATAGAGGGAAGAAAACCTGTTGTGGTTTGGATTTTTGTTTTGCCTAACAGTCAAGAACACAATTTCTGTTGTGCACCTAGAAACATCGATACATGCTACTGAAAAGGAAGAGCCTGAATTGCTTGCTTAAAAATGCAGTATATTGAATTTATGCCTTACTTGTTCAATTATGGTAATTGGGAAGCACTTCTGACACTTGGTGATTGCTAATGCAGCTTGAAAATCTCAGGCTACTCACATTTCTGGCAGTATATATAAAATTCATATTTTTATGTATTTTATGGTCATCTATTATTTCATAGTGGGAAAATGCAAGAAGTTACAGGTGCAAGAGTGACATCTCTTATTTGAATAATTTAGCTTTTAAAAGTCTGGTCTGTACTTAATCTGGTGACCGTGAAAGTTGATAGGGTTAGTGGCAAGTCAGTGGAGAATGGCCCATCATGGAATTATTAATGCAGACAAGCACATTATCACTACGACAAAAGAACTTTACTGCAGTACCTTCCTCTCGCCACAGTATGTTTGCAACTGCAGCATCAGAATATTGGGAAAGCCAGAAAATAATCAGGAAAAGAAAAAAAAACAACAAAACAATGTCACAACTTTCATTGTATCAAGTAAGTGAATAAATACTCATGTTTACATGAACTGTTTAATTGGTGAAAATTTTTTAACATTCATTCAAATAAAATACCAGGAAAGACAGAGAGTTCTAAATACATTTGCTCCTTCTAGAGACAATTAAGAAACTTTGACATGGGAAAAATCCTTCCTGAAATGAAGGCAGCTGTGCAAAGATCAATGACCTACTAAAGAGAAGCTGTTACCTTCAAATGCAGCTGCAGGCATGGTACAGCCTGTGGTTTTCTGTGCAGGTTCAATGAGGAAACACAACATGGAATTATAGAATCATTAAGGTTGGAAAAAACCCTCTAAGATCATCGAGTCCAACCATTAACCCAGCACTGCCAGGCCCACCAGCATCTTTCAGAAGAAGCCTTCAGAAGAAGCTACAGCAGCTGCACCCTTGGCTGCGCTGTCTCTTGGAACTTCATGCAACTGCATTCTTTCAGGATTCACATAAGCTTTGAAAGTACACCTGCATTTGAATTTCTGTTCCAGATAGATCCAATTATTTCTCAACATACTGTAATTTCCCTTGCTCAAGTATTCAAGGGAAAATGACCAGTATTAACAAGGGTACATAAATCTAGTTAATGAGGAATAGGATATATTTTTCTAAGATTTTTCTTGAAAGATCATATTTATGGGTAACTTTGTTTCAATTCTTGCTCTACATTAGCAGCCAGAAAAGCAGCAAAAATCCCATTTGCACCTAGACTAAGTATCATCATAAACCCAGGTAATCTCCCAGGCAGTTAAGGAGGCAGAACTGGGAAAGACCAGGCCTCTGGGAGCTTTTCTACTGGGAAAACTGATCATCTCCTTCAGCAATTCTGGTTTTGGGTCAGTGTGGTCAAGATAACACTGCTGCACACCTATGGGAGATGTGGGAAGAGGAGCTGGGAGAGTATTTGTCTTTGAGGTGGAAGATAACTTCACACTGAGGGAAAGCTATTTTGCCAGTCAGTGATGTAAAAACAGGTAAAATAAATATATCAATCAAAATATTTTTCAGACACCTAAATATTCAAGAATTTTGACTGGTAACTGGCTTCAAAAGAAGACTTGTACAGAAATCAATGAGATTTATAGAATTCAACAAAATATTACATTTTGGATTCCCTGATATCTGAAACTATTGCCAATTTGTTACTCCAATAAAGCTGTTACCCATCACACACCCAGTTTACTTCTGACACATGAAAGACACCATATTCCTGGACAAGACTTTACCTTCTAGGCATTAATTCCTACCCCCAAATATTGTCCAATCCTCTGTTAAAAGTGCATTGAGAACTGTCATTACCTTATGTAAGATCCAACTTACTGCATGCAATAGCCTGAACTATTAAATTACATGTATACCATCACATTCCAACACTATATAAAGAAAGAAATACATGGAAAATTGAGCTTACGGGTCTTTCTTGCTGAATCTTCAATGAAAAGGGAAGAGATGTCCTCATCCACTCCCACCTCATTTTTAGCAATGCAGGTGTAGGCACCGGTGTCTTCATAGCGAACACTGCTGATATGAAGTTCACTTCCATTTGCTGTAAGAGAGACACTCATAACCAGTGCTCCTCACTGCTGCTAATTGCTGTCCCTGTCTTAATTGTCTTCCAATTGCCACCCAGTGATGGCTCGACAGGGTGGTGCCACCCCACTGTGTTCTCCCTATTTGACTTCTCATGGGAGCTGATGTCTTGCTCCTTTCCATCAGCACATACACGCTCCACACCAGAAAAGAACAAAGAACAATCTCCAGTCAAACGATAAATTACATTTAATTTATTTCTTCTTTTTGTTAGAAAAGTGCTTTGGCTTTAGTGAAGAAAAATTAATTTCAATTTTGCAAACTGTTTTTCATCAGATCACCAGAAAACTTCAGTTTAAAGGGGCCTCTCTACAGTTCCTCCTACCATTTTGCTTCCTGCAGTGGGACCAATGCCTAAAACCTTTGGAACATGTTGAGATATTTTATGTGTCATGCAGCAATACCAGTGCTACCAACACAAGCTGAAGGGCACAATCTAACAAAACCAGACTGGGGTATGTGTTGAGGATGGAGTTAATATTTTCACACAGAAAATTGCAAAGAAATGTTTTTGCCTTTTGCTATACCTGTTGCACCCTCATTTTAAATAGGGATCTAGAGGAGTTAAAAGACCAATTCCTTCAGCAGGGCCGAGTGGGAGACTGATTCTAAACTGACCTGCATCCAGTGTGGGCTTAGACTTGAACAAATAATTTAATGTATTTCTTTTCTGCTGTGCTGTACACAAGAAGCAAGGTAGTGAAGAAACAGGCAGGTTGTCTTTGAACAGAATGCAATTACCACTTACATCAATCAATAGTGTATTTCCCAGGAAATTCACAGGAGAAAGAGATAAAAATAAAGAACAGGGGTTTTATAACACGATTTTCAACAACTGTGGCTTAGCAAAGTATAAGAACTTCTGGTTTAAAGTGCAAAATAATCCTCCTTAATCCCTGTCTACAATACTTTAATTAATCAAAATTCCGTTCTTACCGAGGAGCGATAGTTGTTTGGATAGTTTTGGCATGATATCAATGCCGTTCTTTAGCCAGGTAATTCGGGGATTAGGGATGCCTTCAGCGTGACATTTCAGGCTTGCTGACACGCCCGGCTCCTGCGCCTGCGTTTCGGGGTAGACGCGGATCACCGGAGGCACTGTGGGAAGCAAGGAATGGGGGACTTGAGACCCGGGCTGGAGAGCCCCTGCTGTCCTGCACTGACATTCTCTGAGCTGACAACCACGGAGATAAGCTCGGTCTGCCTGTCAGTGCAAGCTACAAGAATGACTTCCCTACAGCTTGACTTCGAGGGCAGAATAGAGAAAAAATACTTTTCCAAGCCCTGGCATATGAGAGAAGCTGAGGATGTCCCATCCCTGGAAGTGTTCAAGGCCAGGCTGGAGGGGCCTGGAGCAGCCTGGGATAGTGGAAGGTGTCCCTGCCCATGGCAGGGGATTGCAATGAGATGGTGTCTAAGATCCCTTCCATCCCAAACCAGTCTGTGATCCTATGATTCTTTAATAGAAAAGAGTAAACTAATATACCAATGCCAGGGAGCAACCTTGTGATCCAGTTCTGTATTTAGACTGTTCTTGCTTTCATTGACTAACTGAACTTAATAGTTGGATTAAAACCTAACATGGGTACTCACATATTTAAAAATTAAAGTATAAACTCCAGATCTTCACTTAATCTAGGAGGGAATTTGAGTTCTTGTCTACAAAAAATAACTTAATCTTCAGTATTTAATTAAATATCCATCAGGAAGTAGACTGTGTATTCATTACCTCTTATACTGAACAAATAAAGTGTTTATCAATTACTTCTTTTCACTAAGAGGTTTTCAAAACATGACTTACCTTGTTCATGAAGGCACTCCTGAACTATTTAATATACTCCATTGGCAGAACTACTAATTATATTACAATTTCAGAGATGTTCATTGATTTTCAATCATCTTTCCTTCACTGCTCAAACCAACAAGGCTTAATAGTACCCATTAACTATTTTTTAACAATTTACTTACACGCTTAAAAAAAAATTGCAATATTGCAACATCAGTGAAAGGTACCAGTGAGACTTTTTCATCTTGAGGGAAAAATAAAAGGAAATGTGAGGATGACTCATACCATGGCCGATGGTATTTGTGTTTCACAATGAAGCAGTGAACTTTTCTATCAGATTAGGAGATTTTGGGATTAATGATGTAGCTGCTGAAAGCTGTACAGTTTTGTAAAATCATGGCCAGAGTCCAATGTGGACGTGTCCAGCCTGGACGGGGTGCTACTAGTAACATTTTTTGAATGAAATTATTTAGTAAGCGAGGTCCATTGAAGACCAACATGATTTATTTAGACTCACAGCTGAAAGACAGTGTGCTTTCTACAAATGCAGAGGAAAAAGATTTACAGTACTCAAGAAGGTCTGATTCTCAAATCCTGGTGAAATCAATTGACTTTGCTGAGATCTCACATGGCCACAGGCACCAGAGAAATTTTACTCCAAGCCAAGTGTCCTCTCACTTGCCAGCTCTCAGAGACAGAGCCCATCCCAGTCATCACTTATTTAATGCTGTCAAAACCATTCTGGGTTGTTTTGTTCTTAATATCGTTCGCTTTAGGCTTTCCTGCATCTGGGCAGTGGTGTCAGTGCTTCCCAGGCTGGCCACAGCCATCAGCTCCCCAGAATCAGGGCACTCCTTCACCAAACTGACTGTACTTTTATCTCTCACATTTTTACCTCACACCTTGATAACCCACTTATTTTACCTGCAGGGCTACAAACACAATAGATTTATACAGCCAAAGATAGCTCACAGGTCCTAGACACTGAATCAACGCTCTGCATGAAAATTAACTTAAAATTAAAGCAAGGTATCTTTTCAAGAGTGATTAATAAGGAAATTGTTTTCACCTACAAAGAATATGTGCTTCACCTCCATTTCTGCTCTCTTATCATTTCCCTTCTCCTATTTTTAAACTTTTTATTTCTTCTTCCTTGTCTTACGTAATTCAATGCACAGGTAAATTATTGCATGCAAATGCCTTGTGATAACAGCAAACTGCAGAATATATTTTTATTGTCCTTGCTACAAATTAATACATTCCAGGTAAGCACATTAAACTTGCAAAGATTTCAGTTCCAGACTTTGGGATATATGGATTACCCTTTGCTTTTTCCCTTGGTGAATATATATCATTGCTAACCATTACTGTGTCTGCAGCCAAGGGCAATATAAAAATGCCATTATCTTAAGCAAAGTAGGAAGAAAGAGGCATTGAAACAAGCACGAGATTGGGTAGATTGCCTGATACTGCATACTGAGCAGCACCTCACTGGTGAGCAGACCAATTCATTACTATAAAACAGCTCAGGTGATAAAGCACACGATGAGCACAGATGGTGGCACCAAGGCCCAAAGACAACCATTACTGCTGTAGGAGCTCTATACTCCAGGGTGCAGCAATAATTAACAAATTAATCATTTACTCGAGATGTTTTACTCTTTCCATTTATGATTTGAAAGGAGTTTGCAGCATTTTATGTTTTCTCCCGAAAAGCCACATTAATGAAACATCCGTGTTCGTAACGTCTCACTTACAGGAAAATTTGTCCTATTGGACCCTTCTAATCGGGCTGAGCATCAAATTGCTTTTTAAAAACTATTTTCAAGGCATAAAATATTCTGATTTATGCTGATGTTTTCCTGAGTGCAAGGACCAAGGAAAATGATGCCGTACACCCAGCAGTCTCTTGATTTGCCAACTATCAATTTTCGTAGTTCATTACTATTTTATGAGATGCTTTATCCTCAGGACCTCTTTTTTCCTCTTGAAAGTGCTAAATTGCTTCCTCCCTACAGTTAGTGAATACTGTACACATTTCCCAAGCAATATCCATACATGGGAGAGAACATAATTTTCCTACTGTTCTTGGCTCCTCTTGATCAAAGATACAGAATGCAAGATGAACTTTTCATTCTTAAACCATTTAAACATTGCCTTTCAGCAATTTCTTTTGCTTCAAAAATCTTAAGGGCAAGCTGTATAAATACACTGACTTAAATTATACTTGTAACTGTGAATCCTAAGATTGATGAGCTCAACCAAAGCTCTCACATCAAACAGGCTGCATTTCATATGTGCTTTATACTTCATGTCCAGATGTGAGCCAGCAGGCTGGGGCATTCACCTGGTGACCTTCACATTTTCTGCCAAAGAGGATTCTCATCTCTGCTTGTCAAAATAAGCATCTGGATCTACCCATGTTATTTGGGATATCCTGAACCATCTGACACAAAAGGAAACACTGCATAGCATTCAGCAGCTGAGCAGTAGTAGAGCACCAAATCTCAAAAACATTTAATGTTGACAAAATTGGGCTGCAAATTTTCTATTTAAGCTTGTATTTCCTTATTTTCTATATTACCTCATCAATGTAAGAATTCAGTTTAATGTTCTAAAAAGAGGCAAAGTATAAATAAGTTAAAGAGCATCCAATATGATGGATAAAAGCAGAGGAAGAGAGCATGTGTAACTAAGATCAGACACTTTTGTGAGCTTACTGATGTACCTCAGTGGGAGCAGTAAGATAGGGCCCAGGTGATATGGAAAGGGACCCAAGGATGCTGGAAGAATTACTGCAGCTTTGAAAACACTGAATTAACTGAAAAACAGTCTAAAAACTAGAACGGGCTTAGGAAGGGTGGGGGATAAACCCTTTTACTTCCAGCTGGATCTTCTTTCCTTATTCTAGCCCAACAGACAAACCTGGGAGGTGTGAAAATAAAAATTCTGGTAATTTTCACAAAATAAAAATCACCCATGTTTTTGATGTTGAAAGTAGATCAGTGCCTCCCTAGAGGAGACAGGCGAGCAGATAAACCCGAGTTCTGGCTGATTTGGTTCTGTCACATTCTCTTACCATTTTAGTCCAATACAGGAAAGCAACAAAAACCCTTCCATGCTGAAGATGGAGTTTTTAGTTTGACACAGACAGACAGAGACAAGCCCCAGCACTGAACAGAGCCCATCAACTACACTTAGATTCTCAGCATCTTCACTCAATTCAGTTTGACTCAGTTTCTTCCCACTACTCCTGTCAAGAAAAATTCCTCCATTTGTCTTTTAAGTTACTAAAAACTGAGGTTTCCCTGTGAAAGGCTCTGCCTTGGGGACCCTCCAATGCATTTGAAGGCAAACAACTCTGTCCTGCCATCAGGGCTGTCACCCTCACATTGGCTGCTGGAGGAAACTGTGGCACAGGCAAAAAAGGAGGGAATGTAGTGATGTGGGTAGCCACATCAAGAATTGCAAAAACCCAGCTCTGCAAAGCCTAATGGCTCACATAGGAGTATCAGATGCTGTGAGACAAAGATTTCTAGACCCTGCAGTGTTTTCTAGTAAGCCTGAGTTGATAGTAGAATGCAAGGCTTTTTATTCTGTATTTAGTTACTACATAGCATATTAGAAAGCCCACACAGATAGTGGTTTTTGTATAACAGCATTTTTCTTTTGGTAAGAAAGTCTCCATGCAGCTATGGTATGAAATTCCACTTAAACAGAAAATGTGATCTTTCAATGACAAGTTAAATCCAAGTGGCAAGTGTGAGTATGGAACAGATCACCCCCTCCCCACACTGCATCCAGCTTTCCTCTTATTCTGGTTTAAGTTTCAAAGCCTTTGGGTCTTCTATTCTCAGTGCTGATAAAGTCTACATTGTTGTCTGCCAACTAAACTCCATTCAGGCCTCATAATACATCACATAATAGACATGGGATTAAGTTGTTAGCTGGCTTTTCTTTCAACTGCCATTCATCACACAAACAGCACTTTGAGGAAGGAAACCTATTTTCTCAGCTGCAGCGTACACAACTTAGTTATCCACATTGCTGAGATTTACAGTTTACTTTCTCAAAAGATGACAAATTATTATGTAGAGACATTAAGTCAGCTTTCATTCAGATCAACCAGATAGTTTGTACTCTCCTCTAGGTACTCATGTGGTGGGGGAGCACTTACACATGTCCAGCAGACCTGAGCTGCAGTTAAAACAAAACCTCATGTCCACCACAGCTCTTCTTAAAATGCATAAGTATCCTTCTTTACTGTTTCTCCTCACACTAATGACCTCTGTGTAACTACTGCTTGTACTAGCTGAAAGTTCTCCTTTTTGCAGGTCAACACACACCTAGAGAAAGGACTAAATATTAGTTTTCCTTATAGTATATATATAATCTGTAATAAAGTTACTGAATTTTCCTTAAAAATAAATATTTTCCTCCCAGAGTACATCCCATAGTGTACATCCCATTTCATACAATTTCATGTGGTAGAATGAATTACTACCACAGTTGGGAATGGGTGACCCTGTCCCCTGCTCTGGAGACACTGCTGGGCACCATCAGCACATGTGAAAAAGGGTCAGAAGTTGGAAAATGCTGGTTGCTGCTGTGGAGGTGGGTACTCTGTGGGCTGTTCCCTTGATGAAATGCTGGCTTAATCAAATGTAATTTTAAACTAAATCCAACTGAGTGAGCTTGAGGTCAGGAGATAGATAGTGAGCACCTGTATAAGTTCCACCAGGCACAAATGCTGTCCAGGGGATGGAGGTGCATGAGAATGCTGGAATATGGACTGTGTGATTCTCTCACCTGTAAAATGATTTGCCCTCATTTTGCAATCCAGTGAGCCAGCATAAACAACCCTCAGCAAACCAAGCTCAGTACAGCCAGGTAATAACCTGGATATATATCTGGGAGTTAGCTGTTTTTGGAAACACTGCTGTATTTATTTAAATATCCTGGGCTATTTCACGCAACAGAAATGATTTTCTGGAAGAAGAAATTATTGAGGCAACACTTCTGTTGACAAAAGTAGTAATTACTTTCAGAGATGCTTGGAAACGCTGCTCTTAACTCTATAGAAATGTCACTGACAGCTTGTTTAACAGTGAAGATACCTCCTGAAGCCCAGGTAATTATACACATCCCCCTTTGATACTCTTATTTTTGACTGCTTGTGTGACAGTGAGTGAGACAACCCCACGCTGCTCTGATGTACAGATAATTTGGGCTGTGGCTTTACACATCTCTGTGTGAATGAGGTCAACACACAACTTTTCTTAGGGAATGTTTTCATGGAATGTCATATATGCCATTTACTAACCATTCACCTGAAGGATGTGGGTCTGATACAGCTCTTCATAGCCGTAGGCATGACAGGTGTAATTGCCCATGTGAATAGTTGTTACCTTGGTGATGTAGAGGGAATCATCTTCTCCAAAATCCTGAATGGAACAAAAGACAGGAAAGGTGCCTTATTATTTAGTAACAATATTTTAAGCACTACATGAATGGATACTATCTGTTCAGAGGTTTTGATAGCAATACAGCCTGGGGACACAGCTTGAATTTTGAACAGTAGGCTATAAAGTTCATAAATCAACACACAGGAGAAAATGAGCAGCGATTTAAGAGTAAGGTAAAGTGACTCACCTGAGAACATGAACTTTTGTGCTTGTTGCTAGTAAGGTACTCTTTGCACATAAAAAACATGGCAATTTCCAGCTGTTTAATTTAGGGGGGAATTTAATATCTACCTGTTAACCTCAGATGCATAAAATGCTAACATTTGGGTGGGTTAAAGTTTCCTTTATGTGTGCTGATTCTCAGAAAATGCACTGCAGCCTTGAGACTTGATGAAAAAGAACTGAAGCTCTTTGTCACTTATCTCAGACAATATCCTAGGCAGGAGACAAGGAAGAAGACAAAAAGCCTTTTCTCAAACATACCTGTTTAGTTCTGTAACTTCTTAACAAGTGTATTTCTTCATCCCCTTCATATTCCCAGACCTGCTCTTGCATTGTTTCAGTTTTTGATTATAGATGGGAAATATTGAGTTATTAGACACATTTTTGCCACTTGAATACACTGTAGAAACACCCTGCTTAGGAATTTATTTAAATTATTTATTTCTTAATTTCAATGTTTATTTACTGAATTACAGCTAAGAGAACCACAGCACTGATGGCTAAATGAAGCAGCTTCTTTTGTTACTCCACCAGCCTTCAGACTCTGCTGCTTCAGAGTGCTTGTGTTTCTATACAAACTGAGGAGGACACATTTAAAAACAGTTCATGAGCTGAAAGAATGATTTTTCTGTAATCATCCACATGTGTGAGTTATGCGAAATTGAACTCTTTGAGTAATTTCACTGCAATATTATTGGAAAATTCGACTTTGAATCAGGGTGGCACAAACCCAGTACAACAGAGTGAATGTTGGAGGGTGATTCTGCTTATGAAGACACCCAGGACTTGTTTTCAAAGCTCCAATGTGCAGCTGGAAGCCAGCCTGCAGCCCAGGGTGTGCAGGAGAAGCCCTGCCAGGAGGTCCTGCCTGCTGCCACCCTCGTGTCTGGGACATGCAGTGAGTGCAGTGAGGAGGTGACAGCTCATTGCCTCCTCTGCTGTGGCAGAACCCACCAGGGGGCACAGATTAAACAGGAACATCACTTTGATCTGCTGCCTCGGGTCCTGATTGCTTTGTGCTGGAGGAAGGGAATCCACACACAGAAGTTCTGATGCTGCTCCTTCCCTGCTGCACCCATGGCAGCTCCAGCACTATAAGGAACCATCCACATCCACCTGCTGCTGCCAACCCTGCCAAGGACTCAAGAGATCACAGGCAGGAGTCGTTTGATCAGTGGATGGGCTGATTTCTAAACCCAAACCTTTTGGGGCTCCTTACATCTCACATTTCCTGCCTCTTCAGGGTGCAAGTGCTTTGCAGTTTGAACCTTCCTTTCCAGACACCACGGTTTGAACATTTTTTGAAGGAAGCTGTGATTCTGCAGCAGAAATGCAATGCCAGCTGGCACCTTTCAAGAAAAGTACAAAACAGCCCATCTTATGCAGTATGGATTGATCTGGCACTACTTTTGTCAGCTCATGAATCTCCAAAATCTTCTGTCTGACACTAAGAAGCATCTTCATGCCTCACCTCTCTGTGGCAGGTCAGCACTGGCAGAGGGGAGCGAATTTTGAGAACTTGCCTAGTTTTCAGACGTGTTTTAAGGCAGGTTTAGAGAGAGCACTAAGAAATAAGGAGTTTACTAGCAGGACACAACCCTTCCCAAAGCACAGACCTTCACCTGAGAGGGTGCAGACACATCTATAATCATAACCTGGCTCTGCTGGCTGTGCTGCTCCAATGGGCAAATGTATGAACAATCATAAAGAATCAGAGTAAATCCATAGATTATATGAAATCTATTATCTGTAATCAAAATATTATTGTCACCTTGGTATCAGGCATCTATGCTATGTGATAAGCTAGTTAAGATATCCAATACATTATTAAAAATATCTACTCAAAAATCCCCATTTCAAGTATTTGCCTGTTTTTTGGTCAGTTAGATCTTTCTGATGAAAAGCAAAGATGCATGGGTAACTGCTAATGGAAAAGGTATCAACCCTGTTCAAATGGTATTTTCATGAGATACAGAAAATGCTTGCACTGGAAGGGACTTAATAACAGTTTTTGTAAGTTAAAAGAAACGAAAATTGAGTTTAGATTAATAAAAGAAGAATGTCTACTTTAATAGAATAATTTAGTCCAAGGAGTTGTGGAAAAACAGGACAATATAATCTTCTCTATTTAAGTATGTTACTTCCTTTAAAATACCACAAAAATATTCTGAGTGCTTGGTTTGTGCTTTGTAATTGTCTTTCTAAGGATGACCTGTTTTTTCCCAATACAGACAAATGTACTAATATAAGAAAAAACCCTTGCAGAACCAAACAGGTGCAACACAATTGTATTAATCTCCTTTCCAAATTAGTTTTTTCTTGAAAAGTGGGGCTTATATTGGTAAAAGCAAAGTTTGTGACTTTTAAAATCTATTTTCTGACCTCTGGTGTTCAAAGAAAGTTATCAAAGATGATTTAGGTTATCACCATGTCACCATGTCAGGCATAGAAGGGAATAATCAACCCTGTATTAGAACCTGTAGACACTGTAAGTGCATATATAACTACAATATTATTAAGATTTGAAAGTGTTTAGAAGTGGGAAGGAAAAAGAGATTGTGGTATTAAATGTTTACTACTGAACCTTTTGTTGCTACAAAAAGTAGACTGAATTCTCTAATTAATGACTTTCTGTGTGTTTACTGCAGCTCATGGTTTTCTCCTAGTGTTTCCCCGTGGATACAGTTCGTACATTAGGATTGCACTGTTACATTTTATATCTATGAATGTATTCTTATGCACAAGCACTTTCTTTGTGTATTTCATAAGGGTGTATTTGGAAGTGCTGTAAAAACCAAGCCCTGGAGCATTAAGAAATGATGAGTCTTTGATTCCTTAATAGCCTCTAACTTCACATCCTGCAGTCAGGAGTGCTGTGTTGCAGTTGGAAGCTGTGGGATGCATTTGGGATGTGTCCCATATCCCCCTCCATGCTGCACTGCCTCTGGGAGCTGTGAGGAGCTGCTCAGCTGCTCCCAGGCCACTGCCCTGTGCTAACAGGGTGTGAGTGAGCACTGACAGCTGCTGAGCTGCTGCTCTGGTTTGCTGTGGATGGGGTGGGCAGAGGGAATGGGAATAATTCACCACGGGAAAAAGCAGAGGAAATAATTTCACATATTTTGACTCAGTTCAGATGGCTTTTGCTTGTTAAGCCAGTTCTCCAAGTCACCACAAGCCTGAAAGCAGACAAAGCAGAACAAAAACACCTATAAAACTGATGCAACATAATTCTTCTCTCCCCAGATCTATCCCAGCTTTAAAACTGAGTATTTCAGGGCTGTCTGGGAGGCTCAGCAAATGCTGCACACCCCAGGGAGCTGCTACTGCCCTACTCAACCCCAGTAGTGCCCCACAGTGACTTGAAAAGACATTTAAATGTATGATCCCATGAAGAGGAACAGGCAATCAGCAGAAAACCAGCAAGTTCTGAGATTTACTTTGGTTTTCCTCATTTACCACGGAAGGTGAATTACCATGGTCACATGGAAAGGTTTTGGTTGGAAGGGACCTGTAAGCCCATATGGTCCAACCCCGCCCTGCCACCTTTCACCAGACCAGGTTGCTCCAAGCCCCATCCAACCTGGCCTTGAACACTTCCTGGGATGGGGTGTCTCTGGAATGGATGTGGGTGCTCAGGGATGGGATATCTCACCATTTCTTGTGAAGAGGAAAAAAGAGAAGGGCTGAAACTAGAGGGAGTACCCATCTAACTCCACAGAATCATAAGCCTGTATCGAAGCAGTCAGATAAGGGCAGGGTGCTCATCACCTCTACCTTATGAATTTCATTATAAAGTAATTCTTTGAATAAAAAAAAGTTCAGAAAGCTATGCTTATAATTTATCATAATTAATAAAGTCAACTAGTGACAGCTGATAAATTGACTTCTCCAGCAGTTTGTATCACCTTTTTTCTCCCTTTTTCAAATAAAAAGTTCTCTGTCCTTCATGAGCTCTTTTCATGTCTTGCACTTACCCTTCAACTGAATGATTGATTAAATGACCTCAGAATATGTTTCAGCCTTTCAAGTTTAAAAAAAAATGCATCACCCTGCATTTTACATTGGTAACAGCTTGGGTAATCTATAATATATTAAAAAAAAAGTTGCTCTAAAAAAATAACAAAGCAGGTCCTAGAAATGGATATATACCTTTTTTTTTGGTATAGTATTTCCTTTCCTTTCCATCACTACTGATTACCCAAGGCATTGGTCTTTCCAAACACAAGATTTTTCATATTTATTTATCCCATTCCCATTCTAATGCATTCCCTGGTCATGCACTCTGCCGTGGTTCAGAGACACCGTGCTCAGAGATGTGTAAAACATTGCATATTACTTGTAAATCTTGTTCACATTCTGTCTCAAGTGAATTCCAGCCTGTGATTGTAACACCACAAATCTGCTGCTCTGACACCCAGGAAGGAGCTGGCAGAGAGGAGCCACATTAACCCTGGATGTGAGCTGGCTGTGATGCCACAGGGTGCAGGGCACTGCCACCCACCTTTTGCCTGTTTCATATGCATTTTCATGAAGTTTTCTAACATGCCTTAGGGTTGTTCTAACATTTTAAACCCTTAAAATTTTTTGTCAAAGTTTCTTGGTTTTCAGGAAGTTTGAAGAGGAATGAACATAGACACTTATTTTTAGGCTAACTTCCAGCTGCTTGAGAAAAAAACCCAAACTTGACTTCAAACCATAAACAGGAAGAAGAAACAGAAAAGTTAATCCCACTGACATGAAGGCAGAGATTCCCCACTTGCCCAGCTCTCAGGAAGGGCACACTGGCACCAGTCATCCCACAGTATGGCACTGTGGGTTATACACTCCCTTGCTCAAGCCATTTACACCCACACAGTGATTTTAAACCATCCAAGTTAGATATTGAATGTTCCTAATAAATTCTGGGCAGGAGGGAAGCCCTAAAGACATTCGAGACTCTCTTATCATGATGGTTTAAAAGTGTTCATGGCAGAAATAATGGCAGAGAGAATGAAGTTCCCTGAGTGGTTCTTCTCTTGGGAGATTTGCTTTCCAAATACTATTATTATTCTTACTACTAATAATAATTCACTTCATTTTTAACCCCTTCCATTTCAGCCCTCTCCCAAGCCCAGGGAAGCTGGAGACCTTCTCCACGTGGTTTCAGTGCCTACTGACGACACCAGTCCTGGCAAAGGGGCTTGCTGGTGTCACCAGTTTCCACTGGAAGCCCAGAGTGGTTTGGGCTGGAAGGACCTTAAGGCTCATCTTGCCCCAGCTCCCTGCCATGGGCAGGGACACCTTCCACTAGACCAGGTTGCTCCAAGGCCCATCCAACCTGGCCTTGGACACCTCCAGATGAAGAAAAACACCAGCCTAATCTCACAATCACCAGCAAAGCTACTAGTTCACACTAAAAAAAGCTTGCCTGATCCTCAGTGTCCTAGAAATCTCTCTCTTATAATGTTTATAGGATTTTAAAACAAAATGTACGCAAGCATTTAATGAGATTATTATTATGCAAAATCTACAACAATGGCTATCACTTTGGAAATGATTTCTCCTCTCTAATGAAATGTCTCTGATCTTTTTTACAATAGATTTATGAGTGATTCATATAAAAATAATAAAAACTAAATTAATCATGGGTCCTTAAATCACTTTCTTTGATGCTTTTAATAATTCATTTCTAGAGACAAGCTGAAAACTTATGCTTCATTAATATTATTTTTTCTTGGTTTTAGACATCACTTTAGTCATTTACATGGAGGGAAATTCAGCCTTAAGCAAATGCCAGAATACTATTGCAAACACAGCCTGATGGGGCATTAATTTATCTTTTCTTGTTTTCCTGCTCAAAGAATTTAACACAACATGCTGCTGAGTCAAAATTTTTTTTTGCCTTGAAAATATGGACATGAACTTTTTAGATAGCTGTGTAATTATAACAAAAAATAGATGAATTTTACATCCTGAGAAACTCAGAGATAACAGGACAAGGAAAACTAATAGTAGGTACATTCCTCTAAAAGTGCAAGTGGATACAATTTCTGTAATCTTCATTATGACAAAATGTGAGACTATATATCCAGAATATACTGTCAGTAGTAATTTTGCACTTAACCTCTATTTTAGAGCCTGTAAATACATTACAAAGCTATAAACAATTTCGTAAACTTTGATTGGAAAGAGAAAAAACTTAGTTCTAAATATCCAACTTTTTGTAACCTGCTCCCATCACTGCACACTGCAGCATCTAGGATGGCCCAGGGTTTGATAATTTTAATGGCCCAAATTCTATTAGAAGGGAATTAATGGGGTTATTCACACATGAACTTTTTATTACTTAACAGTGAATCTACATTAAAAACATCAACATGAATACAGTGTCTTCACACAGACTATTTTAATGAGAAAACTAATCCCAGTGGCTTGGACTTTAAAGGTTGGCTGTTTGCTTTGGGTTTCAAATATTACACATGGAGAAGGGACATCTTCATGAACATCCATGAAAAGCGTCTCAAGACAGGTAGGCACAGCTGTTGTAAGGCCATGAGATGTACATGGAGGTGATGTCCCAGGGGGATGGGGAATACCAGCAGTCAAGGCTGTGGTCTGGAGCTCTGTGCTTGTCCCTGGGGGGGATATTTTGAGAGAGCAAGGCTGTGCCACCTTACCTGACATCAGCAGAAATGAAGAACTCTGTATTTACACAATTGGTTATATAAAGCCTATTTCTGAACTAATGATCTAACTCCAGTGTGAGTTACAGTGTACAGATTAAAATTAAATGAGTAAGGAAAGACACTAATGAGTTTAGGCTATAGCTACCTGCATTACACTTGATAATTCACCAAATTCTTATCTACCCCTACACCATATTTGTTTTCTTATGGTAATCTTCTCTTTCACCATGCTTCTGAAGGAGCAACTTATATTTATAAATTTTATCAATTTACACATGTTTCTCTGGAGATAATGTCAAGCCATGTGAAACAATACCCTATAAATACTATATGCACTTGACTCCATGAGGGGTTTATTTTATTTTCAAATTGAGGAATGCTTTCATAATCACATACTTGAGAAAACATATAGCTTGTTCCTAGGAGGCAAAAGTATATTATTTTGAATGATGACACATTTTAACCACTCCACTTTTGTAGTCAGAAATCAATTTATAGCTATAACAAATTTATCAGTTTCAGCTACATTATAGTTATTTTCTGCATGAGAAAAGTTGATGTGACTTTATTAAAATGGAACTGCAAAGGGAGTTCTAATGGATAAATAATATGGATGGATAATTTATGAAGAAATAATATTTTTATGCTAAAAGCAATCTTAAATGTTTGCAAGAGAAACTGTTTAATTACATGTACCATTAGGATGGCTCTTTTGCAATAGCTATATGAAAACTCATTAATAGAGCTCCCATAGACGGGATATGACAAATTACTACTAGTTGCTTATGAAAGCTTCTGATTAAGAGAGCAATGAAAATTTATAAATATTTTGTTGCCAATCAAGATATCACATAAAAGTGATTTAACTAATGCAGTTAAACAACCAGGCTTTATAGCAATTTTCAGTCTTTCAGTCCTGTGCAAATTTAAGCTTATCTAGGGTTTTGTTGACTTTGTCCCTCCCAGTATTACCCTGGAACACAGGGCACCTTCTCAGACCACATTTGTCAGGAGTCTGGAGAGAATAAAGCAACAAAGGACACTTCAGCAATGCCTTTCCTCTGCTGCTCTCACACCTAGCTGGCAGGATTCTGTTTTTTTTTTTTCAGACTTGAGCTTCTAATTTCATCTGATTTCTTAAATTAGCATTTAGAAGAGAAAGAGTTTAACTGAAATATAATACCAACACTTTTCCAAGTGTGTGACTATCCTGTAGGTCTGTATGTGATTAGCAATGTGCCAAGAGCAGGGAGGATTTTCTTGAAGTTAAAAAGGTACAATTAATCTCCTGTTGCACTTCCAATTAGCCAAATTGCCAACCTTATTGTGAAAAGCAGAAATGCAATTGAGTTTCTGCTTGAGGCGTACTAAAGGAAAACTGAAGTAATTTAATTAACTACCTTCAAGTACATTAAGAAGCACACAGCCTTTACTTTCTGCTGTCAGTGCCTTTAAATAGATTATTGTTTAATGTGAGTTTGTTCACGTAAGGCTGAAGCTTTGAACTGTCTGCTGCCACCCCCTGACCTGAGCTGTTGGTGTTTAAGAAAAGACCAAGATGAATAGAGGGATGGAGCACCTCTGCTACAAGGAAAGGCTGAGAGAATTGGGATTCTTCAGCCTGGAAAATAGAAGGATTAAGGGTGATCTAATTGTGTCCTTCCAGTACCTGAAGGGAACCTACAAGAAAGGTGAAGAGGGACTTTTAAACAAGGGCATGTAGTGACAGGAGAAGAGGAAATGGGTTAAAAGGATTAGATTAGATATTAGGGAAAACAATCCTCTCTGTGAGGGTGTTAAGGCACTGTCATATTTTCTATAAAAGCTGTAGATGCCCCATTCCTGGAGATATCCAAGGACAGGCTGGATGAAGATTTTGCAACCTGGTTGGTTATAGGGGGGTTGGAACAAGATGAGCTTTAAAGTCCCTTCTAACCCAAATCATTGTGTGGTTCTAGGATAAATAAAAGGCTGCATTTAGCAGCTGAAGCACCATCCCTGCTGCCACCAAGTGCTTCAGACATTCAGGTGCCCATCCTTGGTAGCCAGAGTAGACATGCCTGAGCTCAAGCATCCTACGTAACACCCACTGTGGAAGAGGGAAAAAACGTGGCAATCCCCAAATTGTGCCTCCTCAAGCAATCAGACCAGAATATAGACAGCAGTGTATATATAGAACATAAAATATTTACACAGTGTAATTAAAGATGAAAAAGTTGTGGAGGTTTTCATTAGACTAGAAAAGTTGATGTTCACTAGTAGCAGGTATTATATAACAAGGTGATAGAGGTCATCAACGGATAAGTAATACATTAAAATTGAGGCATAAATATTGTTTTTTCTCCTTGTAATAATATCAGAATGCTCTTCTAATACAGCTTTTCAGTGATATACTAGTTGAAACAGATCAAAAAGTGATGTTTTTTCTTGCTGTATTACACTCCATGGGAGTGTTGAATCATTCAGGAACCAGTCAGCTCATGTGCAAGGACAGAACTCTGCCTCTTAACATAGAATCACCAATGAGAAACAGAATTACTTATAAGCAAACCAGAAATCCACTTGGGCCAGTGGTAAATTACGTGAGGAACTGGAATTTCAGTCTGAAAACGTATTCAACATTCTGTTTAAAATAGTAGGAGTTGCAAATGAACTCTCAGAGCCAAGTGCCATCAGTCCTT
The DNA here is from genome assembly GCA_003676055.1 of Chloebia gouldiae. Classification (NCBI taxonomy): domain Eukaryota; kingdom Metazoa; phylum Chordata; class Aves; order Passeriformes; family Passeridae; genus Chloebia; species Chloebia gouldiae. The sequence goes on along the minus strand of QUSF01000017.1, from coordinate 9,686,274 downwards.
CAATAATGTGTTTCTACTGAGGTTCTTGGACTGTCATTTTGTGTCCAGTTTACACAGGAACTTTAACTCTTTACGATTAATGTCATCATAACCAAAATTTCATAAATGTAAGCTAAATACCTGGAATTTTCATTATTTTTGGCCAACAAATCCCAAGACTGCTCTTGAGCCTTCAAAGGCTCTGCTGTATTTTCATGTCAAGCTCGAAGCAGTGACAAAAAATACAAAAAAATTTAAATGGCTAATACCTGCTGCGATGAAAAGAAAGATATATTTATATGGTTTTAATTACTAAGTTTGTGCACACAGCCATTACTTGTACATGGTGCACATGATTTTCCTGCTAAGGAAGAGTCAAAAAATAAAGTACTGGGATGCTGTGTGTATTTCTGTCCTGTGTGCTGTAATTTTCACATTTTACTGCAGAAGAATAAACCAAAGATTTTTCCCATTTCAGCAATCCTGGATACACAACAATTTAGGGAGCTATAGTATTGACTGTAACAACTCTTAACTGAGTGGTTATCAAATTAAGAAGAAATGAACAAAAATATAAATCAATTCTTACTGCAGTGTAATTAAAAGAAAACCTGATTTACCATACACTTTAATGGAAAGAGAAATGAAATACAGATCATATTTTTTGTACACTACTTTCCACTCTCTCCGTAATTAAATGTTATTAAATAAATGAATAAGTTTATGCCATCATTCAGGTATTGTCTTTACTACCAACTATGACTCAGAGATCAGACCAGCACTGTGAATTAAAAGAGATTCATCTTCCTTCCTGTGAGGGCATTGCCACACCCTGCTGAATAATCTTATTTTTAAACTTCTCATCAGAAATAACAGCCAAGGAAGGAGAGAGGAGAACTGATTCAAAGGCAAGAGGAGGATCAGAGATAAAAACTGATTATTTGGTTTAAAGAGAGGAGAGATTCATAGCCACTACAAATGTTTTGTTTCCTCTTCTTGATGAACCTCTTTCACTGTACTGGTAAAGACACCCCTGAGGAGTGAGTGGTCTGTAGAGCTGTTTTCTCCTGAGTTTTGAGGTCTCTGGAGCACAGGTCCAGAACAATGAAAAAGGCACCAATAAAAGAAGCATAATTTTATATAACTTATTCCAAGTACTCCTGCTCTCCCCTGCACATACGCTGCTTTGCTTTTATTCCTGAAACATACCCACAAGAAATCTAAATATTGCACCAGCTTCCTCTTTCCATAAAAATAAGATAAAAGTTGCACCCTTACAACTGCCACCTGCTAATGAGGTCATACTCAAGGTCCTGATCAGACAATGACAGGAGAGGCTCAGGACGTACGTTGATGTCCTCCAGGTCGAGGAAGTTGAGGACGACGCCGTTGCGTTTCCAGATGATGGGAGGCCGCAGCGCCCCACGGATGCTGCAGGTCAGCACGGTGCTGAGGCCAACGGTGATGGTGGTCACAGTGACCCTCTGCTCCTCCGGCAGGCTCAGCTGAATCACCTCTGCACAAGGCAAAAGAACAGGGACAACATCAAATACCACACGGGGAAGCTGCTCCTCTTCTCCCCTCTCTGACTCCTGTTCTCATTCTGGGAGTAACTTTGGAGGATTTCGCCAAGGAGATGGGGTACCTACGCTATACAAAGAAAGGCTCATCACCAATAAAGCCAAGTAAAAGACAAACTGAATCTGTCTCAATCAAATTCCCTGCACCCCTTTCCTGATGCATCTCAGCTGTGGCAGAGGGATGAGCCGAGGCACTAAGGGGGTCAGCTGGCCAGCCTGGCTGCCCTTATACAAAGCAGTCAGCAACAGGAGGACAAGCAAAGGCTCTCTGGCTTGAGATCATCTGGGCTCATTTCTCTAGAACACTCCTCTCAAAGTCCTGTGAAAAGGTACAAGAATGAGTCATGTTTGCTCCTTGAGGAAGAATTAAGGTCAGACTGCTGCTGCTGAAATATAGATAAACTAAACATAGTTTCAAATTGACCGAACACTGGAAGTCACCAAGCTTGAAAAATTCTTTACCAAACATAGCCACATTTGGCACCTGAGATACAGATGTCCTAAAAAATAAAAGCTTTCTAATATTTTATTTAAATAAAAACCCCACTTATTTTGACTTACGTGTGCCACACAAAAGAAACTCCTGAGGCAGAGGACCTTACTGAAAACCTCAGCACCAGCTCTCTGAAACCACACTATTGCACATTGTTTCCTTCTAGCACCTGACAGGAGATGTGGCTGCATCTTTTGCCATGTGCAGTCACACAGAAAGGTCAGACCTGATACCAGAACTACCCTGGGTGCAGATTGCCTTTATGTAGCATTTTGGCAGCAGTGAGACAGTGACTGGGCAGTCAGGCCACATTGTCCAAGCTCCTGTAGCCACAGCTTTGTAAGTCACACAATGGCTTTTCCTTCCTCTTATTCCCAAGCTCTGCAATAAGAAAACTATATCGCATGTAAATGATGAAAATTGGTCTTTCAAGGTAAAGGCCCATTGAGAGGAACAGGGAATGTTCACAGCTGGTGTTACTTTGCTTCATCCAACTCCAAAACCTGGGCTAGGAAATGAAACAACCTCTCCCAGCACCAAAGCTCTTCCTTCCTCATGTCCACTGGCAACAACAGCAGTAAAACACAGATGAAAGAGACTGATACTGCCTCACCCAAGGCTATATGCTTTGGGAAAAAGCCCTTCAAGCAGTGCTGACAGTGTAAAATGACATAAAGGGGTCAGGTTACTCCCTCCCACCAACTGGTAAAACTACTCTTCATCTTGTCCACTTACAACTCTGTCATTAGATCCCACACAAAATCTGAATGTCACTTGCATGGAAAAAAATTTTAAAAACCCAGTATCGACATTTGCAAGCACAATTTCCCACCTTTTCACGTATTATCTAATTGAAAAATTGCTTTAACATCTCTTGAGTAGCAAACCTCTTAAATCTGTCACTAAAATATTCAGCAGCATTGGGCAGCCTCAGTGCTCTGGTATGGCAACTGATTGTGAAGAATTAGTGCAAAACCTGCTTGTGAAAATACTCCAATAGCGCAGCACCCCTTCTCTTCTGCTTCTTCCATCTGAGTGAGAAGCTAACGTGTCACAAAATGTTCACCACTGTGGATCTGAGGCTGATTTTGGGCTGCAGGGTCCATAAAGCATTGGGGTGTCTGCCAGCAGTGAGCATTTCTCCCACTTAAAATTCCCAGTGCTATTTCAGGATGTGTACAAGCTGTTCTAAATAAAAGGTAACTATAGTTTTGACAGATGGCTGACCAAAATTAGCAATGTTTGACCAACGTGGTGCTACTGTTTGTGTTGTGGTGGCTCCCAGAGGCATTACATGAGAAGACTGACACAGTCTGACAATCAAACCCTAAACACCAAAAGGGGAGATGAAGAAATATTGGGAAGGGAACATTACCCATTCAAGATTACTGAGCAGGTTAGGAACTAAGTTGGGAACACATGACACGTGACGAAATCACACTGCCTTCAGGTACCTGCTGGAAGAAATCAGGGATGTGGCAACTCGGGGGCAGTGGGCCATTGGAATAGAGATGTCCCAGGGAACCACTGAATAGTTTGGGTTGGAAGGGACATTAATGACCATCTCTGCAACCCCTGCCATGGGCAGGGACATCTTTCACTCAACCAGGCTACTCCAAGCCCCATCCAACCTGGCCTTGAACGCTTCCAGGGATGGAGAGTCCACCCCACCACCCTCCTCCAGCTGCCTGAAAGATGTAAACAGCACACAGGGACTAATAATGTACTTATTTTCTACATAATGAAAAGCTTCTTTTAATGAATAAAATATTTGGAGTGCACTTGACAGGATAAAGAACTGATAATTACAATAATTTGTAGCACACAGTAGGGCTAATGAGGACATCTCTTCTTGAGGAGAAATGAAATAGAGGGCCATTCATTTACAAGAGAATTGTTTTTTTACATTTTACTGCTGTTTTTTTTAATTCCCTCTGCTGTTTTTCATGGTGCCTAGAATTCCCTGGCTCATACTGGGCTTCCATAAGCTCCTTCTTCAGCAATGTTTTTTCAGTGCTCTCTTGCAGTGGAATTTAAGGCTTCCTGCCCATCCTACAAACAATTGCTAAAGAGGTTTTGGCTTTTGATTTTTAGAAGCACAGTAATGAAAAATACATTAAGGTTTAATTAAGAAGACACCTTGCACAGCTGACATTCTTGGATAGACCATATAAGGCCAAGAGATGTGTTTTTTACGTTAAAGCATGCAATTAGCACAGACCACTTCAACAATACAAACACACTCCTTTTAAGAGTATTTCTATGGAGTATATTTGACAGCACCTTATTACCAGTACATTTGAGAGGCTCTAATTAACATCTAAAAGCCTTTCTACTAATACAGAATTATTTTGTGTGGTTTCAGTAATTGCTTTTTTGTTTTCAATAGAAAAATATTTCCTTATACAAGCAGGTGTATTGGGGAGGGAACAAGATTCCTTAAGATGATGTGAGGGCTGAGCTTTTTTTAAAAGACTCAATATTGTATTAAGCTATAGAGCTTAGACACTGCTGCCATTGGTTTATGTGTAAAAGTTATTCAAGTCACCATAATGGTTTTGTGTAGAGCTTCTAGATGAAGTATTGACCACTGTTCATTTTATTTTAAAAAACCTTTAGCAGATAAAAGGATTTTTACTATGGGTATAAAACTGAACAGAACAAATAGACAATATTCAAAGGGTGCTCATTTGCAGAAGAATACAACCTGGAATGGAATTTGGTCCTAAATGTTACGTTCATTTGGAAATCCTTCAGGATGATGCATGCAAACCATTTTTCTACATTCCACAGGTTCAAATATCAGTCCTTGCTGACCACAGTTATCAAACTTTGTGTCAAACCTGATACTCTTCTCTGGGATTTCAGCTGAAGTAGCTCCTCAGCTTACTCCAGCTGGAAATAAGTTCCTGCCAACTATTCTGCCATCAGAGAGAGATTATATCATCAGAGAATGGGATGCTATCATTCTTCACTCAATTTTTAATGGTTCCAGACAGGGGTAGAGCCTTTATAATGATTCCCTTTAAAAAGAAATTAGTGTAAACCTGTGCCTGTGTATCAGAGGACCAGAACTAATCCCTGATCATGTAGATGAAAGACACCAAATGTGGAAGAAAACCAAGGTCAGTGAAAGGCAACCAGGACAAAACAAACTCTCTATTGGTGATGGCAGCAGATCAGTGCCTGAACACCTTGTGGTTCAGGAATTAGGGTAGTGCCATCTTCAGCTCCAAGTGCCTTATTCAGGAGAGTAAAGGAGACCCCTCTCTGTGTGATGGGGGTTAGTGCCAAGGGGTTATTCAGGGGAGGGACCACTCTTGTCCATCCTCTCCCACTTTCCTGCCTGGTATGGTATTCAGCCTGAAGCACTGAGCAACTTTGGTGACCCAGCTGTCACCATCTTGATGTTCTTACATTAAATTTTTTGCAATACCAGGTCCCATGGTGACATGTGAGAATGTGAAGTCTTAGTAATTCCTTCCCTTATAAAAAAGTGTCAAGATATTGCTGAACATTTTCCTCTGTCCCTCCTCCTCTCCAGTGGTATTTAAGGTGCTAAGCTGGAGTTACACTGCACCTCCACAAGCTCTGCATACTAATGCAGCAGGTATTACCTGTTGTGCTGGTTTATCATGGAAATCTTTTTCTCCCCTGTCATTTGCAGCCCACCAAAGGCAATAATAATTTCACAATGAAGACATGTATAATTAAGGTCATTACAGGGAGCAGCCTGCAATGAACATTTATGGAGAAAACCTCATTGATGTACCATGGCATGGAGATAATTTAGATAGTGATGTTGGGCACCTGCCTTTGCTCATGCTGCACTACCTACAGAAATAGATTTTACACTTTAAATAGTGCTTAATATCATTAATTAGATATCTTCCCTTAAATCTAAAGAAAATACACATTTTAATGCATTGTTGCTGCCTTCAATCATTGCTACAGTTGTTCATGGATATCTTGCCTTGCTGAAACAGAGTGTCATAGAATTCCAGAATGGCCTGGGTTGGAAGATTATCTCACTCCAATCCCTTGCAGTGGTCAGGGACATGTTCCACTAGACCAGGTTGCTCAGTGCCCTCCAGCCTCGTCTGGAACATTTCCAGGGATGGGACACCCACACCTCCTCTGGGAATCCTGTGCCAGGTCCTCACCAGCCTTGCAGGGAAGAATTTCCCCATAACATTTAATCCACTCTTGTTCTATCGCTGAGATCCTGCTTACGAGACAAGGCAATCCTTTTTAAATCCTGTAACTCATCCTCAGAAGGGAGACAATGAACCAAAACATAGCCTTGTCATTCTCATAGGAGAATGACTTTCAAAGAAAGTTTCCAGCACTGATTCTTGCCCCCAAATTAATGCAGAGAGACCTGTTGTTTGTGAACTGAAGCATGGGTAACACAGCCCTAAATACATCGTGTTTCTCCAGCAATGGTTCAAGTCAGGGGTGATTTAATGGGATGGAAACTTTAGTGTCTACTTAATTCCCCAAGTCCTGCAGCTGTGTTTATGCACTGCATTAGTAAAATCTGTTTATTGCCTTGTGGCCATGAAGGTCAGTGGTGATTTTAGCATTTGTTTCAACATATAAAAGAATTCTCTAGCTGAACACATTCTCAGATGAAGACCTAACTGAATACAGAAAACAAAAATAATTAATAGAACATAGTTAAAAATAGAATATACCTTTTATAATTACTCTTTTCTCCAATAATTTTGATGAGATATATTTGGCTCTGCATAGAATTTGGAGAAATTTTAGACTCTCTTAAAGCTGAGACAACTGCAGCTAATTGTTTTTAAAATGACTGTGCTATTTGTGAGATGCATTTCTAAACGTGCAACTGATGGTGATGTTTGGCCAGCCAAGGAGGGACTCTGGTGATACTGCTGGGGACACACTGGGGTGGGATGTCATCTGGTTAGTCACAGCAGGGAGAGGCTAAAAGCAATGAAGGGCGATTCACACTGAGTCTGAATCTGTAGAACATTGTATAATATGCTTATAAATTGCTCATATGAGGATTTGATTTAGTTTCTACCCTAGTCTACAGACCAAAAAAATGAATTAGTAACAGTCTCAGTACACAAATTACCCTGGGTTTGCATCCTGTTGCAAACCTCTCCCACTGGCTGCTTTTAGGACTATCTCCAGAAGAAACATTGCCATGCCATCACATTTTGCTGGTTATTAAGGTTCAACAGGCTGGTCTTACCCAGACACATTTAACAACTTCTCACCTGCCCAGAGTCAGGTGAAAGGATTATCCATCACCCAGCAAAAACCCCTTAATTTTCTGAATGCCAGCACAGAATTAGAGGAAAGCCAGTCATGCTACTAGAATTGTTTATGTTATTAATTAACAACCTTAGAGTTGTTAATGAACATGATTAAAGTAGTTCACAATTAATGAACCCAGAGAATTCCTACAGCTCCCACATCAGTTCAGTGCAGGTGACTGGGATGAGGTTTCTGGCTTTATGACCTGTGAAAAACACCACCAGGAGCTGGCTCTGCCTCTGGCCACCCTTGGTGTGACCCACCACTGCCCAGCTGCCACTGTGGGAAATCTCAGGAGCTTGGTGTCCCTCAAAAAGACATTCCTCTAAGGATTGCAAGCTTAATTAATGTGAACAAGAAAATTATTTCTAAATCTGACTAGGAATGTTCATATCTCAGCTTTATTTTGTAACTGCAGTAATTCAGGTTCTTAATGTAATTTATAAATCCTCAGGACTTTTTGTGGGCTACTTCAGAAAACATTTTATTGCAAATTCTCTACTAAATTACTAATGCTGTTTTTTAAGTAATAAAAAAGCATAATTATATATCTAGCAGAATTTACTACCTGAAGCACTCTTCTGTCATTACTCTTGATGGCCACGGGCTCTGACTCCTCGAGGTAGGTCCCAACCTTACTTTTGAAGCTAAACCCTGTCTTGTTGTGGAACTCAAAACAAATGTGTGCAAGTCCCCATGACACTCAGCTCTGGTGTGGTGGTGAAGACACTGCCTCTCATCCCTATCTAGCCCATGTCACCATAACTTTGAACAAATGTAAGAGAAAAACAGCTATTTAAATAAATAAATATTATGATATCTTTTACTTTTCTTCACTAACTGTGTCCATAAAATGCTATTGATGACATTTCAAAGAATGGTTTGTGTTGGAATAGATCTTCAGAGCTGAACTTGTCAACCCCTTCCCACAGGCAGGAACTTCCACAAGACCAAGCTGCTCAGAGCAGTTCATTATTTATATAATGAGAATATGCCACAGAAAATAAAGCATAACTTGAAAAAAATATTTAATGTCAGAGTTAGCTTCTAAGGGGATTAGAACTTCAGAGAGACCACATTGTCCTGCTTCTATGAAATACCTGCATGTTTCCCTCTGGAAGAGTGATGGAATGCCCCAGGGGAAGTTGAGCTCATTTCCAGCAGTTGGGTTTGAGAGCAACTGAAGATCAATTCAGATCTCCTGAACCTCAGATTTGGAGGCTGGTGCCATGTCTGAGAGGGTGCCTCAATCCCCTTCTGAGCCCAGTTGGGACCCTGGGTCACCCTGCCTGGCTTGGTGATCTGTTCCCAAGAACTGACTAGAGAGAATCTTCAGGTGAGTAATTCTGAGCCACCTGCACTGGAAATGTCACATCTGCAGAGCCAAACTCTGTTCAAACAGCTGCTTAAACAATTATCTAAATTATACACAATGTCCTCTCAAAAATGATACATATTTAAGAAGTCCAGCTCGCTCATATGAATCTGTATCAAGCATATTCACATTGCTATTAAATTTGCTAAAAAGTGTTTATATTGACTTTTAACCAAATGCAACTTTTTTATGTACTTTATCCTAATGAACAATTTGTTTTCTTTTTTTTTTAAAGGAAAGAAGCAACACACTATCTATCACAAAATCCCATCACTGTCCTCCTGCTACTAATCAGAGGGAGAACATTGAGTTTGTGCAGGAAGGGATAATTAATTCATTCTTGAAAGTACATGAATAAATATAAGTTGTTCAGTGCTTAATTATTTAATCTCCTGAGAGTAGTGATGGATTCATTATGCAAATAAGCATAAGTAGTCTATTTTAGAAAAAAGTTTCCATAAAAGCATTTGTTTTTATTTTAATTTCCTATTTCCCACAGATTGAGAGCAATGTTGATATGATTAATTTCTGATAAAATATTCCCCTGTTGTACCAAGAGTGTCCTGCTGAGATTGTAGCAGCCATGCATTTCCCGAGCCACTTTATTAATCTGAAAAGTAAAATTGCTAATGGTCTAACTGACTCTTAGATTCCTTCAGGAAGTCACAGAATCACAGAATGGTTTTGGTTGGAAGGGATTTTAAAGTTCATCTTGTTCCACCCTCCCTGCCCTGGGCAGGGACACCTTCCTTCAGACCAGGTTGCTCCAAGCCCTGTCCAACCTGGCCTTGAACACCTCCAGGGATGGGACAGCCACAGCTTCACTGGGCACCCTGATCACACAAGTTTAACAAGAGACTCAAAAGACTTATCTCTTTTTCTTAAAAACAGTCAAATCACACTACAAGGTCCTCCTCTGCCTCTTTCCAAATAACTGTGGGAGAGCAGAATTAAAACCTCTCACTGACTCCATCAAAAAATAAAGAACATTGTGAGTTTTTGGGGACACATATGAAGTGTTGCAGCTGCTCTGAGTTTCATATTTTCTATCCTCCTGGAACTCTAAGACACAATTAGCATCTGTTGTTTCATTGCCACAAAAGCAACATTTGTATCTTTTAAAAGGTTTATTTTAGCATTTTTAGGAATTAAAAAGTTTCTCCAAATCCAGAAATTCCTTAGCTTTGAGACTGGGAACTCTAACACAGGCAGGTTCTGTCAAAACAACAAGACTTTGAACAGCCACTATCTATATTTAAACTATGGTATTTCAGAGTTTCAGAAGAAAACCCATACGAAACCACTAAACTTACTTTTGTAACTTTTCTAAGTTACAACAGCTGAACTGATTTATACCTGATTTAAGGCAGAAGAAAATAGCTTCTAGTGGAGGATGTGGCATGCCAAGTTTCTCCCTGGAGTGAATTTTTATGGATGCTCTATAAACCCCTGGGGTTTATCATGGAAATACTGTCAGAACATTAAGTTCAACATGACTCGTGGGAACCACTAAGATGTGTACAGAAATTACTTCAAATATAGAGACAAGTCAAGCCATGGGATTTTTGGGGTTCAAGAAACATTCATCTATAATTTAAAACCCCTGAGTAATCAAAAATGGCCTTATCAAACTGCTCTAATCTTTCACTCTGTTCATTTTCCTTTGAGCTCCTGGCCAGCATTATGAAATGAATGTGACGCACAGAAAAAAATGGATGAACCAGGAAACAAGGATCCTAGAAACTAACTTTGTACTTCTTCTAAACCTCAGATTAAGGGTTTGTAAAAAAAATTCCAAGCGTTTAAAATCAATTATGCATATTTTTTTCACATCCCCACCTTTATTGTGCTCATAAACAACCAAATCAGGTAGAGCACACCTTTGGAGTTGTAAATAAGCATTAGTAATGTTTTTCATTGAGTTTTCATTGCTTTCTGTGGATGACTGTGAATTTAGCTACGGTGATTATCTGGATTTTGCATCTTTCCTGACTATAGCCATGTTCAGGATGCTTAATAAATGCAAGGACTCTGCTCTCCTGTGCTCGTGTCAATTCCAAGACACCACCTGACATACTTCAGGTTGGATGGGCCTTGGAGTAACTTGGTCTAGTGGAAGGTGTCCCTGCCCATGGCAATGGGGTTGGAACTGGATCATCTTTGAGAACCCTTCCAACCCAAACCATCTGTGATGCATTTCTTCTCATCCTGAAGTGCTGCTGGTCCTGTCCCAGAAGGTGACCAATCTAATGTGTGCTGCAATCATGTACCAATGGCACAAACAGCACAAATTAGGCTAGTGGGGATCCTGCAAGGTTACAGCAAGGTTGCTCTGCAGCAACATTTTTGCAGCTAACATCTTGCATTTTCAAAACACTTCAGTTGGTAAAAACTTTGGCACCAGCACTCTCACCATGTCCTTCTCCTATTCAGAACTACCTGGATGAAGTTTAGGAGAAAGTCAGGAATGTGCAGAGGAACAGCAAAGAACCAGGTAATTCAGTGACATTCCTTTCTGGGGAGGATGATGATGCAGGGAAAGCAGAAAGCAAAGTACAGTTCCTAAAGAAAATCCCTGGTTTACTGCTATCAGCATTGTTTTTTTTTGTGGGCAGGTTTTGTCCAGAAACCCTTTTCTGCAGAAACCCCTGCAGAGAAGACCTTTTAACTGGGCAATTCATCAGAACTCCAGTGCAAGGCTGGGCAGGCAGCTGGGATCTTGGGACAAGATTTGGAATCAAAATGGACAACAAAAGGTTTGGAAGGGACCAGTAAGGAATGGGTAAGTAAAGCCACCGAAGTGGCTTCTTCAGTGGAGCAGAAATCTCTGCAGAGAACTCCAGAGAGAGTGTCAAGCTGTTGTCATAGCAGGAGAAGCAGATTTAATCTTTGTCTAGACAGTTAAACCCTACTCTACCTCAATTTCCCCCATATGAAACCTCTCCAGGACATTCTGGGAATAAGGTGTCTGAAAAGATTTCTTGGAACCATGATAATAGGGGTCAAACAAATACCCACAAGCATGTTGGATTTCTTATTAAAGCCCCTCTGAGGTTCACAGATAAAATCCACATATAAAACTGAAATTTAATTACACAAAAATACTTTGAAGCTGTGATTTGAAGCCTCTGCTGCAAGAAACTTGAATTCCAGTAAAAAAAAAAAGATAAATGTTGCATCCTTGAAAGTAACGGGAAAAACAAATCACCTTGACTACCATATTAAAAAGCATATTGAAAAGCAAGATACGCTGGCAAAATGTGGCCAGCTGTACTTTGTGTACCAACCTGACACCAGCATCTTGAAACTTTTACATCTGCAGAGCAAAATGATTTATGGAAGCTGTTCTTTATCATTCAGGCTTATAAGTCTTATGTCACATAAAACCCCTTGGCACTGAAGAACATTCTGATTGTGATGGGAAACAGGAGTGGGGAGCAGTGACAGCCTCCATCACCTGACTCGCCCAGCACCCTTCTCATTCTGCTGGCGTACACCAGGTTTGCACAGAACAGACAGGACTTAGTTAGAGAGCAGCTATTCAACAATTTTATTTTTCTTATCTTATATCCTCAACCTTATTTTCAACTATTCAAATGCAGCTCTGAAGGCAGAAATGATTCATTGCTCCCTGGATTTTTCTGTAACACCCTTCACCATTAAATCGTCTTCAGAAATGCTCGCGAGCACCTTTGACATGTTTGCTTTAGCTGAGTTATGTAGCCTCAGAGAGGGATTATTTGCCATAAAGAACTTTTTTGCCCTTCTGCCTCATTTCTGCTCAGCATGCTCCCAGCTCCGACCTGTCCAAAATCTCCCATTCCTGCTGAGCTTCAGTCACTCCACCTCACTGACTGCAACTGTGACTGACAGCCCTTACCAGTCATCCCATGGACAGCTGGGGCCCATCTCCCTTCCCCAGAGCCACAGCAGAGCTCTTGCATCACCTCTGGATTTGATGCCTCCCAGGTCCAGCAGAGGCTGATGGAACAAAGCATGGCCTGGTCCTGCTCCTGCCTCTGCATGGACAGCCCCCACCACTTTTCACCAAAGGAATTTCTCTGCAAAAACCAGAGAAGCTTTTTCCTGAGTCTGTGCAATCTGTACCTGAGTTTGCATCTCAGAACTTGGCCCCACTTGTGCTGTGCCAAACCCCCCAGTGCTCTGCCCACCTCTGCTCTCCAGATCACCAGCCTGCTTCAACATGTGTTTCATCAACTCTTCCAAACATCCAGAATTTAAAATCATAGAACCACTGCATGCTTTGGGTTGGAAGAGACCCCAAAGAGCTCTCTTCCAGTTCCACCCTCCCTGCACCTTTCAGCAGACCAGCTTGCTCTAAGCTCCCTCCAACTTGGTCCTGAATATTTCCAGTGACTGGGCAGCTACAGCTTCTCTCTAATGGCCACATTTCCAGTCCTTCTTCCTATTAAAATGATCTTATATTTTTTCCTGTATTTTAATTGTTTCCTTCTCAATTCCCATCAATTATATCTCATTATCTCTTTGTGTGTGACATTAAATGGCTCTGTGCTACCCATCACCTTCTCCTGATACAAGTGATCAAAGACCACAGCACAGAGATTTCTCTTGTACTGAAAGAATAGGATCCTAGATCTCACTATTTTGGTGAGGGCTGCTAATACTGACTTTTTAGGCCAATTGCAGTGGATACATGCCTTATTTACATTCAATGATCACAAATTAAAATCAGCTCAACAAACTGAAAATTTGAGGAATGCACAGTGCACTATATATAATAAATTACTCTTAAGTCTATAAATTAAATATAAACACAATCTTTAAATATACATTTAATTTAAAACACACCAGAAACCCAGTGGGCCAAATGAAAGACTGTTTAATGCTAAATTATTTGCCAGCATAGCCACCATATGCCAAGCACCACAAATAACAGTATTCATCACATCAAGAGCCTGGAGACAGTTTCTTTTTAAGATCTTTAGCACAGCACTCATCACAAATATTGTCAGCCAGATGCTCTCTTTTCCCAAGAAATAATGCATGCTTAATGTGAAGAAGAGCCCAGAAATTCTTTTGGAATGCATGACCATGTGCACATCACAACCACCATACCACAGAAACAGTTAAATGGTGTCCATCCTCAGAGATGGTTCCTGCCTGAACATAAGCCTTCCTCACCTGCTCCAACCAGGCTTTCCTCTGGGTCTCCTTTATGAAGAGACACAGAAACAACATCCACAATATATTTATTTACTCACCAAAGGTCAGATACAAATTAGTACATCATAAAAAGCCAAAACATCAGCCCTGATGGCTCAATAGCTTTTGAAATATCTTATTTAAGTCAAACCTTGGTGACAAGAAAACAGCTGAAATCAACACTGAAGTGTAGTTACTGCTCACAATGTTAAAAATTTCCAATGCAAACCCCTCAGCCAATACAAGTATTAATAAGATCAGTGGTTGACTTGTAGATGCCAGTATTTATCATCCATTCTGTATATCATGACTTTGCTAATGAAATGATTTTCACAGACACAACATGACATTCATTCACTAAGATATAACACATACCTGCAGGGCATGCAGTGAAAAGCCTTCTGCTGTATTTTAATTGATGTATAGTCCTTTGTGGCTTATACCACTTCAAAGTAATCAAATTCTACATTTTTAATAGTCTCAACTGTGTTATTATTAATTTGGGTAAACAATTAATGGTAATTTATGGAGCTATTATTTCATTAGTCCCAATGCTGGTACAGTGCCACACAAGGTTTGGTTTGGATTCTACAAGTGAGCCACAGACATCTACAGGGCCCAACCATGGCCAGGGCTTCACAGGGCAAAGCTGTGTTCAAAAATATATTAAAAATACTTTAGAAATGCAGTTCATGCCCTAGAGAGCTACAGTGAAAATATGCAACAAAGCTAGTAGACGGAATGGGAGATCAAGGCATAGTTAGGGAGAATGACTTGTGTTGAGCAGAGCAAACCTTGTCTCCTCACTCCTGAGCTGTACTGACAAACCTCCAAGAAAGTCACAAACTAGTGTGGGGAATATTGTTTCTTCTTGCTGAATTCTGATTTTTTGTCTTTTTACTCTGATGACCAACTCAGCTACCAGTATTTGGGATTTCTCTGTCTCTGGCAAGACCCCAGGTGAATGAGTGAATGTTCCTGTCAGTGGAACACACAGTGTTCCTGTCAATAATTCTAGATGGAAGGGATTTAATAAGCATTAGCTAGATTATGCTATTTAAACAGGTGACATGAACATTCTTGCCTTTGTCTTACGTTTCATCTTTTGCAAAAACCCTAATTTTTTCTCTATCTTTTCTGCTACTTTCTCTCTTCCCCTTACTAAGATTACAATGAGCAAGGCAGAAAAATGCCAACACATGGAATTGAAAAGAATGCCTCTGATCCTACAAAAAGAGCATCCTGAAGTGAAAATGCCTCCAGCTAGTGCCAAAAGCTGAGAGACACTGCTTTTTAGTCCAGGTCAGCTCAAGAAGGGTGTCATTTACCACCCCAATTTCATTATAAGAAGGAGATGCCAGTGCTCCTGCCACGAGTCAGGCAAACCTCACTTCCCACCACGGGCAAGATGAACTTTTCAGGAAAAATCTCAGACATTCTGCAAAGCAGTGCTTAGATTACACAGGCTCACAGCGCAGCAGGGTTGTGGTAATGCTTGATAAACCTCACCAGATAGGTTGGAACAAAAGTGTAGGATGAAGCCTGCACCTATTCCTGAAAATGAAAAGCATCAGTGGTACCTCAAGATGTGCACCAAGGGTTGACTTCCACAAGCATCCTTTCTCTTTGCTCCACCTAAAGCTGTTCCTGTAATTTTAAATCCCCTTGCTGAAGACAGGACTGTCTCACTCGATGCACTGCAAATCAGCAAAACTCAGTGTAAATCAAAACCCATGTGGATATAGGAAACATCAAGGATGAAGTCAGGGACATACTGTGAAAAAAGGCTCTGAATGATTCAGAGGAATAGATTTCAGATGTTTCAGCAAACTGAACATTCATAAACTGCAGCAGAACTGCTCCTTTCAGGCTGAATGTGGCCTCTATTCCCAAGTTATGGAAGACAGTGATTGAAGGAAGGAGAGAAGCCAAGGACACAGAGCCAACTGTGCTCCCCAGTATTTTCATGCAGAGAGGCACAGAAACACTGATCTTTTGTGATGCTGCCTACTGTGCTGTGGGCACTTGGTTAATCTACTTTTTCCTACCTTCTTCTCTTAGCAATACCTGAGGGAGTGAACTGCTCACTGGAATTTGTTGCGTGTTTGAGGGTAAAGCATCCTTATCTGCTGCAGAGTTACAGAGGTTGGTAAAAAGCACAGAGATCCCTTGTTCCTAATCTCCCATTACTGTAAGGCACATTAGCCCTGGACATGCCTGAAGACCACACCAAGGAGAAGTCTGGCTGCCACACCTGACAGAGCACTACTTGTGCAGACAGGAGAAACCTGCATGGGACAGTCTCTTGGGGACACAGTGTTTTGGGGACACTTCAGGTCTAAAGCAGCCTCACTTCAGGCCTATGTGGATTCTATCACTGAATCTTATTGTTTGCTGCAACTTGCAGTGGGAGACACAAACCTGCACTTGCTCAAGGCATGAACAGCATCCAATGTCCAAGAACTCAAAACAGTATTTCATGAGAGAAGAGGATCTGAGTTGTTTATGCTTGGTGACTGACACCGAGTGGGAGAAGCTGGCATTTGCCCAGGATGTCAAGGTTAACAACCTTTCTATTACAAAGAATTGTATGGATGAATCTTAAATGACTACATATTGTCAGGTGTTGATTTTGCATGCCCTTTGAAAGACAGTACTGTCAGCAAAACCGTGCCTTCTAACCAAATTTTGAAGTTCAATACTCTGTCAGCAAGGAAGAGTGTTAGCTCTTTAACTGACTCATCAAAATACTGTTTCTTTAGTTACCTCTAGTGACTTTCCATTTGAGTACTGCTCTGTGGCTGGCTCACCAGGACAAGGATATCTGCACAATTCATAGCTGTTTTTTTCCCCTCTCCCCAGTAATATTCCTTTATGGAAAGAATGTAAAAATCCTTGCTTTACAGATGGTGAGGTGAAGCAGGGACAGACGTTATTTAGCTGCAGTTACACAGTGCATCTGAACCAGAACCAGACACTTGCCTTATTTCCCAAGGTTACTTTTCCAGCCTCTCCGAGATTACTTTATAATCCCATTATGGGTGGAAGAGCAATGTACACACAGCTGCCTCCTTGGATTGCTCCTCTTGAAATGTGAGCAAGGTGTGAGTTCTCAGTGATCGTCATGCCCTGTTTTGGCCACGGCTCCTGTGGGGGTTTGCAGAAGGGCAGAGTGGGGACAGTTAACATCAACCCTGAAAAAAGAGCCTCAGAGGAGACTGGGGGCTGGGCTGAAATACACAACCACTGAACTAACAGCCTAACACCACAAGAAATGTCAGCTTAAGACATTCTGCACCTTCATGCTGTTACATTACAGTACAAGTCATCTGAGCTGGTATTGCTCGAGTCTTTTGATCCTTGCTCGGCTTTTCTATGTGCTCTGAAAACAAGCTCCCCCTTCCAAGAGAAAACAGAATGTGCCACCCCATGGCAATATTGTCTATTGGACAAGAACAGCAAATCACCTTCTTTGCTGTGCTGACACCTTTCCTGCCTGTTTTCTACTTCAGCTAGATGCTTTTCTTTGTCCCCAGTTCTTATTGGGAAGGTGGCCCTGTGTCCTAGGGGAGGTGGGGTCCCAGCAGCAGTGCTGTGGGGTGCTCTGCTCCTCCTGGGCTCCCTCCCAGCTTCATCATCCCAATATTGGTGTCACATTTATCACTGAGTGATGCACACAAATAGAAAATACAATAGACCAACTCATTTATTTCCACTTGTTATTGATGACCTTTCATGACTTTCACAACTCCGCCTCACTCTAACACTCATGAGTTATGGGGTCATCCGTAACTCAAGGAAATAAATGAAGCTTCCCATCAGCCTTTTGTATATCCCCATTTATGACCCTTTTTATGACCAACCTTTCAAGTTTTATCCCCTAGTATCTTGTTTTACAGTGATGTAACATTCAGATGCAGGGATGTATATCAATCAGGCCAAAGCAAAGTTGGGTTGGATTTCACTGGACAAGAGCTATGGTCATCCACAGGTACAAGGGCTATTTTTTCCACACCATCAGACCATGTCTGAGCCTCTACAATGAAATTATGCCAATGCTCAGGCTCCTTTGTTCCTACATGAGGTACAGTGGGTTTATATTATTAATTCACCTCAAGATCATTTGTGGAACAAGCTTATCCACAGAAATAACAAGATGCATCATATAAATTATTGGTTCGAAGGTTTGGAGAAGTTTGAGAGCTACTGCTAGAGGGTACGATGTGTATACAGCATTGCCTACAACATGCTGAATAACAATCCTTCAAAAAACTTCAGCTGCACCATTTCTGAGCAAGTGTGGTGCTGCTTTACAGAATACCTTTTGTCTTTGACCCGTCAGCAAAATGCCAGAATACTTAAATCAGATGGTATAGTAAGTCTCAAGGTAATATTTAAAATTCTTTGTATTTATCACAGGAGGTCCTGTGCCCCAGGTGCTTCAACGACCAGTTTTGTGGGAGTGGGCTGCCTCTGTACACCCTCATGGCTGTGCCAATTTCCACAGAGGTGCTGCAGCTCCCTTGGGACCATGACTATAAATCATGAACCGAGCCATGGCCAGTGCTGTCCTGGGGACAGCCATCCATGAGGTTGTAGGAAGAAACGTGGAGCTGGACTTGCTG
Source organism: Chloebia gouldiae (assembly GCA_003676055.1). Taxonomy (NCBI): domain Eukaryota; kingdom Metazoa; phylum Chordata; class Aves; order Passeriformes; family Passeridae; genus Chloebia; species Chloebia gouldiae. Next base: position 9,667,746 of record QUSF01000017.1, on the reverse strand, counting down.
GACTTGGGGCAAGTGATGTCCCTTCTCCATGCAACAGACAACCACTAAGGTCTAGAATCATAGAATTGTTAAGACTGAAAAAGACCTCTGAGATCATCAAGTCCAAATGTCAACCCAGCACCCACTACAATATTTATCACTAAACCATGTTCACACTATTCACATGTTTTTTGAACCCTTTCAGGAATGGTGACCCCACCACTTTCCTGGGCAGCCTGTTCCAGGGCTTGACAACTCTTTCCATGAATAATTTTCCTCTAATAACTAATCTAAACCTTTCCTGGCACAACTTGAGGTCACTCAGGTCAAGTGGTTTCCTGAAGAGTAGCAGTAGATTAAACCATGAAGAAGATGAGCTGCCTTCCAGAAGTCCTGTGTGACAAAGAAGCTGCAGGTGCAGAAATCAGGTGCTGCTCAGTGCAAGCAAAGGTGAAATAACCAGCCCCAAGCACAGACCCCATGGCAGGAGCAGCTGCTGACTGAGGCACTTGTGCAATTCTCGGCAGGACGTGAGGGTTAATTTATTCATCTATTTTGAACAGAAACCTGTAAGATCACCAGTTAGTGCACAGCAAGAAAGTCAAAGCAAAGCTCTTATGCCCTAAAAAAACAAACAAGACCTTGTGACTTCTCTTTTTGCTCTCTATACAAAGTCACAGCAAGAAGCAGTGTCACTGCCCTGTCAAACAGATACTACAGTCTCAGAACCAGCCCAAGACCATAAAGGTTGAGGGTAGGGCATAAATAAAGGACATTTCCTCTTAACTATGAGGAAAATAGTGAAACTGCCCATTGAGGCTTTCAAAATTGAAAGAATTGGAGACCTGATAATACTGATATATGGCCACACTTCCAAGGATTAAAGAGTGCTATAATAAGGAAATATGGTCAGACTTCAGAACCCAGAGCAGCTTCACAAAATAAAACAAACAGACCTTCAAAAATATTTTTCAGGCAATTAACTGAAGTCAAGAATATGGAAGGAGCACTGCCTTTTCAAAGGGAAAGCTAGAAAATAAACTGAAAAGACAAGAAATTGTCTCTGAATCAGGATCAAATTCCACAACTCAGGGGACTCCCTTCTACTGATTTTGTGGAAAATAATTTACTCTACAAATTAAAATGTAATGTCCTTCCTTAGACCCAAATGAAGGACTGCAGGGAGCTCCCAAATCCCAGTTCATGCTTCAGGGCTTATTCCACACAGATCAGAAGGGGGAGGAAAGAGGAGACAGGGAACTTGTGCCAACCTTGAACCATTCCTGTGACCTGATCCTAGTAAAAGAATGGAAGAACCATAATCCCCTTCCTGGAAGGATGGAAAATGAAAGAATACCATGTGCTTAAATACCCACAGCTCTTGGGAACAGAGATCAAGAATATGACCCTCTTCACATAAGAAGTTCCCACTGCAGATCACACTTGTTTCACTTGTACTGGGAAAAAGCATTTCCTCAAATATGCTTTCTTTGCAAAACTATTCCTGGCTTTGCAAACCAGCAGCTTCCCAAGTAACATTTCCCTGCAAGTCCAGGCAGTGAGGGTCTGGAGGAGCTGAGCAGTGGAGGACAGGGCTTGCTGAAGACTTTATTGGCAGTAGGGCAGAAGTCTTTTTACAATCCTTTACAGGTGAATGGGGAAAACTCAATAACATTCACTATCATTATTGAGTATAGTTATTAGCTTTGAACGTTTTCTAAAGTCAGCCTGTCATTAAGACGAATGTCTTAGTAATGGTAGGAATTTCCCAACTGGAGCATTAAAAATCCTGTAATGCCTGCATCATTAGCTGACTTGGAAGGCTCCTCCAGCCTCTCCAGCTCCACGTCACAATGATCAGTGCCACCTTCAGCTCCATTCATCTGTCCACAATCCACCCTGGAGCCTTTCCCATCATGATTCCTACTCTCCACAAAGCTTCTCATGGCTCTGCCTGTGTGGGTCCTTTCTGTGGGCAGACAGAGGATCTCTGCATTAATCCAGAGTGCAGGAGAAAAACATTTAGAAACATTATATGATCTCCACAAGTGAACTTCCTATGCAAGGAAAAAACAACCAGAAAAAAAACCGGGCAAAACCACGCTCTCCTGAAAATACAGCCCAACCATCAGCCAGATCTTGTCCAAGTCTGTGCCCCTCTGCAGCTCTCACGTCTTCCTCAGCCTGCTCCTGTAGCTCCCTATAACAATATCCTCAAAACTCCCTTTTCCATATCCCAGCTCACTCTGCCTTCATTTGTTGTCAAAATGACACTATCCAAAACAACTGAGTAGGTGGCTCCTAAGAGATGTGATCTGCAAGTCAGGATTTTGAAACTGGAGGTGTTCTCCATAATGAGCACAGGAAAAGCTGGAGGTACCCATCTCTGACTTGTGGAGGCAATGAAAGCCCAAGGTAAGCAAGGTGTTAATTTAAGCCCTTCAGTCAGATGTCCTGGATTAGGTGAGATGAAAAATAGGTGCCTCAGGACATACTTACATCACCTTTCTGTAAATAAAACCCTTGTTTTCCATTATAAAATGCAATAAAAGTAAATAGATACTTTATAGCCCTGAGGGGAGCTGACTATTTTTCCTCCCTGCTAGGGTGATGCCAGATTTGTACTCCCTGTTTCAGTGCAACAAAAGTAAATATTTTCAGCATTTGTATATGCTATCCATGGAATTCAGGTTAATACCAAGTGTTTGTCAGCATGTACGATGGAAAGGGTCAGCATTAGGGAAAAATTACAATGAGTTACTGAAAGATTTAACATTTTATACCTGTAAGTCATGATTCCTGTTTTCCACAGCTTGATTTTTAAATTTACCCTGATAATAAAAACTTTAATTTTGACAGAGGTATCACTGAGCCTCTGCTCTGATAATACCACCTGGAGACAACAAAGATCACACTGACTTTGAAATTACCTTGGCAAAGTGACTTCTATTGAAATAACTGGGCTTCCCAGGTTCTTCTCAAAATAACAGAAATACATCTTCTGTAATGTAATTTAAGAACTAGCTACTAGGCTGTGGGTAGTTTTGATTTTATTGATATTAGTTTAGTGAACACTGTATATTGTAAAACTGATAGAGTGGGAAAATGACTTCACTAGATTATCAAATTTGATGGAGCTGACTGCAAACGTAAGTATGGGAACTATCTTAACTACCTAAGAAGGTACTCAGTATTTCATTGTGGATTTTTTAATGTTTCATCCTCAGAACAACCTAAAACAGTGGCCCTGAAAACAATAAAATATGCTTGTGCAATACTGCCATTTATGTGCAGTTACACTTCATTATCTCTGTAATCTAACATGGGGGCTCAAAAGGAGAAGGCGAACATTTTCTGAGTGATTTAGCAGGATGCTTTAATGATGTATTGAAAATGAACATTGACCCTATGTAATAGGTGCTAAACTGACACTCTTAAAGCACTCCATCCGTTTCACCCAGACTGACTATCCTCCTTAAATCATCGCTGTGTCATTTTTATGATGCAGATCCATCTACTGAGACTATGGGACTGTGAAATGTCATGAAAAAAGCAATAAGAAAAAAAATAAAATTAAGTTGCAGGTGGCAAGTATTAGCATTTCAAATATGTTCTGTTGCATTACACTATTATTCCATCTCTGTCAAGGGGCAACAAGATTCAATTCTCACCTTGAACAGCCCGTGTTGTCGAATGCATTAGCTCAGGGCATGAGTAGCTCCTGTGCCAGCTGAAGGGCATTTTAAAATAAAGGTAAAATATATTTAGGACTAAATTTGATAGTACACAAGGGTCAGCCTCCCCCTCAGAGGACAAAGCCACAATTCCTTCTTTTCTTCTCTGTTGTGTTCCTTAGCTCCCAGCTCTTTTACAAATTAAAGCCTTTAAACTTTTTGCTCACCAGAAAAGCTGAAATAAAAGACAGAAGGTCAAGGAGTTAATTGTAATCCTAAAGGCCAGGCTCTCCAGCTGGCAGGGCTGGCGCTGTTTATGCAGTGCAGACTGAGGACATCAGGACAGCACAAAAGTGCCCCCCTTCAGCTCATTTCTAAATCCAGCTTTAAACTGAAGTGAGATACCTGACTCCAAGTGCAGCCAAACTGCCAGGTTTAAATCCAGTACTGCAAAGCATCCAGTATTAAACCTTTACACTGTAGTAGTAATAATTTTTTTTCTGTAGCAGGGACTAAACACTGGACATTTTTCTAATCTTGTTACCAAAAGCTGCTGAGCAATTCTTAATGGAATTGCCAGAAAGCAAATAAAAATTTTTCAGCAGGTTCCTGGCATGGAGCATTTCAGCACCAATGGATTTGGATTGGCAAAGGTGGGACTGGAAAGAAAGTCTCTGTGTGAAGCACTGAGTGGATTCTGCTCCCAGCCTCACGGACAAGGCACATGGGCACCCAGAGCCCCACAGCAGTTGGGTAAGAGTGGAAAGGTTCATCTTTTCCCCAACCTGTCCTTTTTTCTTGCCTCATTTTCCCTTTCATGGCTTGTTCTGAAACCACTGTACAATTTCAAAGCCTTGTCCCTATTTACCTCTCTAAGAAGTTTTGCATCTCTTTTCCCCTTGACCAACACTCTGTTTATTCCACTAAACTCATTACAGGCTGAGTGAGTTGGGGTTCTTTATCCTGGAGAAGAGAAGGATCCAGGAAGATCTTAGAGCCCTTTCCAGTGCCTAGAGGGAGCCACAAGAGAGCTGGCAAGGGACTTTGGACAAAGGCATGGAGTGACAGAGTAAGGGGGAAGGGCTTTAAACTAGAGGAGGGTGGGTTCAGGTATTATTGAGATATTTAGAATAAATTCTTCCCTGAGAGGACGGTGAGGCCCTGGCACAGGTTGCCCAGAGAAGACGTAGCTTCCCTATCCCTGGAAGTGTTCAAGGCCAGGTTGGACAGGGCTTGGAGCAGCCAGGTCTGGTGGAAGGTGTCCCTGCCCATGGCAGGGGTTTGGAACGAGATGAGCTTTGAGTTCCCCTCCAACCCAAACCATTCTGCAATTCTGTGACCATTGAGGAGGCAGCTGGACCACAAGACCCACTGCTCTCCTCTTGGATCCTACAGCCTCCTGCTGTCCCTGCACCCCAACAAAGGCAGCTTCAGTGAACAAGGATCCCAAACAAGGATTCAGTCTGTCAGCAACCAGGGGGTTGGAACTATTTCCACTGCTTACAATTAAATTTATTTTACTTATTTCCAACTGCAAATCTGGCATACGATGATTTTCAAGTTCTTGAACTGGTACCCTCTGATGTTCCCACTATATGAATTTGTGAATTCCTGTACATGGTTGCACACTGCTAAAGCACACATCAGTTTAGACACTTCCCCCAAACCTGTTCAGTTCCCAGATGGAAATGCACAATAAACACTTTTGCATTGGCTGTTTGTGCAATGACTGAATTGGGAGTGATTCACTCCTATAGTAAGGAATTTGCAAAACACCTTCTAACTGTTTACTATATCAAACAGCTTAAATTATGACTGCACTTTATCCTTCTATTCACAGAAGGCTGGCTCTTCCTTCACAGGCTTTCATCTAACAGGATTCTGAGTGTGCTGCTTCTCCTGTGACTGGGAGCAGGAGTCTTCAGTCAGCAATTTCTCTCCTGGAATAGGTTTTATTTCTGAGGGTTCTGGAGTACGAGTTACTCAGCAGTAAATAAGCACTAACCAAGTGCTTATTTATGGGACGATTAAAGATCAATTAAGGCACAGTAAATTTTATAACAGATTGTGGCAACAGAAGGTTTTTGTGCTTCTTGGCCTAAGTACTGAACCTCATAGCACTGGAAAAGTCAAATGATTAACAGTTTTTCTTGTTTTCCTGGATGACTCAATGGAAGATGGTTTATCTGGTTACAGTAAGAAGGCAAAATGTGAAGAAGGAAGGCAGAGGGTAAGAAGAGACCAGTATTCTCCATGCTGTGCAACTAGCACAGCATGTGCTGGGTGTCCTTGAGTTCCCTGAGGAATGCAGTTAAAGTTGTGCCCTTTACTCCTACTGAAGACAAGCAGGAAAGTCCATTTCAGGACTTACATAAATATAAAATATTATATATCTCACATATAAAATACTGACTTCAAAGGCAGCTGCATTTCTGCTAACAAGAACCTGACAAGTTACCTAACACAAAGCACCTTCAATGGCCAGTGTGACATTTTTCCTACCTGAAGCTTTCCCAGCAAATGCTTTACCTGCCAGTAATCAGCAGGATGGGTGATTGAATTGTATGAGCTCTACAAAAGCATAGGACAGGGCTGTTTAAGTGAGCCATCAAATCTCCAGGGAGAACAAAAGAAATCTCCATCATACTGGAGTCAACCTGCTTGCTAACTACAGCCCCTGCTGCTCAGGTAAGTCACTCAGGGAGAGTCACCAGTGCACATAAACAAGTTTAACTAATTCAACAAAACAAACAAAACCCTCTCACTCACTCCAGAGCATTTTAGCTCTGATGCTGAGTACCCAGTCCTCTCCCAGAGGAAATTGGGATGGAACTAAGGTTTTTCCACGTGACCATTACCTGAGTATTCTGGTAGACTTATACAAAATATATTATAGCTAATGGCTGCACTTAAGGTGGTCCCCAGTACTGCTGTTGTTGGGAAGAAACATTTAAAACTGACAACAAACACTTCAAGCACACACCAGAGAGGAGCTTTATGACACCACAGAGCCAAACAGCAGCAAAATACTTGCCCATTTTTGAGAATCAATGGGACATATATACATTATGGGCCTTTTACCCAGCACCAGATCTTAGTATTTCAGATGACTCAGGTTTTAAATATATTTTATTATCCTAATATTCTTATTATTGTAATATATTAGTGAGATTAGATTGCAATTCAATTAAAAATTTAATCTGGAGATAATTTATTCCCTTCTCATTACTAATGGAATATTGTAGCCTTGTTAGCATTTTTATACAGCAATACAACTTGCAGTACTACTCCAGAAAAATATAAATTATGTTTCATCCCTTGACCATCATTGGAAGAACTGGATATATCTTGCTTTGCACTTTTCCTGCCCAGTGCTGAGGGAACATTTAAACTGGAGTTTGTTAATGTATCAGCATCACTGTGTTGGGTGATGCACCCAGGACCAGCATCAGGGTGGAAGCAGAGTGGATGGACATGGGGCCCTCCTAGGCAGCTCACATTCATAACGACCCCAGGGAACAGCAGGATGTGTAGGCAATAATAAGAATATTAGGATGATAAAATGGTATTTAAATATTAAATGCTTAAAAGTAGTAATGGATAAAAGGCCTTCAGCAAGTTATTCCAAGATTCTCAAAAGCCTTCTGGTTATACAGGGGGCTGAGGGACAAAGTGGAAATTGAAGATAGGTGCCTGCTAGGTAAAGGCTGCTGACAGTAGTGCAGCTGTGAAAAGCCACAGCAGCAAATCTGCCTTGTCTGCATGCCATTTATAGGGGCATAAAATGAGCTTAGCTGCTACAGCTTATACCAGCCCTCAATGAAATACCTATCCTGGCAAAACACAAATGTGCTGAGTCCAATGCATCGAAGCTGGGGTTATTTCAGGTATAAAAATATTACAAAAACCTTCTATCCTGAGAGGGCAGAACATGTCCTGATCAGTGGTCTCACTCACTGCAATGAAAAATAACCAGAGACAGTTTCAGTGCTGGAATAACTTTACGTAAATTAAGAAAGAAGAAAAGTGCTGTTTTTAATTCTACTTAGCAAGTCAACGGCATCACACTGTGTCCCTCAATACTGGCTGGACATCCACAGATATGTGCAAGTTGGACAGAGGGATGAGTGACATCTTTGCAGGTTGCAATCACCCAAAATTTCCACTTAGTCATCAGCAGTGCACATGGCCTCTTCACCCTGAGTGTGACTGACCTATGCAGTGACTTCCTTGTGTGACAACAACTGCCTCATGTGACAATGCCTCGTCATAATACATCTTTTCATACTTCCCTTCCCACAATTTTTGTGAATCCTTCTTCCCATCAGGGAGTTAAACAAGATGCTCCTCCCCAGACCAGGGGGTGCAGAGCACCTGACAATCTCCCAGCACACAGGGAAGCCCAGCTGCATCCCACATCAGGTTTGGAGGGTGAGGATGTTGCACAGCTTGAGCAACAAGATGCACACACTGGCTGTTCTTAACTGATGAAGGGCACTTCACGGTAATTTGCATCAGATATTTAAAAAATGCATGTTAATGAGTTTCTGTAAACTGGAATCTTGCAGGTGTCAGGAAAGAACCACACGGATTGAGCAGAACAGTGTTATTTCTGCTGCTGGGGTTTAGAACAAGGTTAACCAGACCTCCTCCCATCCCTGCCTGCTGTGGTGACCAGGGCTGAGATATTTCCCTGCTCTTTCCTAATTAGAGGCAGATAATCACTGTGACAGTGATAAATGTTACTGAACACAGTAAATTTCATGTTACAAATATTATGGTGTGGTTTTCACTGCTGGGTCAGAACCCTTGGTGGCACATTCAGCACTTAGATTATGAAGGAAGGTTTTAAAGATTTTCCTTGTAAAAGGCAACAAACCCCAGAAAAGGTTACTCAAAAGTTCACGGATCTAATTAGCAGACTGCTGCTTAAGCCAAGCACACCTCCAACTTTCTGGTTATAGTTCTTGCATTGTGTTTAAATTCCAGCAGTACATGTAAAGTACCAATTTAGCATTAACACCCTGCTAGATATTAGAGACTTACTTTCATTTACTTTGCATGAATACAGAGAAACCCCAAATCCAGGAACAAATACTGCACATTACTTGATAGGTAAATTATAGATATTTGGGAGGCTTTTTTTCTTAATTACACAGCCATGAATGAAACAATTTTATAACAAAAAGGGATGCAAGATCCCACAGCATTGGAGTAATGCTGATGATGCCAGTGTGATGCACAGGTGTTTTGCATCTCACAGGAGGGTTCTGGATATTTCCTATAGACATACTCAACCTGTATCAGAGAAGGATAAACTCTCTCCAGTTCTTTGCACACAGAAAAGCCAAACACTGGCTTGCACAGCTCAAGGAAGACTGGGAAAAGTGCACTCTGAGCAAAAATGGAGTAAAACTCCAAATTACCAGTAGGAAAATAGCACCCAGGGGTAGTGCAGGATGGGAAAGGGAAGTGCAGATAATGGTTCAGTAAAGAAAACATCTCAAAGTCCTCCACAGGACAGGAGAAAACATGGTGTTACTTTTACAAGCACTACATCAAGACCCACATCAGGAATCAATCATATTTGATTAACTAGCAGCACTAGAATTCTAAAATTGTTAAAGTTAAGGTTTGTCTTTAAATATGGGCAATATGACACTTCCAGGAATACAGTGCCTCTCACTGCTTGATATTCCCAACTTAATAGTCCTAAATATCCACTTTTCTATCAAAATCCTTGAATCATAGCTGAGCACTGATTAAGGGACCAATTCATTATAATGTAATGTGTTAGACTGTTTGGAAAACAGAAAAGGGTAATCAGAACCTTCATATGCTCTGTGGATGTTACATAAAATTTTGATTTCCCAGACCCTAAACCCCTTATTTCCTCTGACTAGAAATTCCACCTGGGTTAGCATCAGACCCCTGAAAACATCTAATGAAGGATCAATAGGAAAACCACATCAAATCTTAGCAATTATTTCCTTTTTCACTGTAGTTACACTATTAATGTCTCAGTCCTTGGAAGGGACTGCACATGCTACTTGAATGGACAATAAGGTAATGCAATTAGATTGACAGCTCTGTGTGTGGCTCTTATAGACTAAAATAGTCTAATTTTCAATTATAAGAATTTAATGTAGACATTACCCAAGCAAGCTTCACCTTTTGTAGTTATCTCTTCATTTTAAATTACTACAAGGTAACATACACAGATGTTATCTACATGTTACCTAAAACATGACATTTGAATAAAAACCCATTGTAGCAAACCTGTGCAATGAAAGTGCAACAGAGAAAAATCAGCAGATTGATTCATCACGAGGCCAGGTCCATATCAGGTGTCTCTTTCACTGAAGTTTTGCATCTTTACCTGTGGTACATCATCTCCCTCTCTCCCCCACACTGAACTTGCCTTTCTGTCTTTTTACTGTACCTGGTTTTTACAACAGCAGCGAAGGTGACCTGCCTATTGCATTCATTTAAAGTCTCATTTGCTTATTTTCTTAGGAAAAAATAAAGTTTCCTGGTCAGTACAGCCCTCCAAGTGGAATTTGCAGCAGAGCATGAACCCAGCAATGCCAACAGCAAAAGTGAAGCAACGTCAGGTTGCCAAAGAATGCACATGGTTCCAATATTCAAATTATGGTTTGATTTTCAAGTTTTAACAAATTTCCCAGTTAAGTTATGTGCATACAAAAAATACTGAAAGACACAGTTACACTTTGGGATGGAAGATAACAGTGCAAACACATCTACACATCTTTTACTTAGAAACATATTTGCAAAATGGTGACATGGCAAGAAAGCTAATGTAATTAAAAATAATGCAATATAAATGGTTGCATAAATTTAATATTCTAAGCACATCTTTTTCTTACTCCACTGGAAGTGGTTTTTACTTGATTCAAATCCAGATGGCACAAGGTTTGCAAATAAACCAAAACACACAGCACTGGTATTTCAATAAATAAATAGCATGATACAGTAATAGTACTTTGGGACTATTAATAGTGTTGAAACAAAAAATATTAGTGTTGGTATTCAATTAATTTTTTCCTGAATGCTTTAATGATTTCCAGGTTGTCTGTGATTTTATCTTGCTCCTTTTTTGTTTAAATACTTCTTTGTACAAGATACATAATAAATGTGTGACTCTCCAATGAAGATACTGCCTGGCACAGAAAGATGTTCACTTAGAACTAGTGAACTTAGTTCTTTAGAATTCCATTTTCTTTAGACAGCAAAAGAAGCAAGAGGGCACAGCAGCATCCTCTGGCTGGTCTATACTATCCAGTTCAGAGTGTAATTTTTTACCCCATCAGCCCTGCTGGCAAAAGCTCTTTCACGTTTTTACCACCAACACTGGTATAAAAATCACTGATTCTGGAGGAGAGCAGTTGCCTTCACTCCCCAGGACAGGTTTTTTGCTCCAGGCAATTTTTCCTACTCTTTGCAAGAACAGCCTTGCAGTAGTGGCTCTTCCACACCTCAGTGTAGCAATGAAATGTTGGAAAGGTCACCTTGGCTCTTGGCCAGCAGTTATTACCAGGAGTAATAACCCTACCATGTCCTTCAGATGTGCATGCCCCTCCCTCCCTTTGAAGGTTTTTGCATTTTAAATTACTATAAAACAGATTTTATTGAACTGGAGGAATTAGAAGAGATTGTATGAGATTTACAGAGGGACCTATACCCACTGGAGAATTGGGCCACCAGGAACTACAAGAAGTTGAGCGAGGAAAATTGCCAAAGATGGAAAAACGATGTTAATTCTCACAGGATGGAAAGACCTGACCCCCTCAACCCAAAGACTGTGCTCTCTTTGGACAGCTTCAAGACACAGCTTAGGTATGTCACACTCTGGGACCTGTGTTACCCTTTCCACAGGAAGCTCTGCCCACATTAAGACTCACTGCTTCATCAAGAGAGAAAAAAGCTTTTGTCCAAACTCAGAGCAAACTGATCTGGTTAAAAAAGAGGAGGTGTATCCAAAGGTCTCTGCATGCATTTCAGGTATGCAGTAAATTTCCCATCAGCAACTCCATTCATCTCTCCCTTGTCATAGAGCTGTGTGCATTCTTTACAGACAAATGAGAATGAAATGTAAACTCCTCTCAGATGAGTAAAATATACAGGCTGTCTCACTGGGCATCTGTAGCAAGAATTCATACAAAACAGCCTATGAAGGATGGAAGAGCAGCTACTTCTATTTTGTGGAGACATTAATCCCTGTCTGATACAGAAATATTATAACAACAGGGCCCAGCTAGAATTGTTCATAAAGTTCAGGCTTTTATTTCAAGTGCATCAGTCTAATTTCACAGATGTATACATAACTATATGAATTTCTGCAGAGACACAATGTTAGCCCAGTGATACTGAAATTTATTAAAGAGGTTCTAAAATAACAATTTTACTATTTCTACTCCTGCAGGAATGATATCAAACATTGTCAACATGAATCAGTTGGTTGATCTGGAGATTTTTTGTTGATGAAGAATGTAGTTGTCTTTCACTGATGAAAGTGTGCACCCCCACCTCACCTGCTGAGCATTGTGCTCCACATGCTCAGGACCTACCACCAGAGGTAGGGACAAAGATTTGGGCAGCTAGGGACACTCATGGATTTGGGGAGGGAGCACTGGAAATGCCTACAGGAGGACTGCTGGGGAGGTCCCATCAGAAAAAGGATGCACATCTTACATAATTGGCAACCGGGTTGTTCTCAGAACTTCAGAGGAAAGACAAGCAGGGTGCTAAATAACCAAACTGCCACCTCTCCATTCCTCCTGTTGCAAATTGAGAGCTTTCCATGGCAGCCCCATTATTAACACTATAAGTCTGTCACAAGTTTTATTCAAACATGCAGACAGGGATCCACAACCCTTGTGACAGGTAATTTACTTTAAGGGACCTTAGAGGAGAAGCCTTGTAAATCAGTTTGCCATTTTAAAAAGGTGAAACTCTCAGCTTGAGATGAAATAACTTAAATTATCTTTCTATGTATCTTAGATTGGTGAAGAATTGTGGGTTTAAGAATTATGTTGGGATTTTATTAGTGCCTGAGACACTAGGATAGTTTGCTGTACTTCAGTGCTCCCTGTGCTTTGAGAAAAGATATCCAAAATAATTTATCATCTGTAATGTTTGCACCAAGCATTTGTTCTCATTGATCCTTTTCATGCACAAATGAAAAATAAGATATAAATGCATTTTTCTGACACATGCATTTTTTAATTTCTGATCACTGAACAAAGAAATCTGATTCCTCTCTTTAGTCTGCAGAATAAACACCTGAACACCAGGCTTTCATATTTGAAGATGGCACAGCTCTTCATCTTGGGCTGGAATAAAGCCACCCCGAGCACTTTCCTTGCTTGTCCCTGGGTTTGTAACCCTGGAACCTACGTTTGATTTGCAAATTTAATCAGTGTACAGTAATCACACACCTACAACTCTGGCTCTGTCTCCAAGTGTACCACAGCAGATGATCTATATATTAAGGCTCTAAACAGGATTTGATGAACTTGCCACATATTAACAACAACTAAAAAGATAGGCAGGACTTTGTGCCTTCACTCCATGCAGAACTGTGAATTGGGATGGTCCTTCTAGTTATTTTTTTCTAGATCTGGTTATTTATTCTCATTTGGCTATTTATTAACATTTATTTTTTAGCATCACTTGGATTTTCATGAAACTTTAGGGATGCCCAAGCAGATCTCCATATCCCACTGAGAAGACACTAAAAATCTGCTCCCACTTCTGAACTCCCATCAGGTATTTACGTTCTTTTTGAATGTCTAAATGCATGTGACAACATGATCTCTATCACATGGTGCTGTCCTCTACCTCTCCCCAGAGCAAAGAGGAGGACCAGCAAGATGTTCTGGTTTTCAAACTATATATAAAATTAAGTCAATAATTATGCTATGGTAAGAAACTGCTTGGCAGGCAGAGCCAGGCAGGTTGCAAGAAAAAATGCATATAAACCCATGGTGTTGAGAAGAACACAAAGGTTCATGCAGAGTATTCCTGTCTCCAAAACAACTCCCAAACACTCATCACCTAAGGTCAGAACTTGGATAGGCCATTAGGGACCATCTTTTTTTTTTAACCTTCTACACAAAAAAGTAGGGGTAGGTACACATTATGCGCTCAGCCTCAGAGTAAACAAGAACAACTTTCATTTCAATAGTCATATTTGTGGGTTTAAATGGAAAATAGAGAAGTAAAACCTTCTCCAGCTCAGTGCATGCCTGTGAACAGCTCTGCTCTCTGCAGTGTCATTTCACATTCATGAAATAAATGAAATATGTAATTGGAAAACTTGAAATGAATTTTAAACCCATTAGCAACAGCATAATATTTACCCTAAATGACAGTGTTTCTCATGAGATAAGAAAAAACACAGGGTCCTACAGCAGTGGTACTGTGCTGGAATGAATGAGTAGGGAGGAAGCAGCTCTGGGTTACATTGCAGGCTCTCACCACCAGGGCTGGGATCAGGAGGAGAAAACAGCTTGCAATCCATACTTGGCAAAGAATTCCTCACCAAAGAAAAAAGCAATTTATTTCTACAAGTTCTACAGCACTTCATTCATGAAATGACAACACCACCAGACTGCCAAAGAGTGGTTTGGGTCTGTCTTCAGAGCTCTTGCCTCTACATCAGCAAATGTTTCTAACAGAACATGTGATACAGACACTTGCAAATAGATCCATGTTTGTGTAGAAGGTTTACACAGGCTGACTTGGAATAATATGGAGGACTGCTGTATTAATATTATGAATTCTTTAAGTACCATAAAAAAGGTACACACACAAATATACACATATACAGACACATTGCTGTGCTGCAAATGGCTGTAGAGCATCCTAAGTGTTAACTCAGACATCCAGAAACCCAGAGCTTATCACTTCCATTGCTGATCCTCACATAATCAATCTGCTTCCTGATTCAACAAAAGAAGCTTAAATCACTTTTTCCCCACCACCAAGTAACTATTTTTGGTGTCCAACAGAGGCAGGAGGAAAAATAAGACTGGGAGATGGAAAAAGAAGTATCAGAAGAGCTGAGATCTTACCAGTCATCTCAGAGTAGGAGTCTTTGGTCTCCAGTCTTGTGCCAGAGGGGAATACAGTGCACTACAATTCAGCAAACACCAAAAAAACCAAACAACACTATCTGAAAAACCCCAAGGGGGGCACTAATCTCAGAATACCCTGTCCAGTGCCAGCCACTATCATTTAACCTCATCTCTTCTGGATTATGTTTTCTCTCTCCCCTGCTCAGCCCTGTATTAACTCTTCCTGTCTAGCAGAGACAAAAACTCAACAGTGACAGTTCAGCAAAGGCACGTGACAGACACTGACTCCACTGCTATCTGCTTGTTTACCAGGTATGGGCTGTTACAGCACCATGTACAAACTCACATGATGCTTCTCTCCAAAACAGAGGGTCCCTGCACACTACCTGTTATTAGATGTCAGGAAACATCTTTCCTACTGTTGATCCCCTGTTCAATCTCCTACTGAAAACCACAGGCTGAACTTCTCCAAAAGAAATGTATAACTATCCTCGTTTCCAATAGTATCTGCCAATGTCATGTGAGGCACCACCTGGTCCTTTTGCAGCTCCCAGCAATACATGCTGAGCCCTTTAATTGATGCACAGAGCATCCAGCTCTGCTCCTTCCCCTCATCCTCATGAATCCCTTTGCAACTGAGGAAGAATATGTTTCTGCTGGGACTTCTACTAACCACCTTCTCTGAATCTCAGAAGACTTCTCACACTATGCAAGAGACTGTCACAACATTTATTTCCCACAATTGTTAAAGGATAAAAGAGAATGGTGTCATGTCGAATGAGAGGATTTCAATCTTTATGTAGTTTTCAGTTCTGATATAAGAATGCTTCCTTCTAAGCATCCTTTCCTGCAGCTTCACAGTCATTTTCTTTCATGTAAAACATTTGCAAAAGAACCCCACATGCCACTTACTAAATCCTATCTTCCACTGAATCAAGGCATCATAAACAGCCCAGTGCTGTGTGCAGTGCAGTGGATGTGACCACCCTGTTGGAAACAGTTCACATTCGTGCCATCCACAGAAGGGACTAACAATCCCACTAATTACATCAGATAATGAATTTTAAGGTATTTGCAGTTCTGTACTGTGGCGTTTTCTGCAGGTGAGACCACCTGGGAAGAGAGTGGGCACCTGTGCAGTGATTAAGTGATGTGCCCACGAGTAAATGCACAGCAGCTCACAGGATGGAGGGGACAGCCTCCAGAAAGGTTGTGACAGGAGGAGTCAGTGTCAATGTACATGTGAATTCAGCCGTTGTGGATCAGAAATAAACCCCACCACACAATAACACCCAAATGTGGAGCTCAAGGAACCACCAGATGAGTCTGACAGAAGTAAGAGGTGGAAAATTAAATCCGTCTCTTCTGAAAAGATCTTTCACCTTTTCGACTGGGAAGTTCGGATGTTTGGGTTGCACACAGAAGCAAGAAGGCATGACCTGTGCATTTGCATAAAGAGGTATGGATATTAGGAGAGAAAGGGGTAAAGGTTAATGCAATACATATTTGTAAAAAAACCCTCTTTTTTCAAATCAAAAATATATTTTAATCTTTTAAAGTAGATCTAGTTTATGGGTGATGGGCAGTTAATGCTATATACACATAGTAATAAATATTCCACAATAATGTTAAAAGGATAGGATGAAGACACATGCTCCAGGGCTGCATATGAATTTCTAAAATTTAAGAATAAATCGATTCTCTGTTTACAGCAATCAGTCCATTCCTGGAGGGACAGAAGCGTTCTAGTAAACTACAGCTGACACACACAATGAACAATTCAATTTCTTCAAGATTCAATAAAAGATAATCTGAACGGTGAAGTTCTGATTGCTGACAGCTGCCAGGTGAGAAGAGGGATTTACTTTTATTAAAGACAGAGAAAGAACCGTAGGATTTTATTCACTGGGATCTAAACAAATACATGCTGACGAGTTTAACATTTTGGAGGGTTTTTTGTTGTTAATTTTTCCTTTTTTTCTGTGAGGTTATAAAACAACAAGGCCAGGTTGGATGAGGCTTGGAGCAACCTGGGATAGTGGAAGGAGTCCCTGCCCATGGCAGGGGGGTTGGAATGAGATGAACTCTAAAGGTCCTTTCCAACCCAAGCATTTCTGTGGTTCCATGACTTTGCTGTTGACAGTAATGAGCTGCTGAGCACAACAGATCTCATGGCCTTGACTTGCCATGTTTACTCCTGTCTTACCATGGAACTATAGGCATTTCCTCACAGGTAATCCTATTCCAGGCCTACACAAAGGGCTACTTTTATACAATCAGTATAATCAATACTTTTATACAATTCACACAAAACATGAGAGTTTTCAAGAATTTTTTCCCCTCTACTGTCACAATGGAGAGGTCCTCCCTCCTCATCCTGAGCACCCAAACTGCCAAGCAAATCCTTGCAGAGCCAGCAAAGGAATAAAATACCATGAAGATGGGCAACTTCACATTAGGCTGTTATTAATGTCAAGTCCATGACAAATCCATTAAATCTTGTAAAGCTCCATAAATAGTTTGCCAGGCTGTAAGAATAGAATGGTCCAAATACCTTGTGCAGCAACTTATACTCCTATATAAAAGATCTGGTTTTTGTGTTAAACCTGTGACTAGAATGATTTAAAACTACACTGCAAAATACATGGTATTCTTCCCATTTCACAGCTACTAAAAATATTGTTTATAAGGTAGTAATCTCTAAGAAAAAAGGCAGATATTTTTAAAGTTCTCCAGCAAAAACTGTGTTTGTAGTAATTAAAAAAAAAAAAAAAAAACACAATCCAGCAACAAGCCAAAATCAAAACCTCACTTTGAAACTGACAATATATAATGCTTGGAAGCTGGCACTTCACCATTTTACTCAAAATATTGCTGGACATCTGGAAGTTATTAGATACTGTAATAGTTTCTACTTTGCCTCCAGTCTGCATTTTTCATCTGGGTCACTCATGAAACATTTTTAATCCTATAAAATAGAAGCCTAAATCAAAAAGTAGAGACTCCAGGCATCTTTTTTTTTTCCTCTCCCTGACTCACAGCACTGTCTCTGCTGGGCCCGTTCCCTGCATAGGTCCATTGTATACTCAGGTGCACACCATGACCCAGATGTGCAAGAAACAGAGGGACAGAATCCTTGGATTGGAAGAGTCCCTAGAGATTATCTCATTCCAACACCCCTACCATGGGCAGGAACACCTTTTTCTGTCCCAGGTTTCTCCAAGCCCTGTCCAACCTATTGTGGAACAAGGGATGGGGCAGCCACAGCTTCCCTGGGCAACCTGTGCCAGGGCCATTACCTTTTTACTTTTACCACCCCAAAAAATTAACTTGGCTGAAGTGTTACCCCCTTAAACAAATGTGTAGGTGACATTTCACAGACACAGAAATATCTGAAAGAAAGTTTGAAGGTAGGAGGCACAAAGTCCTAAATCAGTCCTACAGTATTAACAGTGAACAAAAGGCAAAATACCATCATCTGGATTAATGTGAAAGTTGGGTAGTTCTCAACCAACTATAAATATTAAAATCCTCATACATCTTCTCACAGTCCAGGTATAAATTATGACTACTTGGCCAAATTCCAGTTCAGTTAATTACAATCTCACATAAAATAATATCCTGTCTAATTTAATTGGAGTATGACATAATAGGGGATTTATATTAATCAGAAAATTCTGGAATAATAATTCATTTAAGGAGCAATTTCATTATAGAATTCTATTACTGGCAGTTTTCACCAAAAATGTAAGCTGTAACCACCATCTCATTATATTTTTGCAGTGATCTGTCTTTGGGTTTTATACAATCCGCATTCCTGTAGCACTTGAGTACCTTCTATGTGAAATCAATAGCAATATCAAACCCCATAACTGGATAATGAACTTTCTAAAATGACAGCAGAGCCGAGATCTCTTCTCTAGCCCCCTTATTCTCTTCTGCTGTCATTTTAATTTCAGGGTTTTGCTTGTGTGGTTTTCTTCATGTTGTTTTTGTTGTTTTTTTTTTTTTTTTAACAACCACACAAACACTTGTAAAAGAAGTCTTGCAGAAAAAGAAAAGAATCTGACACCAGATCTGATGCCTGGAAAGCACTGGGATTTTCTGTCATGGAGCTTTTAACAGGTGGATCAAATCCTTAAAAAGCAATGAAATCACTGGTGAAGACAAGTGAACAGGGTGGGGGGGCGAGAGTTAAATGGAAGGAGGAGGACTTTTGTGCTGACAACACAAAACTGGAAACCAGTTCACAGCAGCAAAAAGAAGCATGGGAGAGACCAGCTGACATCACTGCCCATGACAGCTGCATGGTGGCCAAGAGTGCCTCTCATCTATTGCTCATGGTGAGATGGCAGCCCTGTGAACCCTGGCACACTGCCTGCACACCAGAAAAACCCCACTGATTCCAACAGCACTGCCAGTCCAGTTATGTTACATGTCCCTTAGCAATTAAACACCTCAGAACACCATCAGTGCATCAAATTATGCTCTCTGGGCTTGGTCCTCTGGGGATGGGCTGATTCAGGGCAGCACCTGCCTGAGGAACCCAAGCCCCTGATGTTCACTCTGCTGCTGGGCTGCCTATAACACACCTGACACACAAAACTGGGGCTCCAAGCTGAAATTCTGATGCACATAAGGTTATCAACCCTTTAAAATATCTAGCCAAGAGGTCCCCAGTACTTTGGGCAGTTGTTTTTTTTCTGTGCCTGGCTGGGCACACCCATCCAGCCATAAACCACAAGCTGGGATGCCCAGGATTTGTGTGGCTCAGGTAAATAAATGCAAGCCAGAAGAAATTGCTGCTATTGAAAGTTCAGAGCTGAAACAAAAGCTTGGTGACAGCAGGTAGCAGCACAGAGTGTGCTGGGAGTGGCATGGTTCCCACCCCAGACACACATATTCCCCTTTTACTTAATGCTGGGAAAATAAACTTTATTATAGGAAGAAGCTTAGATAATTTCTTCCCTGAGGTTAGATGCTTCTTGGACTACACTGACTGTTACCTCCAGCAATAATGCCTTAAATCCCCTTGGGCAGGGTTTGATGGCACAGTAATAAAAATGTCTGTGCCCTGTTTATACCTCAGGTGCTCCCCCTGCAACAGCAGTGATAAACAACATGTTTGATTTTTTCCTAGTATGGAAACACCCTTGCCTGTCATCCCTATTTGCTCTTGGCGTCTTTCCTTTATTTTCATTGCTGGAAAAGCAGATTTTACAGTTTGCTGGGCGTGGCTGGCATCTCCCAGAGGGTTTGCACATAGACATCAGCACTCTGGGTCACTGAGGTACCTGTTTGTGCAAGGCTCTCTGCACATTTGCCCACTTGAAAGGGAATTCAGACCACATCTCTCCAGTGAAGAACCCTGAACATCATTTCTCCATCTTGACTACACAGCTCAAATGCCCATCTCATTTACATCAAGTAAGACAAGAGGATACTGGCCTCCAGGGAGTCCAAAGCCCAAATTTCATTTCATTTGGCCTGCAGTCACAAGATTTTTTTTCCCTGTTGAATTGTTACTGTTAGCATTAAGATATATGGCCTGCCAAATATGTTTAAATGACTTTTTTGTCCCCGTCATCACCAGGAGAAAGCTAACAGGATCTCTCTAATCTATCTAAATAGAGATGGGAGGGAGCTAGGAGGAGACTGCAGCATTTAATGAAGCAGTAAAGAACTGAGGCTTTCTGAAGAGATGATAGACACTAAATAAGTAAATAAAAAATGGCAACAATGGCCAGAATGCCTTATTACATTGTCACCATAGGCCTATTTAGATGTGCTTATTCTCTCTGGTTTCTAGGCAGACACAAGCAATCCTTAAATGATACAGTCCTCTGACTGAAGAATGGTAAAATTTTATTAGAAATATAAAAATCTACAAAAAAAGCTGCACAGGCCCACAGGTTTCCTGTTACCTGCCACCAGAGCAGATTGGTGCATCTGAAACATGTGATGAAGGATGTGGTAAAAGATATCCCACCTCAGCCTCAGGACACGTCACACCCTGCAGGTTCTCACCATCCCCTTAGCTGGGATGTCCAAGGTAAGTATTTCCTTTTTCTTGTGAAATATATACCTTATGTGATTAATTAAGGCCACCAAATCCTGATGGGAAAGCTGCTATGCTATTTCATGAGGTAATGGACAAAGGGAACAAAAGAGAGAGGAAACCATCTACTGCTGTTGGAATTGCAGAAGTAAGGTATTTAAGAAAGAATAGGAAAAACATTATTGCATGTCCTTGTTAGACAGTGCTTTGGACAGCCCACACCTTCACTGTGTGCATTCTTTACCAAAATAGGGGCACAGACCCAATCTTTATGCAAGCATGCATAAAATGGATCCTGAGAAAATCACAGAAAGTTGTTCTCCCTGAAATCACTCAAAATAACTGATTTTCGCTTAATTTCAAGATACCAGAACATCTCATGCTTGTATTTAAGAATCATATTAACCAAAATGAAGTAATGGAATAAGAATAGTTTCATACTTATTTCAATTATTCCAGCCAGGCTGAATCTATCCAAAAGGTTCATGGAACCAGATTTCCAACTTTCATTCTTTATTTTCTACATGAGATAATGCAAAAATTCTTGATATATTGTCACACAGCACTTAGCACTGAAGAAATTTGATGACTCAAAAATGTCAGTCAACTTCTAAGAACACAGGATCTGATTGCAGTGTACAGTTTAGCTTAATACAACAATACCCAAAGCCAATTGGTTTTCCCAGCTCCCAGTTTCCTCTACACCATGTATAGAGAACTCAGGGCACAATTCTTGCCCTGAGGATTCTGTGGCGTGAAAGACTTTGCCATATCATAACACACACCAATTTAACATAACTGGTCTGTTTTATTTTTCTCTTTGAGGAGAGAAAAATACGAAAAAAAGGAAATACTTTGAATTGTATTTTTATGCAAATGCAGTTAAGATAAACTCTATGTCCTCTCTTAACATATTTCTGCTTGCCCACAGGTGTAATAATGAGCTGACTACTGAAAGCTTTTCATGCCTCCAAGAAAAGAACAGACTAAAAAGAGAAATTATTTCTCTAAACAATTCTAAGCAGTCAATTTGTTAAGCAACAATGCAAGTTCCTTCTGCTTGGAGCAACAGAGAAATATCAAAAAGGCTGCAAGCCGCCACACAGGCTGCATCAGGATTAATTATTTTATATTACAATGTCTGGAAGTAGGGAGAGCAAAAGAATTAAATGGGACTTTATGTTTTCAGCCAGCAAGGGTGCTGTTCAGCCTATTGGCTTCTGTAAGTGAAGAGACAACTTAAAGGAAGATGAATTTTCCTCCCTGGCCATATGTAACCTCTTGGAATCTGAATGCTCAGCAAAGAGCAAAGCAGAGCTGAATGGTCTGAAATACAGCTGTGGTGAAACATGTTTAACCTGGACTGGGTGAACTCCTCAAACCCCTATTTTCAAAGATCTTTCAAGAAATAGCAACAGATAATTAATAAATACCCTACAAAAAACCATCATGTCCTACCAGGAAAAGTAAAACACGGGTTATAGCGAAGTCATTCTGCTCCTACTGTTATTATAAACTAATACAGTAAGAAGGGAAATTAACAACATTTGAGCATCTGATTATGCTTATGAAAGAACATGTCTCAGCACTGGAACTGAAGCAGTTTGGATTTCTCCAGCAGCAGCCCAAGGTAGGTTGACTTTGGCATCTAAGATGATGTGAGCTCCCAGGGATGCTCTCTGCCTGTGGGAGGTTTGGCAGGACCTTCTCATTGTGTTCCCCCATGGGCACCCAGGCAGTGAGCTTATTCTTTACTATTCCCCTCACCTGGGACAAAAAAATGCAATTTTTGTTTCTTTTTCAGTTGCTTTTAATGATATTTGGCACATTTAAAACTTTTACCTCTCAAGAAATGTGAATGGAACTAGTACATAGATCCAACAATTCTCGAGGAAGTGGGAAGGAGAGATGAAGCAAATAGCTACCTGGCAAATGCATAAAGAGATCAATACTGAAATACTGTCAGATCCTGGGCTGAACCTTTCCAGACAGCCCATGAAGTTGGAGATGAAGGCTCCTTCCTGCCTCTTGTAGGAGAGCTTGCTCAGAAAAAAAGTAAAGTCTTTCCATATGTTCTTATTTGCTGTTTCCAGCCAGGTAACACAATGGAAAAAGACTCACTGTACTGCCCTGACACACAGGTGATGCAAAGGAACATTGTTGCTTTTAAAAAGAATGCCTTACAAGGGAAATGACAAGTGGTTCACTTCTATAAATTCAGGTTCACTGATTTAAGGACACAGAGCCTTGGAGCTCAGATGCTACTGTGTTTTCTTTCTTACCACGTTCTGCAAGAGATGCTTCTTTTCTGGGAGATAGGCTGGACAGTTCCATCTTCTGCAAGGCAGAGTTACTCAGTTCTGCCTTGGAGGTTTTTTCCACAGATCCTTTCTTCATCTGCTTCTGCCACTATTACAGCAGATATAGCTGCAGAAGAGGGTAATACAGCCGTTCCCAGACACCACAAATATTACCCTGCAACAGTCAGGGGAACCAGGCAACTCCTGAGTGGCTGCAGCCAGCTGCCACGAGTACCCAGGGCAGGTGTGCCACCAGCCCACCTTGTGCTACACCTCTGGTCCAACAGAGCCTTGCTTGGTTATGAAAACCAGGAACTGCCTCTTTGCCTTCTTCCACACAACCAACCATCCTCTCCTTGCTCCAGCCCTGTCTCCTGTGAGGCTGTTCCTGTCCTTTCCTGAAGGTGCTGCCTGGAGGAGGCAGTCCCCATGTCCTCCTCAATGTTCCAAACCAGAGACATGCCCTAACTCTTGGTGTCCATCCAGGACCCAGCACTCTTTTTTCTGCATGCTCTGGAAGATAGTTATAAACTTAGTCTGTATCCTCCCCCATCAGCAGAGCTGCTTTGCTCCCAACCCATTATGAAGTTCCTTCTTTTCTATAAAAATGAAACAATATCTTCTCTTGTAAAATATTTCTTTTATGGTCCAGGGTCCTCTAACTTTTATGATCACAATTAGGTTACTTATTGCAATGAAATGATGGTATTTAAATAATTGGAAAATCTGACTTCTGTCCTAGGGTTTCTTTCTGTACCTGGCGAAAGGAGGGGCTTTGAGAGGAACAATCTATAGCAAACATGCTACTTTTAAAAATCCAGAGCATGATCCTCTACCAAGTCTGTAAATCACTCCTCAGCACTACTGTCACCTCAGCTTTAAAGTCACTCCATCCCTGTGTGTGGTACACGAGTGTGGCTGTCTCACTTCAGAGAGAGATGAAGAGTGGCTGGTGGCAGCGATTCCCCTGGACCCCCAGCTCTCACAGCAGCTTCAGCTGGAGACAGCAAGGTCAGATTCTGGGGAGAGGTCACTCTGAGGCACACTGAAAATGAAGTATTCTTCAAAAGTTTCATTTGAGCTAGAAGGCAGTTTGGGCTTTAGCCAAGAGGGGAAAAATCTGCAATGCTCAGCATGACAACCCTCTGCAGCAGTGAGTGACAACGCCCTTGTGAGGGATCTGTGTCTGCCAGGGCCAGGCTAGCCCTGAGCAGCCCTGGTCACAGGGGGAGCTCCCTGGGCCAGGGCCATCTTCAGGCTCAACTCCATGCACAGATCCCAAGAGCTGGCTGCAGGGAGGGCATCTTTATGGCTTCCAAGTTCATCGCTGGAGGGCAGAAAAGCAAAAAGTCCAATACTATTAAAAACCCACACAACAAAAACTCTTCTGAAAACTGAGAGGCTAAGTCAGACTGACTGGGCACCCAAACCCTTCCCCTTGTCTGGTCCTGCTGTCCTGTGGCACAAAGGGAAGCCTGAATCCCATTTAACAGAGACTGCTTACTCTCAATTCTAGGAAAGCTTTAGGCTCAGTGGAAATGAGTAAATTGCTATGGCAGAGAAGTGGTTAACTCCTCTGCTGCACTGAGTTAAAAAAAAATTGAAAAAGTAATTCACAAAGATAGGAAGACCAAGAAATTTCTCAAGTAGTGTAATAAATAATTCCCAGTCATAGTTTGCAATTTTAGAAATTAAATCTTCATAATAGTAATTGCAAGGAAGTTACCCATGTAGGTCTTGCTATTTCCAGAAGTCCTTCAAATTCATGTCAATGTGTTTGCTCTACAAACTCAGATTCTAACCAATTTCTTCAGGTGATGGGTAAAGTCCAAGGAAATGGCTTGTCATTTTGGTTTAACTAAAACACTGCAATCTGATGAGATTGTGATGTCGACATTGTACCAGTGCTCAAGCATACAAAATCCTGAAGACTTTATCTAATATATGGATTATTCCCTCCTTCACCTTGTAGAGGACACATATTCCTGCCAGGAAATAACAGTCCATGGCTACAGACCACACAAATCAACATTGACCAAAAAGACCCCATTTCTTGGCAGGGGCAACCTCCACCATCATGGGACAGGCTACCACTGAAGAGCAGTTATAACAAAATTACATAATTTGAAATCTGGATATAGTTCTTGTGCTGCCCAGCTAATTCAGAGAAAATAAACTCCTGAAGCATTGCTGCAGCAGGGAGATGCTGTGCATCCACCAGAGCAGGGACACCTCCCATAGGAATCCCTCCTTAGAAACCAGCAGAACTTGAAACATCTAATTTCACTTGGACAAAATCCCACCATTATTTCCACATCTTAGGCTGTCTAAGGCTGATGTGGATGCATGTAAGAAGTTTGTAGCACAGAAATGAACAAATGTGCAACCTTTTCATGTGTAGTGCCAATGTATTTCTTTCTGCACTGGAGCACAGCGACATCAGAGACAGCCCATGACCAGAGAAGGAGGACAGAACAAGTCCTGCAATAGATATGTTTAGAAGGATTTAAAATGGTGAAAAGATGCTTTCTTTCTTACTCTGGTTAGAAAGATATTTGTGAGGTAAGAGACAAAAGTTACACTTGACTTTTCCAGCTTTTCAGCCCCTGTGAATTCAAGAGAGATGCTATAGCCCCTAACAGCTGAGACCCATCTGAAGTTGACCCAGAATAATTTCTGAGCAACAAAGGAAACATCTCTTAGACATCCATAGTCAATATTTTCATGAGTTATACAAGGACAAGGCTTATAGAAATATAGAAATATAATAATTTGCCAAAATAGGAATTGTTCCTATTCCTCTTGTGCCTTAATTTAAAAATCTTTCTCTTTATTTCCGTCAGAGTAGAAAGAGGCAGGTAGGAAAAAATAAGCTAATTGAGAAGAGAAAGCCAGGCATGTGAAGATGGGGGTGGAGATGCTGATGGCCATGGGCAGTCAACTTCTGTGGCCATGGGTGGCAGTGAGCAGGCATGGGAAACCAGCAGGCTGCAGGATGAGGTGGAATGCCATGTGGGATCCCTGATCCTGCAGTCTATTAGCCTGCTGAAGGTAGGGAGGGAGTAAAAAAAAAAATAAAAAATTGGCAGCTTCTATTTCTCCCTGGGCTGTTTTTTTCTGCATTACTGTCACTGGTTTATTTATTTATTTTTAAGGCAGGCTGCCCTGGTATCGAATATCTTGCTGATTTTATGCAGTAGGAAGAAGAAATGGGCCAAAAGAGACTACAGACATGTAAAGACAGGTGAATTGTGACCCAGGAACAATTACATTTACAAGTAAATGAGCTTTTTAAAAATTATTTAAGTAACAGGCAGGGACAACTTCCACCAGACCAGGTTGCTCCATCCAAGCCCCATCCAACCTGGCCTTGAACACTTCCAGGGATTGGACATCCACAACTACTCCGGGCAACCTGTTATTCCAGCTTACAACTGGAATAGGCAAGGACTCTCAGAGTGTGCAGAATTTGTATTTCAAGCACAAACCTGATACATAACAGATTTACAAGAAGTAACACACTTCAAAGTCAGACACTGCTGGGTTTGTTGGAGACTGGGCACGTCAGCTGGGGGCAACCGTGCAGCCCTCGCATAACCTGGGGCTCACTCAGGCTCTGACAGCACAACCACCCAGAAGACTAGTTAGATAAAACTTCAGCACAGCAAAATCATCTTGATCACTCTGATTATTAAGTAATTCTTCACAAGAAAATAAAAAGAGAAACAGTGAGTCTCACACAGCACTTCCACTGTCTCTGTACAGGTGGTACAACAACTGCAGCATTTACTGGCTGCTTGCAGAGCCCAGCACAGTTACCCCCAATGCACTGCAACACATCTGTTATTTCAAGCAACTTAAAATGGACTTTATCTGACAGCTTTTGATGCTGGAATTTTAAATTAGCTGGCCCTCACAATCCAGTTCCTATGGGGCATCATCCACAAAAACTAATAACAAAAGCAATAATAACCATAGGAAGTCAAACATCCCCACAAGTGGTATAACTGCTTCATAAGATATTTCAACCTCTTCTGCGAGCAACTTGTATCTATTCTGCAGAGTAAATTATCCTGTGGGCTGACATGAGACATGTAATGAAATTGCTTTGCCACTGGCCCTGTTGATTTCTTCAGTTTCTTTCATTATAGGAAATTAGTGGATCACTAACACTTACTAAAGCACTTTTTGTTTCATGGGGTGCTTGCAGAGCCTGGTGGAAGATCTGCCCCTCGGACAGTGACTGCACAGGAGGATGAAGGTGATGGCTCAGTACAGGGTGGTACCAAGACCCCCAGCCTTCCTTCTCCCTTCCCTCCTGCTTTCTCCTTAAAGGAAATTACGCCTGCCAAGTCTTCTCTTGCCTAATGTTTAACAAAAGGAGTGCTGATCAATGATGGCTCAGAGCTGCTGATCCCCTCCCAAGGGCAAGAAGAATGAAGCTAACCTGCCACTCTCTTCTTTTGTTACTTGTAAAGCTCTTGGAGACATGATGTTTGGTGCAGGGGAAATCTTTCATTCCTCAATGTCTGCTGTTAAAGAGCTCTCACAGAGCAGGAATCCAACAGTTTGTTACTTCTATCTGCTCAACAGACTTTTGACATAATTGTATTAGTGCCTCACTGCAGGGCTTGAAACGTGAAATCTGAAAAGCAGCTTTTTGTCATTGGTTTACATGTTTGCTGAAGCCCTGTTTATGCACTGGAATACAAACCACATTATTTGCAGCTCATATAATTTGTTTAATGCACTGCATTCAGAGGCTACCTGTGCTAATGCATCACAGCAGTAAGTGGGTTACTCTCACTATGTTTGAGAAAGGAAAAAAAACATATTTTCTGAACCAAATCCCTCCTTAATGCAATTGTTTTCACTGAATTCAACTCAGCAGGATAAGGGATAGGGGGAAGGGGGAACAAGGAGAAGACACTAGCTGTGCTCACCTAGATGGCAGCAGCCAAGTTTGTTCTTTTATGTCCCAAGCATCCCTCTCATTCATGGATAATGCTGGAGGGACGTGCTGCTCTCCAGAGGAGTTCATGCACTAGCAGCCCCTCCAACAGCCACACTCTGTATTTCTGCCATGTCAGTATGTTTTGCTACTGCCAAGAAACTCCTGCTTGGCAAAGAAAATGCATTTCCATTCTTTTTGAGAGGTCTTTGACTCAGTGGGTGTCCACGTAGCAGTGCAAGATGAATGTACACTCTGTCCTAAGACTGAGCTGTTTTCATCTTCCATTCAGCTACAGTCACTGCATGTCAATGTATTAATTACAATCCACAGTGCCTGTCCATCCCATTACACTGAGGTATTCCATAAATACTGATTTACATACTGGAGCCTTTCCATGAGTGCATCTTGGAGTGAATGGGTTCATAAAAATACATCTTAAAACAAAATAAAGAGGATAATAGCAATTCTGTAACAAACTTAGCCTCATATACGTCTCATATTTTAGCAGATGATTGCTTAGCAAATTGCATTAGAAGTCACACAACTCTCTAGACTTGCCAGAAGACACACTACACCTCTGGGCTGACTCCAAGCCAGTCTACCTAGGAGACACATTTGTATTCTTTGTGCTCAATACTGCACTGAATAGATATTAATGTAATAATACCAATATAATAGTGTAATAATTACTATTTTAATAAGTGGAGATGAGTTAAAACAGCCAAAACATATCTCCATTTTAAGCCTGTAAATTACGATATGGACTGCTCTAAAGGCTGGAGATGAATTTGGTGGCTACCAGTGTTACAGGAGCTAAGGATAGACAGGGCAGACTTTTCTGCTGTTTACTGTGGGAGAATCTGGCACAGCTTTTTTTTGTTGCTACAATAAACTGCAGTCCCCTGAAGAGAAGAGACTGAAGGCAAATTCCTCCACTGTCCATAATGACCAATTGCAACCAGATCCAAAGAACTTTGCCTCCAGGTCCTACAGGAATGTAAACCCAGTCTAGTGATGTCTCCATATCAGATACAGATGCCAGGACTGACAAGTTGCTGTTTAGGTATTTAGGGCATTAAAAGGAGTTTTGGTTCCAGCTGGTTTAGTCTGTTGATGAATCTGGGTGTCCTTTTGCAGGAGGATGGGAGATGCACACCTCTCACCCCAGCCAAGGTGTCCTCAATGGGAAATCAAAGTGTCTTGCTGCAGAACTAGCAGATTAAAAAATACATCACCATTCTAAGAACACTAAAGAAATGAGACTCCTGTCCTGAAAATTAGATCCTCAACAATGGTTATTTTTAAGTCCACTGTTGTAAACTGCAGGAAATTGTAACTTTCCATATGGGCTTATACCCACAATAGCCATCCTCTAGAGGAACCTTTTCCCAGACATGTAAACCACCAGGCTTTTGGGCAGATGCTGAGTAGCAGGTGACACAGGACATCATTCTGTTTCACCACACAGACATTTACAAATGTTTTCCACCAGCTCCCAATTTTGTTACAGGATGTGCTAATGGACAGGTTAAACACCACCACCAACATTCAGCACGGACCAGCAGTTGTAAGATGCATTTCCTCTCATCAGCTTGCCAAGGACTCCATGCACAGCTCCTGAATTTTCCTGGCAGAAATGATGTCTTTTCCCCATCCCAGCAATGGGTTCCTTAATCAGCAGCCTTTCCAGAGTGAGCAGAATAGAAAAAGGGAGACATTTGTGCAGCAAAAGTTTTATAAGTTTAAGTGTAAGAGCTATCAAATAATAGCTGGGATATGTTACATTAAAATATGCATATATGTATATAAAATATACGCATGTATTGCTGTAAAGGTTGGACCTGATGATCTTGAAGGTCTTTTCCAACCTTAATGATTCTATGAAAAAGAAATAATGCAGTGACAGTGCCTGACCTGGGCTATAACAGTGTCTTTGACTGGTGACAGCTCTTGGCTTTTCACAGATCAGGGTCAAACTAACCTGGGTTTTTTTGCTGTTATATGTGGACAGCAGGACAGCACCCCTGGCTGCATGTGGAGCTTCAGCAAAGGGCTGTGATTGATGATGACACTTGTGGTAGCCCAAAACACTGGAGAAAGCTGAATTTTCTTCATTATTACAATGAAACATGAACGACATGAAGAACCAGGTCACAGAGCCAGACAGGAGAACAAAACCACAGGAAGAGTCTGTCTGGGCAGCATCTTTCAGGAAAATCTTCAAAATCAGTTGGTACCTGAAAGCAGTTCCAGCAGCCAATCCATCAGACCAGAGCCCTGCCCTGACACTACAGGAAATCAGGATATGGGAGAACCCTGTGAAACACAGTTCATGTCAAAATACAGTCTGAAAGGGTATTTGAAATGTTACCCAGGTCTTTCAAACTCTTATTTCTCTCATTTAATTTCATATTAAAAGGGTTTATTTATACCCTATGAAATCCCAGGGCGAGGATACTTTCATTCTCTTTTCACGCCACTCCTTTTTGGTCTTTTGCTGTGTAATCATTGTCATTCCCACTCTCTGTTCCATCACTCTCTGAATTCCCACCCCCCAGGAATTTTTGGGGCTGTGGTATATGGTGCTACAACTCAGTGGTGGGTTTCAGCTGGCCACAGAGCAGGACACCATTCCAAGTGTCCAGGACAGGACATGTGATCTTTAGTAATACATTATTCAGATTTGTATGATGAACAGAATGACAAATTATAAACAGACATATACTTAGCATATTTCCTTTTTTTCCCCCTTCTGTTAAATCATGGCCACAAATTACTTCTCTAAGCAGGAAGTTTCAAACAACACTGCTGGAATATCAGTGTCTGAACTGTGATGAAAGCTACAGGAATCTAAGTGTGACATAAAGCATGAGTTCAGTGGTGCCTGTACTTGTTTGCAAAAAGAGAAACAAAAATTCTGCAGCTGAATTTTATGTATTGTGGATGAAAAAGCTAACAGCAGGAAGAGAGCTTGAGAGGCACAGCAGGGCTAAACTTGCCCTTATTTATGTCTATCGATAGCTCCTGATATTCCTTGTGAAGTTTTGATCATCAAGAATCCTGAGAATGTTTTTTATGGTGGTGCTAAAGACAGATATTAGCAATAGCTGAGTTTCACCCCAAATTCTGATGCCACTGAAGCATCTCTGCAGCTTTTTACTTTTTTTTTTTCCTAAAGGCTAGAACACCTTTTAATTCTTTTTGGAAATATTAAAGCAGAATCAATCTTTGAGTTCAGCTAATTCAATTTTCTATTGCTATTCTTTTTCAAAGTTTCTATCTGGCATCCTGGATTTGTCAAGGAGATTTTCTCCTGTGAAGAACATGAAATAAAAACATCTCAGCTGTGTCTCTCCATAAATTGTATCACTGCACTGGGAATATGTACTGTACTCAATAATTTTCTGATGGCTGCTCTGGCATTTTGATTACAAAATTAGCACTGCAGCTCTGTAGTGCTGTACAGTGTCAATACAATCTGTCCTAAATGAACTTACAACTGGCTGATGGACAGATTTCTAAAAGCGTTTCTCAGAGGGATCCATTCAAAAAGGGAACCAGATGAGGTCACAAATCCTGGGAAAAGGGTCAGGAAGTGACAAAACACACAACAGCAGCACGATTCCTGCCTGGATGATGAAGAAAGTAATATTGGAGAGGAAGGGTAATAAAGGAAGTTTCACCCTCTGCGCCTAGTCTGGTTGGACTGAAGCTGTGTTAGGTAATTTTTTTTTATATATCATGGAACGTTTTTGGCCTTAAAAGATATGAATCTGCTCAACCAGTGGCAGAAAAGATGAAGAACATGAAAATGGAGGATAAATTCAAAGCATCCATGAGGTGCCTGTAAAGGCAGAGAGACCATTCACAGCAGCTCTCCTCAGATGAAGGCAGATTTTGAAAGAAAAATAAAACTCTTACAATTACCCACTTGGAAACACACGGAGAGAAAATGAGAAAGAAGATGAAAACTGCAGCTAAAATGTTCTGGACTGTATGTAATAAAACAAGATGTGGTTCAGGATCCTACTGTACCATGCCTCTGCCTTCTTAGATATTGTAACTGTAATTTTGCCCATTTTTAACAAAATGTTATTTTTTTCTTCATGAAAATATTGAGTTTGCTTCAAAAATTCCTCAGAAAGATAGAATATGACTAAATAGTAAAAAAAAACCAAACAAACCAACACAAATTTTAGGTCCAATTGTCATTCAGAAATGGCCTCTGGTTTTGCAAGACCATAAGCAACCATAGGACTCCTGCAATTCTTCATTCCCAGCTGACAGAAAATGAAAATTATACTATTTAGACCCCTAACTACATGACTTGAAGGTACACAGAGAAGCATAGAATCATTTAGGTTGGAAAAGCCCCCTAAAATCATTAAGTCCAACTGCTACCCCAGCACTGCCAAGGCCAACACTGAACTTTGTCCCCAAGAGCCACAGCTACACTTTTGTTTAATGGTTGGTGGTGACTCAGCATGTGCCTAGGACTGTCAGCCATTCTACGATTTCACCAATATTTGTATTTGCTCTTCACTGACATAATTTTGTGTTTGCGAGTAACCCAAAATACTATTATTTGTGCATGTGAAATTGCTCCGGTGAACACTGCCAGCACAGATCAAATAATTTTTGAGTAATGGTATTTGCCTGGTTTATGCGCCAGTGAGTCACTCATAAATACTTATAAATATTTAAATATTCTAGTCCTGCTAGTGTGTGTGTAGACATTTGATATGGTTTGTAGTACATCACCTCTGAAGCACTACTCCACATGACAATTTCTTGCATTTAAAACCAAGATTAACAAATCAATGCACCCTGAAAAACATTTTAAGATCAACAGTACATTGTCTTCTAGTGAGTTTTCTTTGCAATTTGTAGACAATAGATTTCCAATAACAACTTGTAATTAAATTACTTTCTCTTATTCAGTTGTTGCATATTAAGACTGTTGACATTTTACAGATGGTATCTTTGGAAATGAGAGATATGAACAAGGGGGAATGTCTTTAAATGAAAGATCCTGGGTTTAGATTAAATATTAGGAAGAAATTCTTTCCTGTGAGGGTGCTGAGGCCCTGGCACAGGTTGCCCAGAGAAGCTGTGGCTCCAAGCTACATCTCTGGAAATGCTCGAGGTTGGATGGGGCTTGGAGCAACCTGGGACACTGGAAGAGATCCCTGTAGCAGTGGGTCAGGACAAGACAAGGTTAAGGTCCCTCTCAGTCCAAACCATTCTGTGCTTCCCTACTGGAAAAAATACTGGAGTTTGGCAATTGACACTTGAGTGTGTGGGTTCTGACACGGGAACAGCTGAATCAGTGTCAGGCACCTTCCCTGGCTTTCCATGAAAAAGTCTGGCCTCTGTTCTTGACATGAAACCACAGTCATTCTAACCACATCCATGTTTACCATTAATTCTGCTAAAATTTTATTTGAGGTCGTTCTCTTAATTGAAGTCATAATGCCAAAATATATAAAATGGGTAGAGTACAATGCTGAGCAGCAGCCCCAGTTAAATGAATTAATGTCTGATCTGAACATGGAAACATTCCTCTTTTTAGCCCAAGGCAAAACCACATCCCGCTCCCCACTGGCAAGCATGCATCCACATACAACAGAATTATTCTTGATCTGAGCACTTTTAACTTTTTCTCTGGAAACCATATTTTAGCTTTTGAAACCTTTTTGCTTAGATTAAACTTGTCTTTCTTGCTACAAATTAATTCTCATTTTTTTCTTCTTCTGAGAAGAACCTTTTGCTTTGTTCAAAACACAGCAAAACAATTCAGACTACACAACAAACCTGATTCTGACCACTGTTTTGTGGAACTGCAAACAATGCAGGGCACTTTGCTGGAGCCCCGAGAAATATTTTAGACTTGAAATGCAAAAGGTTTTCACAATAAGAAGAGCTTTAAAGAGAGACAGAAAAATAAATTAACTTTTTTCCTTTGCAGAATGTGTTTCTTGGATAGCAAGGGAGGAAAGTAAGAAGGAAAAAAAGAAAACCCAAGCAAGAAAATTTTCAACATTCAAGAAGTAGCTGCCCACTAAAATGCAGTACAGATGAACTCGCTGTGATATCCCCAGCTGAGGCATCCTACCAGACAAAAATTACACTTCCAGGTGCAGCAGGATCATTCCTTGTGCTTGAGCCAAGCATCTTACACTGCATTTATGAGCAAGGCAAGGAGTTAGGTGCTTCTGAAAATGATCTAAAGTCAAAACATATTGAGCAGGGAGATCTCAGAAGCTGATCAAAGGCACCTCCATCCTCAAGCACGTGCCCAGAGCTCAACCCTGCCCACTCACAAGTCTTTGGGGCTCTTCCCTGTGCTGAGCTGCTTTGTCTGCCTCCAACTCACACCAGCTCCATCCTCAAAATGCCTAAAAACCCAGAGTGGTGTCATGGCTCCTGAGAATGCTGGTGACAAAATGCTGTTGCAGTGACTTGGGTGCTTGTTGGGTTTTTTTGTTATCCCTGTTCAGCCACTTGGGACTTCCTTGCTGGAATCAAGCTGAATTGTTTTCAATTTCTGCTTTTTCCCTTGACTTTTTTATCTTTTTAGTTTTGTTTCTGCTATAAGATTGCATTATTAAAATAGTATTAATATACAAATAACAATAATAATAACAGTTACAATAATAGCAACAATACAACTACTAAATGCCCAGTAAGTTGCCTTCATCCTCAGTAACACAACTGCACACCATTCCTCGAGGCAATCAAGAATGGGCTGCTTTGGCCAACTAAAGGAAACCTCATTTCTTTCCTGAGTAGCTCCTCTAACCCCACATCAAACCAAAAGCAAAGGCTGTTGCTCCCCTGCTTGCCTAGCCGTGTTTGAAGTTGGGATATCACATCGCTCACAGAAGCAATCAATGCTGGTAAGCTAATGAATTATTTCCAAGTTTGTACCAATATCTGCAGCAACATGAAAGAAAAATCACATACCAGGGGTATGACAGCAGGAGAGGCAGAGCCTGGGGCACAAACTGTCAATATTTCAGGACTATGATTTGATTCTGTAGATAACTGTTGCTACAACATTGCTTAAGAAAACACTGCAAGCAAAACATTTTATCTCGCAATATACTTGTCCAGTATAATTATCTGGGCTTGACCAATCCAGCTGGAAGGAAACAGTAACAACTGTAGGTGCTGTGCCATCAAGAACAGTTTCATGAATTTGTGAATAAACACTTCATCCGAACGTGCATTTTACAGGTGCAACTGCTGCTGGAACAGCTGGATTGCCACACGTGTCTGGAGTGCATACACACACACACAGAGCAAAGAGGGGTATTTGTTTTCCTCAAACAGTATTTATTCACCCTTATCACCTTGTTTATTATGAGACCATAGAGTTGGATATGCTGATCTATCTACCAAGAACAGGTACCCTGCTGACACTCAACATCTTCCTCTCCCACTTGACCCTGCAAGCCCCTTTTTATGTTTCATGCCCTGTTTCTCAGTGTAGAGCTTTGCTTTTTCCCAGTCTGAACCAATCTCCACAATTTTGGGACAATTAAAAGCTCTGCCCTAATGTAGTTTCTAGTGAATCAGAAACACACACAAGTCAAAAATAAATCTGTCTTCTACTCCACACCTCTAATGAGAGT
Source organism: Chloebia gouldiae (assembly GCA_003676055.1). NCBI lineage: Eukaryota > Metazoa > Chordata > Aves > Passeriformes > Passeridae > Chloebia > Chloebia gouldiae. The sequence continues at coordinate 9,632,045 of QUSF01000017.1, read as the reverse complement.
CTGGAGGGTGATGGAAGAACCAGGATTGGGTTGTTCCCTTCTCCACACCACACGGCTGTGGGGAGTACAACTCCTGGAAATTTTAGAATCACTGCAGTAAATCTAGAGCCAGTCCAGCGCTGCTTCTCTGCATTGGCAGTGATTTACCTGACACTCATGTCCAGCCCAAGCTCCAAAATTCTTTTTTCCACAGTGGTCATTCAAATTCACTCTGGTCTCCCAGCCCCTGGTGGTGGTGATGGGAGAGCCACAGGGCCTGGGGCTGGCACCATCCACCCTCCCTGGCTGTTACCCAGCATTTCCCTGACCTCCTGCTGAAAGTGTGTACACCTCATTTTCATATTTCTTCCCTGTGCTTTTTTGGTTAATATTAATGACATATTAAAAAAGGAAGATTTGGCCTAAAACAGAACCATGGAGGAAAGAAAAACATTGTCTTGTACTCCTTAATTGGATTTAAGAGAAGACCACATTAATCCTGCAGCTGCTGCTGCATTCATTCCTGCATGAAAAATGTCCCTACTTGTGTTCTTTAGATAGCAATATATCCACAGCTGACATGCCTCTCATCTTACAGAAATAGCAATTTTCTGTCTACATGTAACTTATATGCAACCGACCGTGGCAAATAATGACTGGACTGAATAGTCACAATATTTTTCTTCCAAACTTCCTTTGTAGGTTGTTTTGGTCCAGCTATGACATCAGAAAAGTACTTTAATGGGCCATGATCTAGAATTTTAGGGGATTTTATTTTTGGTTTAATAACTCCTTATTAGCTAAACAGTGTTGACAGGATAAAGGCATTTTGATAGAATGCATCTTTTCCCTCTCCCTCAATTACCTGTAGTACAAATTGACCTGTCCATATTGATGATGATGATGAGGAGGATACAGATCTAGAAGATTACACTGATTTTTTTTCTTAAGTTGGGCTCTCTTTCACATCTGCCAATCTGCCACTCGCCCATTAGGGAAGACAACAGGAATGCCAGAAGTGTCATGCCTAATTTTAATGACCTCCAGTCAGACACAGTGCCAGAAGTTATATCCAAAAACCACCCATCTGAGCATTCTTAAAAGTATGACTCAGCTGGGTGATGTGCTTGCCAACTCACCAGACTATCTCTGTACTGATTAATTAGATGCATGCACTGCTTTAGCTCTTATGACAGCTAAGCCTTTCATTTATTAGTCATGTACTGAATCTTTGTGACAACTTAAAGAAAAGACAACAGACAAATAATCTTTCTAGTACTCTATTTCTGGCGTGTGAAAAATCTCAAGATCATCATATCGAAAATTATTTTTTTTAATTATGGTCCTGAGACTCTTTATCTAATAAAAAATTATTAATGAGGAATTAGAAGACACCTACAAGTGGTTCTTACCAGAGCTGTCAGGGGAGTGTTTCATCTGTCTCATGCACTACTTGTGTATGATTAAGGCAATTTGAAAGTTGACACTTTAATCCTGTGTTAACAGATATTTCTAGTCATCCTCATAGATGCGAGAAAACTCTTAACAGTTCTATTCTTGGGATTAAGGAACAAAAGAAGTTTCAGAAAACCAGAAGAAAGATGGTAGGTTTAGAAAGAAGGCCATTATTTCTTCCCATAATCCAAAACTGTGCATTAAAATGCATATGAAAATTATCAGCATGGTTAGAAGTTATGATTAAAAATAGCACCTATTAGATGTAGTGCATATACTGGCAAAACCACATTTCAGAAAATCTAAGACTCTGCATTTCTCTCATCCATACACTTTTTATTTATTTACAGATTATCAACATGATGGGGAAGAACAATAACCTTTGGGCCCCTGAAGGTCTTAGAGAGAGAGGGTGGGTCAAGAGGAAAGCAAGAGACACACATGGAGTGAGAGAAAGAGGCTGTTTTGTGGCTGTATGAGTTACAACAAGGCCACAAGAAATGAAATGCAACTCTCTAAAATGAAATGCAACTTCTAATGCAGCACAAGAATATCAGATTTGGAGGCTTCTTCACATTATCAAGGTCATTTTCAAACCTTTGCAACACTGCGACACTCCACCAGAGCACAGACAACGAAACAGATGTGACAGAGTTTTTGAGAGGATAAATTAGATTGGGACTTTGTGATGTCACTGAATTCTGGTAATTAGGTTACTCAGCTTGCTGAGGCAGCCGTGCCCATACCTTGCCATCAGCCTGTGGCAGCCACAATTCATGGCTTGGGCAAACTTCAAGCAACAAAAAGATCTCTCTAATAGGCAAAAAACAGTGGAAATGTGCAGGATGCTGTACCTTTAAACAACTACTGCAAGCCAAATTGTAACAAAGCAGAAATCTTATAAACAAAATTTTCATACACTAAAATGTGCCCTTAAGTGTTTAAAATATTTTTGATTTTTTTTTCCTACATCATTTAATGAAGTAAAGGGAAAAATATACTTCAACCAGGCACTAAATTTGCTTCCAGCTTCCCCAAAATTTCAAATATTGCAAGCAATTAACTTTGGTTTTAAATTAAAAACTGGTGAGCCACTACCTGTTCTTGATAAAAGTCAGGATTCTGGGAAAACAGAAAATGAAGAAGTCAGTCTGGTTTTCAGCTTCAGATGGTGAGCAATTCTGTTCAAATACAAAACTCCTCTGACAAGCAGTCATTGTTACACCTTGTGTTTTGTTACGATAATTGTGCAGTTTATCAATATTATTGCCATAAATTGGTTAATATTTTGTACTTGTCTTATTTTCATTGTCTACTTAAAATTCCCTGAACCAAAACCCCTAGAAACAATTATTGGAATTTAGGTTTAAGTTGATGTGTCTTTGAGAACCCATTGATCTAAACATGCTCCCAAATAACTGCATGTCAAGCCTTTATAGCTGGGTTAATACACTTCGTGCCTCCTTAATAGATGAGATTTTATGTTTTACCGTACATCTGCTGTGTTGAATTAAATGAATATGTGGTTCAAACAGGTCCATGGTGACAACTGGGGCTAATCTTAAAGCACTTTAAACACCTTCCAATATTTAGAGGCTGCCTACAGGAGGGATAAGGAGGGACTTTCGACAGGGGCATGGTATGACAGGACAAGGGGGAATGGCTTCAAACTGACAGAAGGCAAGGCTAGACTGGATATTTTATAAAGAAATCCCTCCCTGTGAGGGTGGTAGAGCCCTGGCACAGGCTGCCCAGAGAAGCTGTGGCTGCTCCATCCCTGGAACAGTTCAAAGCCAGGCTGGACAGGGCTTGGGGTGACCTGGTCTAGTCCCAGGTGTCCTTGCCCATGGCAGGGGGATGGAACTTGATAATCTTTAAGGTCCCTTCTGACCCAAACCATTCTGTGATTATTATCTGATTTGGGTTTTTTAAAATGAAAAGCTGTAAATCACGAAAACAGACATTACCCTCTTCCGAAAAGAATCCTGCTTAAGAGGTAACAGCTTGTTATTGGCCCTTTTCCTGCACTCAACAGAGTCAGTGGTTGAATCCTGCTCCAGTTTTAGCCACAATGTCTTAACCACACCCTCTGTAACCCAAGTCCTCTGTAGCTCACTATCCTGATTTCTGAATAACCCTGCCCATTTTCCTTTTACTTTAGTATCCCAAAAATACAGGCAAAAATACAACTTTCTATCACCCAGATGAAGGAGACAATGGGGGCCTTTCCCAGTGAAGGACTTCAACAAATGCTTAACTGAAAGCAAAAACATGTGTGAAGATAAACAGGATAACAGAAGTATTTATTATATCCCACTGTTTAAGTAACTCTGTGATCCCCTGATCCTTGCACAGGATGCTGTATCATGATTGCACACTCTAATACACTCATTAACATGGAAAATAAAATGTAGAAAACATAATTCCCAGGCAAAATATTCAGTAAACACCTTCCCCACAGCAAACTAACTCATATTACCACAGGACCTTTGGACAGGTTTCCATCTTGTTTCTTTAGGATTAATCAAACCACGTACTCAGGTCTACACACCTTGGCCAGGCCACCATCTCTCCCTTGCCATCAACAAGAAGCACAAGACACAGAAGAGAACAATAAACTTGACAGACTTGTACCAACCTCCTGCTCCACGCTGTGGAGCACAGACACCCTGGAAACAAACCTTCCAAAGTGTTTCCATGGCATTAAAGACAACAAAGGGATCATCTTTGCTGACCACACCTAGGAAGACAACATTGCCCTCACAGATATTCCCGTGCTTCAAACAGCCAGGACAGACCAAAGCAGGGACTCACGGAAGGCTGTGTAGAGCTCCTGCAGGGTCAGGCGCCCGTCGTTATTGTAATCATCAAACTGGAGGAGGTCTTCAAGAGTACAGCCCAGTAAATCATCCTCCAGGCCCTCCTTCTTCAGTGGCTGTAGCAAAGAGAACAGGTAACCTTACAAGTAATGCAATGCTACACAGCTGGCAGGTCTTCCATGAAATGACCTTCGGGGACATAGGCAGCTAACAGACAGATTATCATATCTATCATTACATATTTACTTTCTATCAAGGTATTTGTATTCCTGCAGCACTTCATGGACCATGGACTGAAGAGCCCCTTCCTTTACCAGCAGCACAGAAATGCATTTTTGTTTTGAAAACAGACTGATAAATAAATATCCAGCAGGGAAAAAGGAAAGGCTGCTTCTTTCTCCTCTGTAAGTAAGGACAAAAATGTATGCCCTGATTTTAGGAATAGAATAGGCAACGGTGAATGGTGTACTCAACACTGATGTGCTTTTCCAACCCCTGACAGTTTGCTTCTTTTGTTTTTTCAACATTTCATTTGGGTTCTCTGAATTTATTATAGAATATGAAGAAAACTGCTGAACTGTTGCATCTTCCAGACAGGAAAGCTTTTTTTTCTGTAGGCTAGGGACCCTTTTATTTACTATTCTAGTCTTGACCCATTATGTTGAAGCAATTTAAAGTAATAATGCTAAAAAAATGACCCTTCACCTAGCAAGTAAAAAATATTCAATAAAAGTGAGATCAACCATAACTTCCAAGATCAATCCTCTAAAGATGGAAATTTTCCTCTGTCTACCCTTTGCATAGAAAATTGATTAACTTTTCATAAGACTGACAAGTTTTTACTAGTCCTTTTGATTTAACGTCAGGAAAAAAAAACAGTAGAAAACATTTCAGCTGTGACACACTTAGTAGATTTATGAATCTGACTTTAAAATACATTAAAGATTTAAATGGAAATAACATTCCAATTACCACCATTGTTAATAGCCTTATATATCCACGATTGCAAAACTACATGGCAATTTCACTGCTGGGTCCAGAGGGAAAATATTGGATAGGTTCTACCAGCAGACAGGAGGCAAACCAGCTCTAAATAGAAGGGGATGGGCCATCTGTTGCCATTGTTTTGCTCAAAGCAATTCTGTTGTGGAGAACACACAAATGGGTCCTGAGTCAATGAAGACCATCCCCCCTGGAGAGACTCTCCTTTGGGGTGAATCCCTCTGCAAAGAGCCTCCTAAAGATCCACTTCCAGGTCTTAAAAATCACTTTTTACTGCAGCAAGTTACCTGCCTTGAGTTTTTGCTTGCAGACAAAGTTATAGCGCTCGAGAGACTATTTTTCTTTTAAATAAAACAAAGGCGCAGCAGCAGCTCATCCAACAGTCAGAGGGAACAAGATCTCACTGCATCACGTTCAGCTCAACTTCCTCTGCCCATGGGCAATGAAATTCCCATCTCTGGGGGAAATTTAAATTTGCAGAGAGCTTCAAAATAGAGAGCTAATGCAAATCAATTACAAAGAAGGAGGTAAGAATAGTTCTGTTAAGGCTATAACCTGGGTAATTAAAAATTGCTCATTACTTAAAAAAATGTCCTTTAAATGGGATAAACTGGTCTTGTTAGAGCACATAAAAATCATCTTGTTAAACAGAAAAATAAAGAATCAGCATGCTACAAATAAACTGAATCCTGCTGCTGTGAGAGCCCAGAGCTGCCCACAGATGTGTCCCCAGCCTGGCTGGGACTCAGCCATGCTGCCACCAAGGGGCCCAAGACCAGAGCCACTCAGCTCAGGATGAAAAGCACCCACAGCTTATTTAAACTGTGCATTAATAGGCATTATTTTGTCTTTTGAGAGGTAATCTCTCTGTTAACTCAACCATGCTGGTGGCCAGGTTGCATGGAGAATGGTTGGGCGAGAGGGCTCCTGGCTGAGGTTGAACTTATTCTGGTCTATGAAACCATAGTGGGCTCCAGATGTTCAGGCACATTTACTGATTTTGGTAACAGTGAGAATAATCAGAGTAGCCAATGTCTGTGCTTGCACCTGGGAGAGAGAGCTGGGCTCCAGGCACATCTGAAAACAAAGCCCAGAGGAACTTTGAGGCAGATCTTACAGCACTGTCTGAGCTCCTTTGCAATAACAATTGCTTGCAGGCTGCCAAACTTTCATTTCCGTGAGAGTTTTAAAATTCCAATAAAATAAATTTAATGTAAAAAACAAAAAAATATTGGACAGTAGAACAGACACTTAGATGCCACTATGTAAAAGCTGGCTTTGAATTCAGATAGAAGTGTTTTCTTATAGTTACCATGTCTTTATGAAAAAATCATTGCCTTCGGAGGAAATATTGCATATATTCATAGCCCTGAGATCTAAGGGAATTTATGCTGACACTTTGCATTGTGTGGAAAGGATCAAGCATCCTGTCAACAGCCTGAGGACTAAAATGCAGCACAAACTGTCCTGGAGAGGAGTGAGCTCAGGGAGGAGCAGGCTCATGACTGCAACACGCTCTGTGTTCCCTGGGAAGTAAGAGTGCAGATGAGACATTCAAGGGTGAACTTATTCTGAACAACCTGGTCTAGTGGCAGGTGTCCCTGCCCATGGCAGGGGGTGGAATGAGATCAGCTTTAAGGTCCCTTCCCACCCAAACCATTCCATAATTCTGTGAAGGAACAGCTTTGGAAACTGGAGTAGGTCCCAGATAGGACTGGCTTCCAAAGGGCTCTTACAAGGCATTTGCTTCTAATTCTTCTCATGGATGACATAATGGAATGGAAAAAACATTTTTGCAGGACTGTTTTCTCAGGTCTGCATGTGCAAAGAGAAGTTGAGGACACAGAGTACCCAGACCGAGTGCCCAGGATGGCTGCTTGGTTCAATTTACCAAAGAGATGAATTCCAACAGCACAGCATGCCTGAAATTAGAAAAATAGTTTCTTCAACTCTTACCTTTTCTATCACTTTCTGCTAACACACACTTCAGCATCTGCCCAGGGATTTTAGGAAAATACACCTGTTGAAAACCATCCCAACTTTGCTGTCACATTACTCTATGCTAATGCACAGTCCAGAAGGCAGGGAGAAGAACTGAGAGATTGCTGCCTAATTTACATGCACCTAAAAAAAATCTAAATTGATTCCCCCCAAGCTGGCTAACTGGAAATACTTCAGAAGATGTCAGTTAGCAGAGCAAGGATCATTATCTATTTTGAGGAGTATGGACAGGGCTGGAAAACTGACATGCTTTTTGTTTGGAGATGAGCTTCAAATGTTTGAGGCAACACTGACTCCTGGGAGATGCAGAGAGAGACTCATTGACTTGTTAGATTTTCCTCCTTTACCTGCTGCTGACTGGACAGGTACAAATGACCATTCCCACTTGAGTGCTGCTGTGTTACATTCAATTCACACTTTGAATGAAAATCCACTTCATAATTCCATTCTCACTGAACAAGGAACCTACCTGAGCCAGTTCAGAGCTGCTGAGATGCCCATCACTGTTCAGATCCAAGTGCTTAAACAGCTCTTCAATCAGGAAGCGCTTCTGGGCTACCCTGTCCTTGGCCAGGCTGCTGGGCGGGCTCTGCCTGTGAGCCTGCAGGTCCAGCAGGATGCTCTTGAGCCGGCTGTAGTCTGCCATTGTGCAGCTGTCCCCTGAGAGATAAGACACCATTACTGGATGTGCATTTACCTTGATCTTTTCAAAGGACTGAGGTCCTAAAAGGAAAAATTAGGCACATACGTCTGCATATTCAGCTCCAATCAGCTCTGCACTTGAGGAGCTCCTGTAGTCGTTTTGTATGAGCTGGCAGATTTTCTAAATCCTGCTGTCAGGGATACTCTCCAGCATGTTACCTTCCAGATTTTACAAGGCTTCAGTTACAGACTGCCACACTCAGTTTTGTAACTCCCACAAATATTAAATTGGCTCTATGCTTTTCAATATGAATAAATTTATCCCATAAAGTAAAAAATAAACCTGGGGAAGCTGATATTTAGAAAGTTCCACTAATGTAATTGGTACCTCAGACTGCCACCCTATGTCAAACTGATCTCAAGGAACCCTTAGAGGCAGCCTGAGGTGGCAGAAGGCTGGAGGAAGGACAGTGAGGAGTGCAGGGCTGTGGGGAGCCCCTGCAGCTCTGGTGTCACTAGTGCCTGCTACCAGCACCCTGCTGCAGGCTGAAATAAATGCTGCCCTGTTCCTGACCAAGGAAAAAGGTTATTATCAGGGGAAAGCCCTCAAGCTATTCTCCCTGAAGTGAATCTGGCTTGGCTGAAGAAATCAGATTGAACCCTCCTGACCCTGAAAGCTCACGCTGCGCCTGCAGCATCCAGCTCTCCCACAGCTCTTCCCCTCCTCAAGGAAATGCATCCACATGCCCAAAGTGGTGCAAGATATTATGACCCTTTTCTGCTGATTTGTTGGCTGGCAGAGCTCAGCAGAATGAGAAATGGCAGCTGTCCTTTTGTGCAAATCTGTTTTCTTTAGTGCAGAGCACAGTGGCTGGTGCCTTCCAGGGGCCTTGGAGCAGACCCTGGAGCACCCTGAGGCTCCAGCTGTCCCACACTCTGTGGGTACCAACCATACCCCACCAACAGCATCAACACCTTCAGCTGTTCCCCTCAGATGGCCTTATGTCTATCATGTAACTTCCCTATAATGTAAAAATTACTCTCTGCAATGCTGGCCTTACTCTCTGCAATGCTGGGTTTAAAACAAACCTGTTCTTTTAAATCCCATCACTGATCCTGTTGGATTAAATCTAAGATTTAACCTTAAATCTAAGAGAACATGGTCCCACCTCAGTTTAAGGGACAATACCCTTGTAGATCAGCTCCCCAAAGACTCTAAACATTATTCCTCTGAAAAATAACAGAAGACTCTGGCACAGTGACAACTAATGTTCCTGTCCCTTTCTTGCTGAGCTGCAACATTTTGGACCTCTTGGTCCCAGTCCAACTGAAACCCAATTAAAATTCCAGGTGGGAGCCACTTCTCTGATAGGAAACCCATCTACTGTCAAGGGTGTTTTTCACTCTTCATATTTTGTGCTCACAACTTCAAAAGCATTATGACCTGAGCAAGGTGAGAGAGGACACAGAGGCTGAACATGTGCTCACCAGTCAGGTCAGTGCCCTCCTGCTACATGAACAAGAACTGCAAGCAAGGCTTATTTACTACCCTGAACTCAGTCCCATCTAGTTTGGAGGATTTCAGCTGCTCAGGGATATTAAGCAGCTGATAATTTTTTCCTTCCCTCTAAACAACCTCTAAAAAGCACCGGGTCCCTCCCACTTGGGATCAGTCTTATTTTACAGAAAAAAACAAGGCTATTCAGCTACTATCAGTTGTGTTTATTATTCTTGACTTCTTCATTTCCGACCATGACATTTGATGGTTTGTGAAGGCAGTATATATTTTTTTTCATTCAATCATCAGTTTATTGAAGAGAAAACCTGATTACTGTATCCATTTAATTAAGATATTCTGTTGTATATACTGTTTTAGCTACTGCAATTTTTTTTTCTTAGCTGGAATTTTATTTTCAATCAAAAGTTAATCCCAGAAATGTATCTAGGGCTAATGAGGATAGGCAAAGCGATTTAATTTTCTTCCACTTCGGTTTCTGCTTTGTGGTTTCCATTAGTGAGCACCAACAGTGCTACAGGCAATGTACCTAGTGATACCAGGGTGGGCTGACCCACTTGCCTTGTGCTCCCCACAAGGACAGGCCAAAGCAGCTCTTACTTTACACCCTCCAGGTTTGTTTTCAGCAGCTGGGACTTCTTTTTGTAGATAGTTGCTGTTACCTGGGCAAGGCTCCTCCCTCCCTCAGCACTAACCCAAGTGTCACATCTCCGTGGGGCTTTTTCACACATCCAGGGATGGGGACTCCACCACAATCCTGGGCTGGATGGAGTCAATCCAAAAGAATTTCTTCCTAATCCTCAACCTAAGACTCCCCTGGTACAACTTGAAGCCATTTCATCTCATCCTGTCATTTACATATCCTGTCACTGGGAGTAGAGATTGACCCTCTCTTGGCCACAACTTTCTTTCATAGAGAGGGATAAAGTCCCCCTGGGCCTCCTTTCCTCAGGCTGAACCCCCCAGTTCCCTCAAGCATGGTGTGAGCCAGGAGACAGTGATCTCCTTTCACTGAATTACAACCCTCCTGGATTCTTCTGTGCTCAGGAAACAAAGCCACCACAAAACTGCTTTTCTTGAAAAACTACACAGTGATCTGGGCTGCAAGCCAGCCCAAGGTAAATGTGCCCATTTACCTTGGGGGGGGGGGGGTCACATTACCTCGGGGGTCACAGCCATGCTGCAGCTTCCAAGCAAAAGTGTGATGGGCACTGAGAGTGAAATAAAGGAAAGCACAGAAGGACGGAGCTGGTGACAGCCGCTGGCAGCAATTCCCAAATCCTGCTATAAACTCCCAATATATTTTCCCCCATCACACTGTTGCTGTGTTCACGGTCATGGATCCAGCATACCCCCATCCTGCACAGCAGGGAGAGGCCATGGTGAACACATCAAGGAAAACCAGCAGTAAGACAATTATGTCTCTTATTTAAAAAATAAGTCCAGTTTCACATGTTGTGAACATATGCTGCAGGCAGAAAGTCAGAAGGTGCTTCTAGCCCCTGTCAAATCTGGCCCAAAGTTTCATCACCTTCACTTCCTTCTGGAGAAAATCACACTCTCCAGCTCTGTTGGAAGTGGATCCCAAGCCTCTCTCCACAGCGTGGATGTGACAGACTGCATGGGTCTCACACCTTTGCACATTTTCCCTGACATCCCAGACATCTGAAGGCTGCAGTGACAGAAGCAGTTGGTCAGAGCCCAGCAGTGCTGAGCTGCTTAGCAGCACACAACAAATAAAAGCAATAAAGGGTGTGAGACTGATAATCTGCTCCTTTGGCTGAACTAAAAGATCGACAGAAAAATGCACTACAACTGTAATATATATACACATATAAGTATAAATGTGTAATTTATATACTTATTCTTACTACAGATGAAGAACAGAGGGAAAACTTCTCCAGGCCAGCTGAAGTACTTTGACCTGAAACTATAATTTTATACTAAGTCTGGCCAAAGCTCAGAAATTACCTGTGCTTGGGATGTCTGAGCTGATGTGCTGCTGCACAACCCAGACCTAATGCTATTTATTTCAATCAAAAAAAGGCACTTCAGTGACCAGACATGGATGCTGGAGCATCCTAGAAAAGACACTGCCTGCTCAGCCAACTTATGGAAGAGACATATTCAGGCTACTCGAAACATCTGGAAAGCCAATAGCAAAGACAGCAAGTTTCTCCTGCAGCAAAGATCCTTCCCCTCATTTAGTAAGCATTATTATTTCATCTTTTAACCTAAGTTCCTTAGAGACTGCTGGCACTGAGCTGGTTTATATGTCTTGAAGAGCAAAGCTCTGTATTTCCTCTCCTTCCCTCTTGCTCTCTCCTGCTGTCCTGACATCTGTAATCTTCTTACACTGTGCCAAGCATCTACCAACTTTATCTACTAAATACCGTCTCTTTAGGCTTCTGCCACCTCTTGTTCCGTTCTTCCAGGTATTACAAATCTGACTGTTAAGCAAAAAGAATGTCAGAAAAGCTGTCTCTGTGCCCTCTCACTTATCCCCACTCTCCTCGCTCTCTGCTGACTGCCCCCAGCAGTTTCCTTTGCAACACAAGCTCATCATTAGCAGTTTCTCTCATCTCAGGCTGCTCTCCTTGGTAGGTCTTGCTAATGGATATCTCTCAGCTTGGTTTCCTTGTTAGAGCTTCCCAGGGACTTGGATTCCGCTCACAATTGCAGCCTGTATTGGGAGGTTTAGGTTGGATGCCAGGAAAAGGTTCTTCCCCCAGAGGGTGGTTGCACACAGGAAGAGGCTCCCCAGGGGATGGTCAGAGCCTGACAGAGCTCGAGGAGCATTCGGACAATGCTCTCGGGCTCATGGTGGGACTTCTGGGGTTACCCTGTGCAGGGCCAGGAGCTGGACTTGATGATCCTTGTGGGTTCCTTCTAACTCAGGATTTTGTGATTCTATGATTTTAGCCGACCGGCACTGCTCTTCAGAGATGGGTTTGAAGCGTTCCCTCCCTGCCCGAGTTTCTAAACATCAGAAATGCCACCACATGTGTGCCAGGTGCCCCTGTGGTACTGCCAGCTGACCCCCTGTGTGCACTCAGGCACCATCCCAGCACACAGCTGGGGAGCCAACACACAGAGAGACACTCACACAAATTCTGGATGAGCTAAAATTGCTATTCTGGCATGCCCTAAACTGATTCTTCAATTCTAGCCCATTATTTCCCTCTTCATGCTGGGGAAGATCTCCAAAGCAACAAGCCCTTCTTATCAGTTTAGAGCATTTTCAAACCCAGTGAAGCCTGGAATTGTTTGAATTAAAAACAAAACAAAACAAAAATAGAAAAGAAAAGAGACAGGGAAACAAAAACAATAAGACGGAAGAAGAGTAAAAGAAAAATCCAGCATATGAAGGTCTGATTGCTAAAATTTGGCAAATAACTGTCAAATTTCTGCTCACTCTAAGCAATGCTGCTTCTTGCTCTGTTTTGCAGCAGCTATATAATTCATCCTGTTTAGCACTTCTGCATGCTTTGGCAGATAAAATATTGATCAGCCTGCCAAGGAACACAGAATGCCATTATGTTTTTATGTCAGAACTCAGTAATGATCTACATTTATCAAGAGCATCCTCCCTGTGAAAGGTCAGTGGTGAATGTAGCTAAATTGTGATGACAGATCATTAATCCAGCTCCCTCAATAATCATCCTCTTTAAAAATTTTACTCCTGGTTTCTGTGAATTGCTGCAGGTTTTTACACTTGGATCCCACAGCAATCTTCAACCCAGTTCTGAGTAAAAGCAGATAACAGAGGAACAGCAAGGCTGGAGATGAAAGTGTCCTTCAAAGGAATGCAGGGTACAAAATAAAAATAAACTGAGGAAGTGAAGAGCTTCCTTTGATGGGGAAACTAATCTCCCAGTGAAATATTACCGTGCAAGGTGTCTTACAATATAATGATTACTCAAAATGTCAGTACTTCTTTAAATATCAAAAATGATCTGAGAACACCTACAGAGCACCAATCTCTGAGACCTTGGTGTGCAGATCACCTGACAGCAGATGTGAGCCTGAACACACACAGAAGTCTTTAGGGGATTTGAGTCCCACTGACTCCTGAGCTATTTTTCAGCAAAACTACACGGGCTGTAAGAATGGCAGGTGGCACCTGCAGCTCTTCCTAAAATCCGTGAGAGAAGCTGTGCAGCCATTAGCATCCAGGCTAAGTACAAGAGTGTGTGATTATCAAGAAACACACAATACAGCATACAAAGAGATTCAAACTTCTTGTGACCCTTCAAAAACTCTCCAGAAGTTTCCCCTGAGTGGCATCTCCATACAGCAGGAGCACGGGTACCCAGTCCATATGCTCTCAGCTCTGGGCTCCAGCCCTTGAAAATCTGCAGCTGTGCTGCCACTCCAACACAAGATTAGACTCAGTGTGTTATCACTGAAGGTGAGCTAGGACATAACAACCCAGCAGCCCACGCAGAGCTGCCAGCCCCGTTTGGCTCCATCACCTGCCTGAAATGCACCCACCAGGGCAGGACAGTGCTCCTGCTCACTGTCCCCATGGGGGAGGATGATAACAGCCCAGTACAAATAACCCACCTCCGAAGGGGGAACTCCAGTGGCACTAATTTTCTAGGCAACCCTTCAGCACCACCATATATGGCAATAAAGAGCAGTTTGGAGCAGGCTGAAGAGTGTAATTTCTAAGGCAGGAGGCATTGGGGGTGTCATTTTATTTGACACATCCTCTCAGACCATGGTGACTATTTTCAGCTGTTCCCATGCCAATTTTTAAGCTCCAGGAAGAAATTCAGTGCAGGAGATGAGAGTACTAAGATTTGTTTTCTCATCCGTATCTATAGGGCAAAAAAGATATAGTTACTGAAAATAACATTTCTAGACAAAATTAAAGGGGTTGGAGAAAAGTTCTGCTTTCGGAACAGCCCTTTCTCCAACCCCTTTAATTTTGTCTAGAAATGTTACTCTCAGTAACTATATCTCAGGTTTTATCTGGCATTGTTAGAAGGGTCAGAAAATGACTAAACTAAGGTGTTACAAATTTATTTCTGAGTGTGCCATTGGTGGCAACATTCTTCATCAGCACCAGCCTGTTTTCCTACACACAAAATGCAAGTGTTGGCTGAAGAGTGGAAATGTGGTCCCAAAAGAACAGTCTGCTGAACCTGAGTGAGACATCATGTGAACCCTTTACCCCAATGATCTGTTGCATTACAGCCTCTCTGACTCGACAGAACTGGTTTACATGGGGACAGGAAAATTAAAGATGACTTCAGTTCTTCAGGGGTCTCCTTGCAAATCCTCATTCTGCCATGCAAATTTTTTACCTGTCTCTTTCTATCTATCTTCCTCTTCCTTTAATTGCTTGTTTCTGCACATGTATGGAGAGTTTGGCTGGACTTTCCTCCCAATCTTCCTGTGTGGTTGGAAACAGAAAATAACTGCTTTTCTCAACAATTTACATAGACAGACTCCTCTGAGCAAGTGCAGCTGCAGGATGATAACATCAAAGAACCTTTCTGGAATTGACTACTTCTTCCAATTTAGAGATATCTGTAAGTTTTGAGTCTTCCCAACTCTGATTTTTATAGGCTGTTAATACTACAGGTTGGATATTAGGGAAAAAAATCTCCATTGAAAGAGTAGTTAAAACTTGGAAGAGGCTGCTCAGGGAAGAGGCAGAGTCATCATCCTTGAAAGAGTTCAAAAAATGAGCAGATGTAGCACTTTGCAAGGGGATAGTGGTGATGGGGATATTTGGCTGAAGGCTGGACTTTATGATCTTGGAGGTCTTTTCCAGCCTTAATGATTCCACGATTCTATGCAAGGTCTGAGCAAACCAATTTAGGAAGAAGAGAAATTAACCCAAATCTTAATATATAAACATCTGTGATAACAACCATTTAACTTCTGATCATTCAGAGAAAGCTTCCTATAAAACACCAGGCTGTGTTCTGCAGCAATTACACTGCACGTAACCCCACTGCAGAGCTCCTGTAACACCTGATAATAACACAGGGAATGTTCTGCTGCCTCCAGACTTCACTGAAGACCATCTCTGTGCACAGAGGAAGCCACACACCACAGATGTGACATTTAGGCAATGATGCTAATTACATCCTGTTTCCTCACAGCACTACCTGCCTGCCTCCTTTACACACCACCAAGCTTCTCAAAGGCTGAGTACCTGTTTTATTCCTGAGTTGAATTTACAGGTTAAGTGAAACTCTGGTTCAGTTCCTGCTAAGAGGAGCAGATGTTTAACACCGTGCAAATTCATGAACATCCTTCAGTTGCCTCTGCTGAAAAAAATTCAATTAACACTAAAAATCCAAACTAACTTGCTTATCTTATGGATGTGTTTCAGCTAATAAGATGTGCATTTATCAGGTATCCATATATAATTTAGCAGCAACTGGGAGCTCACCAAATTTATCACAGGAATGGAATGGAATATATGCCATGAAGTAGATACCATTAAACAATAGACATTTACAACCTGGAAGAGTTAAAGCTTGCCTCACCATATATTTGCTTCAATATTTCATTTTATTACAAGAAAAAGCACCCATCTATTACTCTGTGAGTTTGAAAAATATATTAAAAATTTACAGGATGAGAATATTAATTCCCAGTTCTATAAACAAAAACTCTATTCCTACCTTAAACAATTGCCTTCCAAACTGCATAAAGCTAAATGAATCGTATGCCTCAGCTCCAAATGCACAGAAAGAGGTGGATGAATTTGCAGCCTTTCTTGGGAAGCTCAAGAATTACAACTTGATTTGCCAGTCCAAAGGCAAGTTCTAGATTTGTGTCCTGCCTGGAAGGGAGCAGGAGCAGCCCCAGGGAGGAAGGCAGGAGGAAGCCTGCAAGTGGGAAAACACATGATAAAGGTAATTTATCAAGTAGCTATCACCACCTAGGCAGTGTGCCACAGATTTATAGATTTTTAAAGCCAAGAGGGATTATGTGCACATTCTGACCTCCTGCACCAAGTTCAACAAGATTTTCCCTGCAGCAGCTCCATAATTTGTTTGCTCTATAGCACACCACCCAGGAAGGCTTCCAGCCCTAATTTAAGCATCAAAGAGCAATTTTTCAAATGATTACTTAGTCTCAGTGGGCAAACATATTTTATTTTTAATTTGTTTAGCTTCAATTTCCATCCACTGAATTTTGTTACACATATATCTGGTACATCAAACTTTAAATCTCATATTCCACGTCACCTTCCCAGGTCTGCTCTGCTGTTGTGCTCATCTCCTGTCATACCTGTCCCCTCCGAGGAGCTGTGGGATACAATGGCTCTGACATTCTGAATTACTGGGTTTTCTCTCTTTTCTGGGAATTTTATCTTTCTGTGGTTGGCAACAAAATGGCTGTGGCCATGTTTCCAAGAAGATTTGGCTTCTAGTCAGCAGTGGGTGGCTTTTCCAAAATTCAGTGCCCATCCCCTGAGCTGGCTCAGACCCTTCCTGGTACTACAAGGTGATACTGCACTGCCCACAAAGAGCCCAAACACATTCCCAAGCCAGGGATTTCT
The DNA here is from genome assembly GCA_003676055.1 of Chloebia gouldiae. Lineage (NCBI taxonomy): Eukaryota > Metazoa > Chordata > Aves > Passeriformes > Passeridae > Chloebia > Chloebia gouldiae. Next base: position 9,615,100 of record QUSF01000017.1, on the reverse strand, counting down.
AGATTATTTGGTGGATGATTGCTATAATTCCACTAGGACATCTCTCCCAAAGATCCACTCAGACAGTATTCCCAAAAACTCTTTAGCATAAAGAAGATGCAACTAACAGCAATGCCTGGGCTGGGAAAGCCCAAAAGCAAACAAGGCTATTTTCAATATATTTGCTGCCTGCTGAGTGTTAGCTGTTATTTTTGTGTTAAAAAATTAAAAATTATTGTCAAACCAGAGGGAAGAAACAATGTCATGAACATCAATGCAGATGAAGGAACACCACGTAGTCAAGGCAAACAACTCATAACTCCTATATCGCTTGTCTCTACTATTAGGTGAGTGCAAATATAACAGAAATCCTGAGTGAATTATGCATGAGTCCTATGCTGAAAACTGTCTGTTTCCAATGATTAATTTACTCAAAACACAGCTCACTCTGCTGTAAATCTATTGCTCCACACAGAGATGTGATCTTACACACATACTCTCACACACTCAACTCTCTGTGACTGTTGTGTACTCTCTCTAAATTATATTTTGTTTTCAGATTGTATTGTTCTGGTTTTAAATGCTATTAAGCTAAATTAGTGATGCTGCATCCTAAGCTGCACACAGGGGAGAAGGGGAGCAGGAGAGGAAAATGTCCCTTATGCAGGTCTTTTAACAAAACCAACAAAAATAGCTTAAGAATGTCTAATTGCTTAAGATCCTGAAACAAACAGCATAATGAATTGCTTCAGTGATTGAGAAACACTGTATTGAAAGAGTCTGGGAAGACAGTGAGATTTTTTATATAGGGTGCGAAAGAGAAGAAAATAAGACAAGAGACGTGACTGGACAGGCACAAGCTGGGTGCTGGGGATTCTCAATCTGACCCATAAGGGATACTGCATAATACTGCTTTCCAATATGGAAAAGAAAACAAAACAGCCAACAAAAAGGTAAAAAAAATCTATTTATGAAAAGACACATTCCCAGGTATTAAGAGCTGAATAGCACTCCTGAAAACAGGGGTGTTCTCTATAAATCCAGGCTTGAATTTCTGTTTCATCACTTCAGCAAATCAAAGGTAGTTAAAGGCAAACCTACTGCGTATGACTGTGCATGATATCTCCATTTCTGTGATTTGTACTTCCTAGGGTCAAATCATCCCTCCCAGAGCCCTGATGCTGCATGTGCTGCTCCATGGCAGCAGAGTGGTACACTCCAGGAACCTCCACACTCAGTCTGTGCAGAGTGGTAAAAATAAACACTCTGTTTTTGGCAAGAATTAACTAGATGATATTAATTTCATGTATTTCCTTGTGCTTTTGCTGTAAGGATGGTTAGGTTACAGGCTTCTTTCCATAGGATGAACCTTTGGGCCACCAGCAATGGCAGGAAGGCTCTGATCAGCATGGTTTCATTGTGATGGGCTATGAAGGAGTATTTGGAAGACAGCTGTAGGTCAGCAGGGAATTTTGGGGTGTGGGGAGCAGTCTGTATGGATCTAAGGACTTCTCCTTGCCCATGTCTGTCCAATCCATTTAAAGGCTCTGAGATAAGGTTCTCAAAGTGCTTTCAGAGAGCCCCTGGCATGGGTTTAAAAACTCGACTGCTGCCAAAACACAAACAGCAAAATAAACACAGTGCAAGGGATATGCTGGGACCCTTCTATCTGTACACAGAGCAGCATCAGATGCTGTGTCAGTGATGGATTACAGCCTCAATACAGAGGCAGCGAAAGCAGGAGATGGACAAGAAGTTAAGAGCTATCACCCTTGGCTTGATGCACATTGCCACAGACAAGGGAAAACCCAAACCAAATACATCAAGAAGAGGAGTTGTTTTAAAGCCAGTAATATCTTTTGCAATGTATCTGTAGTAAACACAGGTTTGCACCTGATGCTGTGCTTTAGCTTAATTCGTCACGCTTGAGATTGTTATTTTTAAATTAAGGGAATTAACCTGTTGGACTATTAATGTTTGGGGAGTGCTGCTTTGTTAACACTGAAGCTAAATCTTCCTGAGCGATCTGCAGGACAGAAATAAATAAATAAGGTCTTTCTGGCCACTTGAAGCACCTGAAACCATATATGATAAAACCACCTGTCACTATGGACTGGAAGAGTTAATTACTGCACAGTGATGATTAGCTTCACTCACTCTTCACTTCAGCAGTTTTGGGAGGAAGAGTCTCGGTCCGCCTGAGTGTGCAGAAAGCCAGGCGTGCCTATCAGTGTAGCCAACACTTATTCTTCATTTCTGTATGGAAAATGTCTTCAGTACTTTAATGCAGACACCCTTTAATTTAAAGTAACTAAACCAAACAGGCTTTTGTTAGATAAACAGGATGTTTGCTCATTGTGCTTGCTTCAGTTGGTGATGCTACGCAAGCTTCAGTTTGACATTTTACAAACCTCTACCTAATTCCTCTTAGAGAAAGCAAAATTGTCTGGATTCCTCTGGGAAGTAACCAACACTCACATTTTTATGGCTGACTGGTACATCTATCAAATACTTCTAGATAGCAAATGTGTTATTTGGAAGCTTTAATAAACGTTAAAGTCCTCTGGCACTAATATAAGTTTTACTGATTCTGTTCTGCTCTGAAACACCTTTCCAAACAATTCACTGGCTCTGCTGTCAGCAGGAATGCTTCACTATCACTCAGTGCTGGAGATTTCATGAATCCGACTCCCTGGTAAAGGTATTTTTCATTTTTACTGTCTTACGGTATCTTATCTGTGTGAAGTATACACAGGAAAAGTGGCCAGCAATGTGTACTGCAAAGGCTACCGTGCACCATCCTTGGTGATGGATGCAGTCAAGAACATTTTTTCTTTTTCTTGGGCTATTTGTGTGCACAGGTTTTCTCTGATACCTTCCTGGAGACACTCTTACTTCTATCACAAGACCACAGGATCTGCCACAGGACAGCTTAGTCCTCTATCACAGAGTTTTTAAAGCAATTCTGAGCCCATTGCCTATGGTTACCTGTTCTCTCAAGAACATCCCTACTCAGAAGGTGTGTGATGTTTACAACAGGGAGAGCAGAGAGTATGTGCACACAGGGAAGCAGTTCTCATGACATTTTCAATCCAAAAGCAAGAGGAAAACACCATAATTCTCCCAAAACTGTGTGTCCTTCCACATCCTCAAAGGCATTCCAAGAAATCCTCTGCAAAATCCTGCTGATTTACAGCATTTCCCACCTTGCACTTGAACTGTGGAGTCTCCCATATCCTCTTGCTGAGCACTAAAGGGCAGCACATGTAATTACAGTAAGCAGGAGTATTTATTATTGTTAAGGACGTGTGTAATGGCCTGATAACGATGTGCTGTGCCTGTTGTTCAGATGTCATTAGGAGACCTCTCAAGCATCTCATTAGTAGACCTTAACATACACCCTAAAGGGTGTTACTGCAATTATAAAATGTTAACTTCTGAAGAGGAAAACATGCACAAGGGACAGAAAGTACTTCTAATGGGGAAATACAGCATTAAAAAGAAGTAAGAAACTTCACACAGAAAACTCTTAAATTAGTCCAGAAACAACAGATTAAAGGGAAACATTTACAACATGCACATGTAGACATGAGAGCCTACCTACTCCTGCAGAACTTAATGAGGTCAAAAGTAATCCATTTAGTAGATAGAAAGGTAATAGTTGGATTTTTAGCATACATTTATAGCAAAATAATAGTTGGATTTTTCTTATTATATTCAAACACATAGGCACTCCAGAAACCAATACAGTCTTCCATAATGGAGAATGAAATCGTGCCACTTAATGACACAATGGCTAATCTACATAAAGTGATAAACCCAGTTCTTTCCATGTGACGAACAGTGCAGATGAGGACTCCAATGCCTATTGCACCAACCTGCCCAATCAACCAGAGCATTCAACTCAACCTCTGAATACACCTTGACCTGTCTATAAAAGCAGCTGCAGTATTTACAACTCTGAGGGCTCCAACAGAGAGAAAAACACAAATTCATCTACTCTAACTTCCCATTTACACCACAAACCCACATCACTGCTTCCTGTCCTCTCCCAGGCAACAGAAACAACAAAATTTGTATTTCTGCTCTAAATCCATGTTATGAACAGCAAATACAGCAGATCAAGCAATAGAATGAATAAATAAAACCTCACCGATGCTACAGGCTGAATTTTGGGGATGAATTCCTGTCCTCTTTCTTTGTGGGATTTCTTTTTAATATTTCCTCTTAAGCACTATAATGATGGATGATGAATGGGACAGTTATCTGAGCACTGGAAGTGCTTTGCTACTGACAAGTCAAATAACCTTTCTGCAGTTCAGGGTACCAGCTCTGGAGTAGATCTGCTGGAGGCCTGTCAAGATAACAATATCCCCACACCAACTGCTGGCAGAGGGATTTTTCATTATATATGTCACTAAATTACAGAGGGAAGCTTCTTACCACAGAAATAAGGGGATGAAAACATGTTTTTCCTGAAGATTTTCAGCACCGAGAATGCCATATTCCAGGGTAAAGCATGAATGACAAATCACTGTGTTTTGATCCGTGAGAGCACTGCACTGAGAGGGAATTAGCACAGTCTAAAAGCTGGGACAAAGGAAGCAATGGGCCCAAGGGAGCTGCCTGTTCAGGCAGAGCACAGCTGGGCTGGCACTTCTGTCCCTGTCTTGCAGGGTCGAAGCTCATGCTCTGCCTCAACAGGCTCCCTCTAAGATCTCCCTAAAGAAAGGGGCTCCCCAAATTTCCATCTCCCATATGGATGAGAAATGCCTCCTCCATGGCAACACATCCCCAGAATCAGAGAGAGTTTGGGGGCTAGAAAAGAAAGAGGGAAGATGATAGCACATCTCCAGATTCTCCCAGAAGGAGTTTAAGCCATTTACAGGACAGCCTTCAAACCCTTTTCCATCTTAATCCCTTCCTGCCCAAACAGCATTGCAGCAGACCCTCAACTATGAATTTGTTTCACATCCCAGGAAATCTTTTCATTTCATCCTCTGCTCCACATTCATACCACTCAATATTTATTTCAAATACATTAACTGTAACACAAGTGATAGATCCAAACGTTGCATCCTTTGGCTCCCAGGGCTCTGATGGCTTCATGCCCTTATGCTCACAGTAAACCTAAAGTGTCACAAGGGTTCGGGCTTATTACAAATTTACAGCCAATCTTCATTGCCACCAGTCCCACCTAGCTGTGCCCAAACAGCCCCAGACCCAAATGAAACTCAAACCCTGGAGAGGATAAAACTCTGAGGTTTATTACAGCAGAGATTAAAATTCAATATTGCAGCAGAACAAGCAGTTAAAATGCTGCACAGCTTTAGCTGCTCTTTGCTCAAAGAAGCAATTAAATAACAGTAACCTGGGTAATACAGCTTTATTGACATAAATTCTACTTGTTGAGAGCTCTGAAGGAAGAACTGACTTACACCTTGCACTTCCAGAAAGTGGGTACCCAAAGTAATTTCCTTTCTTTTTCAGAAGACTAATGCAGCTCTACCTGCAGCACGAGGCATGAATCAGTCACTGCATTGCTGGCATCACAATGAGAGCAAAGGTCTGGATACCAAGTGCTCCGAGGAAGTGATGCAGTCAAATCTTATGTAAGGAAGCCCTTCCCTCATGGCAGGTTCTGTAAGATAACAAGGCTTGTTGATAGCACATTGGTTTTCTCAGTGAAAACCTTCCCATATCATCAGGGTCTCCTGCTAACACACCCTGCAAAGCCTCAATGATAATGTGAATCAAATCAGTTCATACATGCTCTTGCACAAATGCTTTTCTCCTTGTCTTTAGCACAAGGAAATGAGTGAAACCACATAGAAAATTAGTGAAAGTTCCTGCTCTGGAGGGTGAGCCAAGGAATTTAATGCTGGGCCAATCCCTCAGTCATGTCAGGTCTTTCTGATACACCATGTGGTGTTGTGATGTACAAATTAAGATGTATCATTCTAGATTTCTTCTGCTAAGCTGATTGAAATGTGATAGAAGTAAAAATAAGAATCAATGTTCAAGCCTTAATTTGGATGATGTGATGAAATCGACTTGCACACCATTGCCCCCCATAAACTTACAGCCCTGCCCAGCTTTTATGCCTCTCAAAACCACAGAAGGCAATCAAAACAGCACCAAAAGTTTCCTATGTCTTTATCACTTTTCCATTAAAGGAAGTGAAAGTTAACATATTCATGCTGCAATTACAGGGTGATCACATTTTTCTCCCCTTGTCTGCCCTTTTTACAGAGGATTGCTCCTACTCTCCTCACCTCAATTTTACCATGAGGGAATATCACTGAGTTTGCTGGACTTAGTCTTCACTTGCAGCACAGAAAAGATGACTGGAATTAAGATCTGTGTTTGTTTATTTATTTCAAGAGCTCTTTCCTGCAGCCAATAAAAACTCCCTCCCTCTCTCCATTTTCTGTGTTTAATTTCCAACCCATGTAGGACACAAGTTTGGTAATTTCATCTCCCTGGGCTGGAATGACCTCTGTAAGAGAAACAACACAACATTCAGACCAGACCATTATTTGATAGCTTTGTCTGCATCCACATCAACAGAATGAAAACAAATTAACCATTCCCTCTGTTGGCTGATGTCCTCTGATAAGCAGCAGCCAGTCACATTAATGGGATAAAGCTCCCAGCTCAAACTTCTCCAAGCAACTAAAGTATCCTCTTGAGTTTGTTCTTTTTTATACAGTGACAGCCAAATATCTGAAAACTTTAAAAACTAATATTTTGAATTTTTATGCTTCATATACTAGAGTTTGTAAAACCACAAAATGTTTTGAGCTGCAATCACTGGAGTAGAAAATATATCTATGGCTGTCAGATAAATTTGTTTTCAGCTGTGAAAAAATATATTGCTATCTCACATAAAACAGTATCCTGGCATTCCAAATATACTAGCCAATAGCCCCTTGGTCTAATTCGTATTTCAAAGATATTGCAAGTGACCCATACATGAAATGTGATGGTGGTATTTGTGAGTAGATTTGTAGCAGCAGTGTAAACCCATTGACTTTTACAAAAAAGAAACAGGAAGATTACACATCTGGATCTCTGCTGAGGGGTGCAGAAGGTCACCAGCAACGCCACCTCTGCAGTCGGAGATGTTTGTACCACAGACACAGTGAGAAACTACAGAAATGCATTCCCACACAGCAGCTCCCCTGCAAGTCACTGTGCCCATCACTTCTCACCTCTCTCATCCATGGAAAACAAACACACACCAAGGCCCTGAGCAAGCCAGCAAATGTCAGAGGAGCAGACTCTTTAATAATACTCGTTAAAATCTGACCATTGCTTCCTGTGACACACAAAGAACCCAGACTGTTCTCTGGCTGTGCCACTCCACAGGTCACCTCTGTCCCATGTCTTTGAGAATCTTATTTAATCCTTTTGACTTCCAGTTCATTCACTCCCTTCTGAAAGAATCTGCTGTTCCCTCCATACATCCAGACCTGAGGAAACTGTCATAGGAAACCTTGGGCATTTGAAGCTTTAGAGGAGCCAGTCCCAGAGCCTTCCAAACCCTGCCTTGGGAAGCCATAAATGGTCTCCTGCAAATGAACAGCCTTTCCCTACAAAGCTTTATCAGGATCTCTTCTGTCAGGAGCTTTGTGGCACATTATGGCATAATTGCTTTCTTGCTGATATTCAAATGTAAAAACTTTAATTCATTACATCTTACAAAAGAATTCAATTTTCATTAAATGTCAGGTAGAAGATCTCCTTGGTGTTTCAGGTTCCTTACCCATGGCAGGGGTTTGAAATAAGATGATCTTTAAGGTCCCTTCCAACCCAAACCATTCTGTGATTCTTTGATTCTAGGTTAAAATACATTTTAAGGAAGCTAAGCCTGAGCTTAAAAAAAAAAAATACAAACAAAACCAAATATTATTAGAAACCAGAGATACACAGAAATAAATTTGTTTCCCCAGTTTTAATTTATTAACTCCTCAAAAGCCATTTAGGAAGGCTTTATGTGAGAAGGGGTCATGCTCCACCAGCAAATTTTCCATGAGCACATATTTGTAACTGAGGGAGGTGTAGTTAACACACATTGGGCTAATGCCTCATTCCATGGTACCTCCCTCCCCACATGCTCCCTGGGCTGCTCCTCTTCGAGGGAGGGATGCAAGGAATACCTCAGGTGAAAACCAAATAGCACTGTTCAAGATGGTGATAATGGCACATTTAAAACAGCACCTGGCAGAAGTACCTGCAGATGGGACTGAGTCATAAAAGACTGCAGCTACAGTATTTCCTTCAGGGAGTGGAATGCTGACAAAGTACAATTGCAGGAGCCTTGGCACTAAGAAGGTTGACAAATCAGGACACACTCTAAGGAAGGATGCCACCAGCAACATCCTCCATCATTCCACCATGATGGCACTGCTGTGAGACAGCAGTGGGGGTTGCATTAGAAAATAAGAAGCAGGAGCAGTCCTCAGCATCGAGCATGAAACTAATCCCTTGGCTCCAGCCAACAGCTATTGCTTATCTGCACGTCAGCTTTTCTAATATGCTGCCTATAAACTTGAAGATATTCCAAATCTGTATCAAGAGGTAGGGAGAGAAGGAGTTTTCCTTCTCCTGTTATAGGAGTACCTTTTAACAGTGCTTTTTCACAGCCATTAGGAGACTGCCTTGCACTATGAGACTGCAGATGAAGGCTTTGACTATAAAACTTACAAAAATGAAATAATGAACTGCATCTCTTTGATAGAACCTGGAACATACATTGATCTATATGGCTAGGATTATTTTTATTCTGTCCAAGTTTAAATATAAAGCATAACTAAACATCACTCCAACACACATCTTGATTCTGACCACGAAGACTTTAAATTCCATTTTTCCTCCTATCCACTAAAGCCAGAACTGAGGTTGGAGAGCACAATGACCTCAAAACTCAGGAATTCTTTCATCTAAACTATCCTGACCTTGGTGGCAGCACATGGCCTCAGATTCAACCATCTCAGCAGGGCATGCATATTATGATAATACCTTTATATACATTTATGTACATAATGCAGCAATAGTAGGGCCCAACTCTCTGTGGGTCTGAGACAGCAGGACACAGAGGAGCTGCTTGCTGGCAAATTCAGCACTGGCAGCCCTATGGTCAAAAATTGTGCTCTGAATTGTGTCAGTCAGATCCCTGTAGGAGTGAAGCTTGGGACATATATCTGCTTTTGCAAGTCAGTATCCACTGCATGGAAAAGCTTGCACTCTCAGAAAAACCCATTCCAGATTAGAAAATAAAAATTCTAGGAATGGAACTGTAGTGTTCTTCCTTTAATGCTGTATTACAAGGGAAATATTAGTATTTTCTGCAGGAAAAAATGGCATCTAATGAGTCAGAACCAACAACTTTCAAAACATCCCCTGCACCTGGTTTCGACTTGTTTGCTTCATTATTTTCTTTCCCTTTACAATGTTTAAATTGTGTTTAGCAAGGATCCATCCCTTTCAGCTCATTCAAGCACGTAGCTCTCTCTACTCATGCCATGGAGAAATGGCCACATTGTCACCCTTCTAGCCTTAAACTCTCCTAACCTGAATGCTGGCAATACCTGAAAATGGATGTCTTGGCAGGAGAACTATTTATGTTTGACACTTGCTTTAAATACAGAGCCAAAAGAGATTTCCTTTCATTAAAATATATAATTAGAGATTCTTTTTAAACATTGGAAAAAAATCCTGTCTTGTTTTAGATGAAGAGTTTCTGCTTCTTTGACTTGAAACAAAAAGCATCTGTTTTGGCAATCTCCCTCCACAATCATACATCAGCTGTTAAAAACATCTTCAAAGGCACAAAATTAAATGAAACACATCTGGAGCCAATTTGGACATGTATTTGTTTTCTAAACAGTATTAAATTCAAATCAGTATCTTGAAATGATAATATAAGCACATCAAAGTCAATAGAAATAATGAGAAATGGCCTTATTCATACCATGATTGCTATCTGTATATTCCTACCAAAATACTGGTGATTGTAACTCCTAAGTAACTTAATAGAGCAAATAGATCACAGAAACAGACTGAAATTAAAACTAAATATAAAGGCAAGTCCTTCAGTGACTCTATCCAGCCTACCTGCAAGAGAGGCAATACTTCAACATCCACCCAAGTCACGGCTACTTGGAGCAGACAGGAAACATCCTTTACTTCTATAAAATCTATAGGTTATTGATTCCTCTTTAGCGAAATTATTCAGACACAGCAAACATGCTAACCTGTTAAATGCAGTCTGTAGAGCCGTGTTTGCAATCACAAGCTATATTCTCTGCATAGTCCCTAAAACATAAAGCAGGTTTTTATTTGATACTGAGCACAGCACAAAGGCAACAGCTCAGCATGTGAAGCCTGTCAGTGTCACCATTCCCACCTCTGATACCCGAGTAAGCAGGTGTGTACATTGCCCCAGATCAGTTCCACACCTCCACCACCCTCCCCAACACTGCTCAAAGCTCGTGCTGAGGATGAAGAGGATGTGATCGGGGCCACAACAAGGCACTGGCACCCACCACCACATTCATGTCCACATACACAGCCCCTGCCACCCACAGCTTGAGCCTTGGGGTATCTTCAAATCATCAGGACCTTCTCAGAGAGCTGCCTTTGGTTTTAGATGGTCATGATTTTTTTGGAGTGGAAAAAGCACAGCTCATGGGTTGAGTCAGTCCTGGCGGTTCAGGAGAAAGGTGTGATGCTGTCAAGTGCCCTTTCAAGGTGCTGGAGATGCAGAAAGCATAAAACAAATCAAAACATCCCCCAGTAAAAAACCCTTTCCTGTGATGATGGCTCCTAATGAGGTTCAGAGCCAGCCAGGGTGCCAAGAGAGAAACCTTCTCTCTCACAGTCCCCAGATCACACTGGGCTGGCTGAGAAATAGAGAGGACACAAGTTCATAATTTGGTCCGCAGAAAACAACATAAATAAAACAACAGGACCATCAGGAAGGGCAAAACTGCAGGTAAGGCAACAAAGTTTTGGAAAACATGGTTGGGAGTACAGAATGAAACATGACAGAAGTAACTACTATTGCCAGCAACACTCTCTAGTGGCTGTATGCTTCTTGCAGGGCTTTTCCCCACTGCTTACAAATAAAACATTAAATTATCAGAAGCAGAAAAAGACACAGTTCAATTAAGTGTCTGTTCATATTAATCCAGAGAGTTAAGACACACGGGGATTCGGATGATTTGTGTGGACCAAGACAGACATTTCCCAGCCCAGTAGCTGCAATAAAATTTATCAAAAAAAATGCTCCAGTCTTGCAGGGCAACAAACTTCCAACAGTGTTCCTACAGACACTTTTTCCTCCCAGTTATTCCCAGGGACATTGGGCTTTCCCTGATGCAACCAGCCACCATGAAAAGAGAGAGTATCCCCACGACCTGGCCCAGCATCCACCCCCCTCTGCTGCTGGCACATTTGTGCTAGAGCAGAGGGTTTTACACATGCCAGAAATGAAACAAAGCAAGATCAGGAGGATCTAGTCCACACACTAAAAAGTCTTCAGAAAACTCTGCTGTTCTTCCACCTTTATTTCCAATTCAGGAGCATCTCTTTTATAGGGACAATGAATAAGGAGCCATATAGTAATTCACAGCTGCCCTTCCTGACCTCTGAAACAAATCTGCCATTAGAGGAAATCGGTTGCTGACTTCCAGGGCAGCAAGCACGACCTTGTTAGAGGGTAAGTATGAAGGACCCAGCAAGTTTTAAAATGACCCTGATTCACTGCAAGGAGGCTGCTGGCACAGGCACTGAACACTGAGCCCAAAGAAGAGCTAAGGCCAATGTCACATACGACTTCCTAGTGCCTCCATGGCATCAGAAAAAACGCACTCCAGTACAGTACCTAGAGGACTTGGCATCTTCCTCCTTCCTGGACAGGAAAAGTGTTAAAAATACAGAATATAAAAATATTTTTTAAGATGTATTCATTTTCTAAATAAGTAACCAAAATGCTGTTTCTCTGGGGTTCACAGGAAGCAGCTGATACCCTTAGTACAGGTAGATGATCTCCTCATCAAAAACCCAAGGATAATGTCTGCCTTTTGAGAGGAGACAGAGCAACACCCCCAACATCTGTCAAGGATGAAGTGCCCATGTCACAGGCTGACAAAGCTCTGTGCTGCCAGTGATGATTGAGGTCCTAACACTGGCACAGGTTGCCCAGAGAAGTTGTGGCTGCCCCATTCCTGGACCTGTTTCAGACCAGGTTGAACAGGGCTTGGAGAAACCTGGTCTAGTGAAAGGTGCCCATGGTAGGGAGCTGAAACTGGATGTTCTTTACAGGTCCCTTCCCATCCAAATAATTTTGTGGTTCGATGAGTAAGGAGACAAAAAAAGACTACAAAAAACCAAAAGAAGAGTACAAAAAAAAAATAGGACAAAAAAAGATGCTAAAATGAAAAATAAAATGTAGAACAGAAACCTGAAAGAAATTCTCAAAAATCTTAATTATGATGAAAATCTTAAAGATAGAAACACCATAAATCCAAGCTTTATAGTCATCTGATTAAGGTTTGCTGCATTGTATCCTGCAGAAGAATGGGAACAGTTGTAGTCTGCAAACACATTCTGAACATGATAACATGGTTTTGCTTTCAAAGATAAAGCAGGAAATAATTCAATTTAACAATCAAATGGGAACTGGGGACCCACGCTGAGGCTGCCACCAGGGACAGAGGTGCCTGGCTCAGGCATTGATCTTTTGGGAAAGAGATAAAGTAAAATAATGAAAAAATATCCCATCCTTCTATGTCCTTAAAAAGAGAGCATATTTCTTCACCTACTGCTGCTGACAAGACAAGTCACCTCTACAAGGTGCACTCACCAGATCTAGATCAAAATTATAGAGAGGTGAGAGGGAATGAGGAGCAAAACATCCATAGGTCAGGAGGGCTGGGATGTGTTTTCCATCTGTCCTTCAAACTCCTTGTGCCCCAATACCCATCACTGCTCCTCTCAGGGCTGGAAAACCAAATGCAACCCAACCAAACAGCTGTGCAGCAACAGTTACAGCAGAAACTGGATCTAGGTCCAGTACACAATTAATGCTGTCCTTCCCTGGGGACATCCAAGAGAAGCAGAGGCGTTCCACCACTCTTGCAAGTCCTGGCCCCTCAGATGGCTGGCTCCTTCTGTGCAATGGCAGAAGTTGTTGTTCCCAGAGCACTGGGACATAATGAGCTAATCTCCAAATCTTTTCACATATAATGGCTCTCTTACCAGTTCTCCAGTGTCTCACAAAATTCAGCTCCAGTCTTGACCTTCCACAGACAACCACAACAGGGGTTCGAATCTCATGAAAACCAGCAGCCAGCTCTGCACCACTGTTGTGCAGTTTGGTTGTAATTAGTCAGAGAGTTGGTAAAACATTAGAGAGCACACTGCATCGGTGCTCAGCTATTGAAAACCAGCTGTGAATGATCCACAATACTAGGAAGACATTTTCTTGAACAGTGGTGAGGCACTGGCACCTTACACAGAGAAGCAGTGGATGCCCCATCCCTGGAACTGAACCAGGCCAGCCTGGGCGTGGCTTGGAGCCACCTGGTCTAGTGACAGGTCTTCTGCCCATGGAAAAGGGGGTGGAACTGGATGCTCTTTGAGGTCCCTCATGCTATCAAACTATCCTAGAATTCTCTGCATCTGGTCATTGAGAACCACAAACCAAGGTGACACCACTCTAAGTCGCACCTCCCTGCTCAGAGCAGAGCACAAGTTATTAAGGGACTATTGTTTCCAAGCCATTCCTTGCACTGGTATCTCCCCTGACAAACCAGTGAGATAAAAAGGTGATAAGGATATGGTTTCCGTATCAGTGTGTGCATTACCCTGTGCCTGCAAGGAGCCAGCTATTGCTTTGTTTTCCACTTAATCTGGAGCTATTATCAATAACTTCATCTATTTGTGGCACCAGAAAACAACGGAGGGTCAGCACTGAGCCTCTTCCATTGATTAGCTATTCATGGGATCATAAGGAGAAAGTCACACAGACGGGAAGGGAGAGCACTTCTCTGGATGTGATTACAAAGGTCCTATTTCCAAAATTACTATAAAACTGAACAGCAAGAGAAGATTGTACTTGACCAAAGAAATAAAAGAAATGCTACTGTGGCTCTTCCTTCTGTTTCAGAACTCACTTTATTCACAACAACCCACACTTTCTCCAGAGATTATTATGCATTCAGGCCTTACACATGTCCAATCCAGATAATCTGGAGAGATCGTTCTTAAAAATAAATCCAACCCAAGATTTTTTGAGTTTTCCATTCAATGAGAGCAGCTGCAGGTTGGCACCACACAAAGCACATGAACAGCTGCCCCTCTCCTGAAACACAGAGCAAAATTCACAATACTGAGAGCAAAGTTGAGTTAAAAACTGTGTTCCTTGAAAGATGCATCATATGCATAAGATACATTATTTTTATAATGTATCTATTTTTACCCAGCTTTATCACTTGCATTTAAAGAATTGAAGTGTCCAAATCTCTTCAATAAAACTAGCTTTGCACAAAATGGGTGGGATTTCCTTGAGGGCTGTTTTCCCATTTCTTGACTGCTTATTTTTGTTTGTTTAAAATCACAGGACAACTCCAAGGCAGAGCACATTGAGGAACAAAGAGTCATTCAGAGCAGACTCTGAATTTTCAATGTAATATTTTAATTAACCCATAATTCTCTTCAGAGTTTTTAAAAAACTGATAGCTTTTTATAAGCAAGGTTACTATTTAGAAAATAAAATACCATCAGACTTCAGACATATGCATAAATATCACTAAATGAAAACATCTAAAATTTTTTTAAAAAGCTATCACAAAACAAGGTCAAGCGCTCTAAAATTAAAAACATTTTAAATCTTTACTTTGTTTTGCAAACAAAGGTAACATAGTATGAATAGAGATGGTTTCACTATCAGTAAAACCAGGCTAAGTTCTACAATCAAGCCAACATACTTCTTTGCTTTAAAATATATTAATAAACACCCCAGGGCTACCTTACTGTTCAGATTCAGAGCAATCAATGGCAACCCCACCTTCCCCACATCAAAGTACCAAGAAAGGTATTAAAGAGTTTGGGTGTTGATAAAGAAAATCAACAGATGAGACAATTAATGCAAAACATCCTATTTATAAAATTATAGAACAGTTTGGGTTGGAAGATTCTTTTAATGACCATCTGGATCCAACACCCCTGCCAGGGCCAGGGACACTTTGCACTAGACCAGGTTGCTCCAAGCTCCATCCAGCCTGGCCTTGAACACTTCCAGGGATGGGAAGTCCACAGCTTCTCTGGGCAAGCTGTGCCAGAGCCTCACCATCACAGAGTTTCTTTCTAATACCCAATCTAACCCTCTGTCAGCGTGAAACCATTCCCCCTTGTCCTGTCACTTCAGACCCTCGTGCAAAGTCCCTCTCCAGCTCTCCTGTGACCAGTTTAGGCACTGGAGGGTGCTCTAAGATCTCTCCAGAGCCTTCTCTTCTCCAGGCTGAACCACCCCAGTTTTCTCAGCCTTTCCTCACAGGAGAGGCAAAAAGCAGCCTGGCTGCTGGCAGCATATCCAGGTACACTTGAAAGGCTTCAGTGCCAGCTGGGAAGCCCAGCACTGTGCAGACTCATGGAACCTTCCCACCTGATCAATTCATCATCAATACACTGCAGCACTCCAGAACAGCCTTCCATTATTTCACTTTTGCCTTATTAGACTTCAAAAACAAATGGCAAAACTCTGAAGTAAAATCTACCCTCTGCCCACAAATATAAATGCATTTAGCTGAAGACAGAGTTGTTCTGATCCTGCAGACATCCCCCCTGACATTACCAAGAGCTTCCTGCTCCCATCGCACAGGGACCAGAGCATCAGCGCTGCCCTTTTCATCTGGATAGGCCTCTATTCAATTAGACCTAAGAGCCAGGGAAGAACCTTTTTCATTTTGCAATATGCTCAAATTAGTATTTGTCCTGACACAGGTTCTGAATGCTCCCGAGCTGAGCAGGGGGCAGGGATTCCGTGGTAATTGCAGTCGCTCTCTCAGACAGGTTGCAAGACAAATCTTTGTGATTAAAAGGTTTATTTCTGTTCGGTAGTCTTGAGAGGGTTCATTATAAGTGATCACCAGATGTCACCAATTCTTCATAAAATGCAACAGAAAGAACATTTTTTTTCCCAGCAAAAAACAACTCACAACTATCAAAGTAACAAGAGCTATAAATACACTGTTCAGGAGTATCTTTAGCCATAGTATAGATTCCCTTCTTCTGTTATATATCTAAAACAACACCTACTGAAAAAGGAATGAGGCAGTCTAATAATGTCAGTGCTAATGGCAAGCTCTCATGAACAGATGCTGACTTCACCCCCATCTCCAACATGATGATTATTAACACAGTTAAAGTGGCACACACAGCTCCAGCCCCCAGAACTGAGAATGAGCCCCACCCATGGAAATGGAAAGGACCAGAGGAAATGGCCTTAAGGTGCACAAGGGGAGGTTTAGGTCAGATACTGGGGAAAATTTTTTCATAGGAAGGGTTGTTCAGCCTTGAACAGGCTGTCCAGGGCAGTGGTAGAGTGACCATCCCTGGAGGCACTTAACAGACATGTGGCACTTGGGTCATGGTTTAGTGGTGGGCTTGCCAGTGCCAGTGCTGGGTTAATGGCTGGACTTGACGATCTTGGAGGGCTTTTCCTACCTCAGAGACTTGATGAAGTAACACAACATTTGCAACCCAAGAGAGCAAAAGGACAGCTGGATGCATCTTCATCTCTCTTTATAGAAAACATGCAAGAGGGCCAAAACCAAAAAACACAAAACAAAACAAAAAAAAAAGGAAAAGAAGCTTGTCATGCAGACCTGTGTGCTTTACCAGGGGAATTCTCCAAGATGAATTTATGTCACACTGGTGGAAATTAAAGGCAAACTGCCCTATAAACATTCACCCTGCAGCCCTGGTCACATCCTGGAATCTCACCTTCCAGGGGGGTTAAGCTGAAGACTGGAAGGTGTTTTCTCTTGCTAACTTGGCAATCCAAGCGACGAGGCTTCCTGAGGTGGATGATACACTTCAGCTGCCTATATCGCTTTTCCCATTTTCAGATCTCAAATCAGATTTGGGCACTGTTTTCATTATCAGCACAGAGAAGTGTCTGAGCGACTGCCATCCCAAATCCATCAGGACATGTGTCACTCATCCCTAGCACAGTGACACATGCTGTGGGTATGCAGACTGCCGCTCCAAGCATTTAATCTATTTCTGCCTCTGGGTTGCTTCAAATGAAAAATATTCTGTGCACAAACGGTGCATTGCTGCGTGCAGAGCTGTCAGTTATATTTATTTCACAAGCAGTTTAAGACATGACGTGAACTGAGTTGCTGGTAAGATTTTACTACAAGCTATCAAAGACTTAAGCAGACATCATCTATAACTACTTGCTTTCATCCTCACCCCCACCGACTCACACTCCCTGTTCCAGCACTGAGCACAGCCACAGCTTCCAAATCCCCTGCCTGTCTGCAGAGCCATTATCCCAGCACTGACAGAAACCAAAACTCACTAGGAGAACCCCAAACATGTGATGGTCAGTCAGCAATCCCAGAAGGACTCTTCACTGCACAGAGGACACCAAACCCAAACCCATGTCCTGCCTCCATGGGGTAACCTGTGGCCACTGGAGGAGTAACAGATACATCACACTGAGGAAGTACTAAAGTGTCCACAAGAATTTGGGAACAGCTACTAGGACCCATCAGGAAAAGTCAAGAGCTACTCCCAGACTTATTCCTGCCAAGTAATGCCATTTTAATAGAGGATGATTTGGGATAAGCCTGCAGAATCAAATGGCAAAGCTGTGCTGTTATACTGAAGCTTACAGAGATATTAGGAATTATCAGTACTCTGAGCTCACTGGGAATATGGCATTGATTTCCAGAGCAAAATATGACATATCAGTTACTTTTTTTCAGGCTGCAGGGACTTGGGGTGTAAAACCTGAGGGCTCCTCCATGAGCATCAGCCGACAGCCCCAGCCTGCAGCTTGCTTTGCTGGAGCTGTACTCCTACTCCAGATGTAGGGAAAATGCTTAGTAAGTGTTTTAGCTTAGGTTATGACCCCAGCAATTTCTCAGTTTATCAACAAGTCCTCAGAAGAACCAGGAAAAACTGCTTTCAGCTGGGGAATATGAGCAATTAAACCAGAATCCATTAAAATGATGAGGCATTAGACAGAGTGCATCAGATGCTGTAAAATTATTTTGTATCAAGAATATATTTGGCTATTTCTACATGTGAATCCAGTCTGAAGATAAAGATTTATTTATTTAGTATTAAGGGATTTCTGCAGATAGTGTTTCAAAGCAGCTCCTTAAAAATGTAAATTTGCTTGCAAGATATGAGGACACATTTTACACAAATAAACATATTCACATTTCATTTATTAAGTTCTAGTTACATTCACTTTTTCACACATTTACTACAGTGCAATTGTTGAGGGCTTCAACAATTAAGGCTTCATCCAATCATAGTAACACTCAAAAGCAAAAAAATGAAATCCCAACTTTTGCTAAAGTTGTGTAAGGCCGTAGAAGTCCAAGCGCAACAGAAAACCTACATCCTTACAGTGTGTAAAATTTACTTATTCATATTGCCTCCTTCCCCTCTTACTCTATGCTGTCTTTAAAACATGTGCTCTAACTCAGCAGTTGAGATTCCCATTTATATGAAATTTGGGTGCAGTTTGTGTGTCCAATAGATGATGGGCATAGAAAGGACACACTCCTCTGAGGAGTGTGAATGAAAGCATCATCTCCTATAATACCATTCTCGCCCTGCGTGTCTCCTGCATGTGTGAGAACTCCTTGCTCCCTGAGCATGGAGCCTTTTGCAAAAGATAGGCAGATTTTGATGTCAGAGTCAGCACAGGTGATTTCCCAGCACCCTGCAGATGAACCCCGGGTTTCCCTGCACTCTCTGCTCCTGAGGCTCCCCACAGCCCTGCTGCTTTCAACACCAGCCACACGTCTGCTGCTGCGTGCTGAGCACTGAAAAATTTGGCTGTGCTGAGCCTGGCCAGGAGCTTTGCTTCCAGCTGAGATGTCTTCAATAGCTCCTCACATCACAGATTTCCTGTTGCTCCACAATCAGCACATGTCTGCTGTTAAGCTTCCCCAGGAAAAACGACAGCTTCGTGAGTTACAGGAAAAAAAAAATTTAAAAAGAAGGGTGAAAAGATGGGGAAGAGAAGAAGTGAGGAGCGAAGACAAGGGGGAAAAGAAGGAATCAACCAAGCCACTCCTCCTTCTCTATGCCAAACATCTTGGATACACCTTCTTGTAGATAGTTTCTCTAAATCAGGATGTACAAGCCATCTCTAAAGGACCCAAAGTGACCGTAGGCATTTGCATGTGGTCTGTGGGGACTCTGCCCAAACTACGTGTGGTTTGGAACCAACTGGAATAAGCAGTTGTGCAGACATTGCACTAATATGGTATCACCTTGCATCCAGTCTTTGTATTACTCTAGTTTCCTACCTGGAAACTTTTACTGAGTAGGTGCAAGTTGGGGCTTTTGGAAGTTGCTTCCAACAGATGGCAGAAAATTGGGGAAAGTGTCAGCGTTTCCTTTTCAAAAGCTGGCTGCTGATGCTTCCAAAGACAGCTTTGAGCATCTTTACTTGCAACTGTCGCAGCAAGAAATTACACAAAATGTATATAAAGGGGGTTATTGAAGCATGCACGCTTTGGAACTCACAGAGGAAAATGTACATGCTTTTAAGAACAATAAATAGGATGTTTTTAAGTTGCAAAATTCACACCAGCAACGCTCATCTGCAGCTTTTAGAGGCTTTTTTATTGGCATAAAAGGAGAATCTGCCTCCTACTCTTCCTCCTCCTCCCTTGTCTTGTAAGGAAATTTTGATTTTTGCCTTAAGAAGAACTGTAGTGCCTCAAAGATCCCAGCTGGGCTGGGGATGCTCCCCCAGAAAAGCAAAGGATGGCAAAAAAGTGGCAAAAGAAAAAAAAAAAAGTGGAGATGGGGAAAAGAGGTCAATGAGACAGGAGGAAAGCACGGGTTTTCCATGGTGAGCAGCAGGCCAGAATCCCACCTGCTGACCAAGCTGCTGAATCCTTGCCACCTGTCTGCTTACATAATGCTTCCTCCAGCTTACATCTAACAGCTTGCAAACTGGTATAGAACATCAAACTCTAAATCAGTGCTTCATGCTGACACACCATATGTCAGCGTGTACTTAGGTAGTCACCAAAAGTGTGAACAGCAATTATTTAAAAATTATTACAGTTTATTCATGCAGAGAATTCGTTCTTTCATTGACTCAAATCCTTCAAGACAAGAATTTTTTTATGAGCTGCAGTTTCCCTCAATTTTCAACCTGATTTTGCAGTCTTTAACAATTTTAATTTCATTTTGGTTTAAAACAATGTACTTATTATTGAGGTATTCACTTACAGTGCTGTTTTTAGGGGAAACTACTTAATGAAACTAAAATTAAGAGTTTTTCCTCCCAAGCATGGCACCTTTTCAGTGTTCCCTTGGTTCTGCAGAAGCAAGAAGACTGTCCTGTCTCTTGGTGCTGCTGTTTAGAACATCTGACCACCACACCTGGGAACAGCATCCACAGAAAACCAGTAAAAAAGCCCCTCGGTGCCCTTAGGCCTTTCACCTGAGAGCCAGGTGGAAAAACATCTGCAAAGGACAGCTTTTTTTTTTTCAGTGTGCAAAGTCTCCACCACTCAGCTTGATGCTTATACGTCAAATGCTAAAGGAAAAAAATTATAGTGCATAAATCCACACAAGGAATTGAAAATAAAAATAAGGGAGCAGAGAGAGCCCATTCCCATGGGCTTTCTTCAGTGGCACAGGCAGACCTGGGAAGCTGCAGTCAGCACTGACACAGCCTCTCCCTTGGATGAAGACAGAATACATTAAGAAAAAGTAATCGGAGTGATCAAGTAGGGAACTATTTAGCAGCTAATTAAAATATCCAATTAATCATGATTTCTTCAAAACAGTGTGCTTTAAATGGGTCTATAACACCCAGGAAGAAAAGAAACAGCCTATTTTGTCTTTATTTGGTGCCTTGCACTGCACACCTAATGCCACTGGCCTGACAGAGTATCCATGATCCCTGAACAAGATCCTGGATCCCTCAGACCAAAACTTCAGCCTGGCCTTGCATCAAAACTGCTGAGCCCTCATCACACAGATAATATACAGAAAAGCGTAAATCAACCTAAAACAGGGGCATGGCAATTCTCCTCACTGTTTCACACTAACATTTTTCCATTTGTCTGCACCTTTTGCTGTAAGGATCAGCAGTGCAGGGCTGGAGCAGAATGAGTTTTTATAGAAGCCAGTGGGAGCAGGGAGCCACAGTGCAAAAACCTGTTTGCGTCATCCGTCATCCTTCCAGCTCCTCACTGCTTTTGGAATTTGGGGAGAATTCACAGAACTAAAAGGCACAGAGGGAAAAATTCTCCCTCCAGTTTCTATCTGTTACAGGTACTAAATTCCTACCAACAGCCATTATTGACAAAAAGCTCTTTCCATCATTGGGCTCGTGCTTTCCTCATCAAAGATAACTTCAAACTGATGTTGGAAATACAATAGCAATAAATCAATGGCTGCTGTTTTACTTGCTCTGGGCTTTTTGTTATGAAACATTTGGGGGGTTGTTTTTTCCTATTCTAATAAGCATCAAGCCAAATGCAATAGTGAAGGAAAATTAACACCAACATCTTCTAAAGTGCTTGGGAGTTTCCTTACACAGAACCACAAAATCATTAAGATTGGAAAGGATGTCCAAGAGCACTTCACAGTATTTACCATTAATGTCAGGGTTGGAGATATATATAAATATTTTTTTTTCTGTTTTAAGCTTTTAAAAAAATATGAACTTGAGTGCTAACATATATCTTAGAAACGTGCACAAATTCATGCAGCATAGAAAGGCAGGACTTATCAGAGATCTACTTCACAAAAAAAGCTCCTGTTTACTCAGTATTTAAACTGTCTCAAGACGGATAAATCTCACCTG
Source organism: Chloebia gouldiae (assembly GCA_003676055.1). Classification (NCBI taxonomy): domain Eukaryota; kingdom Metazoa; phylum Chordata; class Aves; order Passeriformes; family Passeridae; genus Chloebia; species Chloebia gouldiae. The sequence goes on along the minus strand of QUSF01000017.1, from coordinate 9,593,028 downwards.
GCTTGGCTTTAGACAGCAGCTGCTCACTCAAAAGCTCATACAGACCAAGACTGATAATTAGAACATTATTTCTACAAGACTGTCAAGTATTTTCTTCCAAAACACTAATACATTATTTTTTTACCTTTCTTTGAAGAAGTTTTTAGAAGGTTTTCCAATGCCATAATTCAAAAGCCACGACAGTCCTGCCAAAGGATACAATGAGCAACAGCCACCTGCAGTGCTGGAATATAATTTCCAATGCCCCTAAAAATTCTCTTCCTGCATTTTAATTAAAAATCGGTATTTCTTTTTTGAAAACAACAAACATTCATAATCCTATTCCCAGCTTCCTTTGAACTTATTGATTGCAGATGCCTGTTGCCATCAGACACATTTCTGAATTTGGGTAAATCCACTGTAGGTTTTCTATGCTTCAGGATACAGTTGAGGAAGACCCTCAATGACCCAATCCTTCCACTACTGATGCTCTCCTCTGCCCTGCACTGATTTTTTGAATTCCAGCTTCCATTTGCAGTTCATTTTTCCTGACTGGTGCTCCAGCAGCAATGCTGAGCTCTGTGTCCTGACTGACCAGCCCCTTTACAGAGGCACCTGAAATATGGCTAAAAATAACTGTCAGGATCCCTGCACTTCTCATGGGCTGACTCCAGTTTATGCTTGGTTAGGAAATCCCATCAAAGAGGATGGCAGCAGCCTGACACTGGGAGTGTGGAAATGTCTGCTCGGTGACCAAAAGGAGGAGAAAATTAGAATAACAAACAAATGGGGAAAACCACAGAAGCTTAAAAAAAAATCAAGAACTATGATGTCTCATTTGATTATCCTATAAATAGCCTATACTTTATCCTATACAATGCTTTCACATTCCCAGATCAAAACATTTCATAAAGCATTTCGCAAATGTGGCTCCAGGCTGTTTTCTGATCCAATGAACATTATGAGATGATGCGAATGAAATGTCAGTAAACAGGTTAAAGATATCTGGAGATGCAGTAATTCTACCTGATTACTTTGAAATGTCAGAGTTCTCCAGCTCCTTGTTGGGGACAATGGCTTTCTCTGGAGCCTTTCCAAGGAGGAAGAAGATTTAGGGATTCAATACTGCTTCTATTCTAAATATTGTTAGTATTTTACGTATGTTAGTGTCAGTAAAAATAAGTAATCTTCATGATACTATGTTATTGCAAATGAACACTAGCCAATGGGAATGTAACTTCAGAAGGACAAGCACTCCCTGAGCTCAGGTCACCAAAGACTTCCACTCGTGTGAACAAGGCAGGACAGATGTGATGTCAGTACAAACCAGATCCACATTCATGGGTGTAACAGAGTTAAACAGGATAATGAAGCATTCCTTTAACACTTCTCCAATTCTTCATCTTGACTACAAGGAAGTATTAAGTAGATAAATGCACCAAGATTGAAAAGATGAAAGAGAAGGAAAAAAAAGAGATGTCTGTTCATATAACATTATGAAAAATCCCTCAGCCCAGTGCAGAAAATTAAAAAAAAAAATTAAAAAGAGACATTATTTCTGAAAACATAAAAAGAAGCAATTTGAAGAAATTTGATCTATTAGGAAATTTCCATCAATTTAAGAAAGTGGTGAAAAGTGACTTAAAATAAAAACCTGAAAAAAATCCCATCAGGCCAGAAAGAGGATGGATTTGGGAGAGAACTGCTCAGGAGGACAAAGCTCCAATGATTTTCCTGAACTGTCTGTAGCTGGAGCAGCCCTGTGGGCTGTCGGTGCCATCTCTTGCAAAGGAAAACAAAGCATTTCTGTTATCAAAGAGCCAGAGGAATTAGCTATAACTGACGAGCCCAAACACCAGCCTGCAACCTGTTCACATTTCTAAAGTGAGCACAGAGTAACTGCACTCCAGTTTTTCCCAACTCATTATGTAAAATAAAAGCTAGCTGAAAAGCCAGTGGGGGGCCACCAAATGCCTTCATTAGCTTTCAATTTTGTTCCAGTAAAAATGCAGCCAAAATCTACTGGGTTCAGAGAGGCTGAAATTTTAGCCTTAACAGCCTTTTACTTCCTCAACACTGTACAGCTTCAGCAAGATTTTCTGCCAGTTAGTTTGGACCTAACAAGCCATTTCCCCATTAACACAAAACACAGCGTGTCCAGGAGTATTAAGCATTTTCCACAAGGCCCTGTTTTACACTCCCTCCAAGAATTACAATGCCAAATTATGAATCTAAGACAGATGTTTTCCAGATGTGCTGAGCAACTCACTTAAATGTTGGCTGCAGAGCTCTTCCAAAATGCTCTAAGGGTTGTACCAGCTGCATTTAGATAGGATAGTTCCTGAGTTTCTGCTTATGGGAAACTATTCCTAATGGGAAAAACTCTCAAGAAAATGGGCACATCTCACACATGCCTACAGGAGGGTGCAGGATGAAGTCTGATGGCAACTACTGGAGGGAAGAAATGGGGAAGGAATGGGGAGCCATGGATGGGAGCTGCAGCGCTGTGAGCATGTCTTCACAGAATCATCACAAAATGGTTAAAACCTTAAAGCTCATTTCATCCAGTTCCAACAACCTGCCATGAGCAAGAACACCTTCCAGTGTCCCAGGTTGCTCCAAGCCCCATGCAACCTGGCCTTGAACTTTTCCAGGGATGGTGCAACCACAGCAACCTATGCCTGGGCCTCAGCACCCTCACAGGGAGGAATTTCTTCCTGAAATCCAGTCTCTGTCCTCGCTGATGGCATTGAGTCCACAGGGAAGAGCAGCCCCCTCAGCACACTGTGATGTGTCTGTACAGCTCAAACAATGGAGTGCTGGAGACAGAGGGGGTCCTCCACTCTGAGGGGACCGAGGTCTCTGCCCTCCCTCCCAGCCCCTGAACACGAAACACCCACCCCCAGTCCTGCACTGCCACAGCCTCTGTGCAGCTCACAGCGAGTTCACAGCCCTTGCAGTCCTCGAGCTGAGCAGGTATTCATGCCACTTCATTTTTGTTCTAGTTATTCTAGAATTCAACTATAGATACTTGTACACTGGCCATACGAAAATAGCACTGCAGCAATTTTCTTTCAAACCTGTTTTACAACTCAAGCCACAAGAATGCAGAAGAACCCAGAGTACAGTTACCTTTCAAAAACTTACACATTACATGGGACACGCCAAACTAAAAATATCTATTTCTAAATCTTACCCTCAGCACAGCTCTGATCCAAAACCAGACCAAATATCAGAGATTCCTGCAAACCCTCATGAAATGCTGCTACTGCTTCCAGTCTATCTGCAAGGCACCCAGGTGCTGTGCCAAGGGTGAGCTGCACATGGTTCAGTTGTCTGTCTGTCTTTATATAGAGACAGAACTCCTTAGATCAGTTTATTCATGGATAGGTTATGAGAATCACATTTCCAGTCAAGATTTGCTTTAATTGGTTATGCTGGTCCTCCCAGAGGAGCGTTAAGATGGGGCTTAGATAATGCTACCATAGCAAGTAACTGCAAACCCAAAGTTAAATCTGCTTTTCTACAAATATTCAGGAACATTTGCTTCCTGGCAACACTCCTGTTAGTAAACCAATTTGCTAAAATATTCATGAATTGCAAACTACAGGGCCATGGATACAGCAAAATGCTTACATATGACAATACAACTAAATATTCACCACAAATATTTTCACAGTATTTGGCCTGCTCTAGAGTAAATGAACAAAACCCCAACCTATAACAATGACTAGCATTCAGCACCATGGATTTCACTAGAAAACCTCTGGTAAGGAGATTGGCTGGTGCTGGACAAGGATGCCCAGGATTGTCCTGTGCCCTCAGGGTTCTTGTACATCTCCAAACACTGCAGAGGGACCATAAGACACCAACATCTCCAAACCTGCCATAAAACCTCCTGTGAGCTCCTGTGCTAGAACAGGTAAATAAGGATTAATTAATAAAATCCCGCTAAAATATCATATTGAAATGTTAAATAATTTGGAAAATAAAATTCCCTCATTATTCCTGAAAAACATTAAAACTCTCAACTAAATTGCCAGTGTGGCAGAGTAAAAGCAAGGAAGGAAGAGGAAAGCCCTGACAGATCCTGACAGAAGACTGCAGACACTTGCAGGAAGAGACAAACCCCATGCACCCCATGGCAAACCTCTTCCAGGTGAGCCTCTGTTCAGCCCACCAGGCTGTCTGCAGTGCAAACAACCCTCATTCAAAAGGTAAATAAAAATGTCTTCCTTTGGACACATCACTCCCATCAACTTTTTTGCTACAAAGGTTACATTTAAATATTTAAATACTGAGATACATTTCAACTGTGAGCTCCCCCTCCATTGCATGGCTCATTCCTTCCCAATTTTTAACTTAAAGAGCAGAAGAGACTGAGCTCTGTTTTACTCCATCACATGGGTTCTTTACCATGGGGATATTTTTTTTCACCGAGACCATTATGAGATGAGGAGGCTGCAATGGCACTTGTGTAATTCCTGTATTTCCTTTTCCCTCCAGAGCTGCAAATCCAAACATGGGACCTCTCTTCATACCAGGACAGCAGCCGGATGCTTTCAAAGGTTGCTGTGCCAAGGACAGCACAAGCCCACACTTCCAGGCACAAGGCTCCTCTTTGGACCACTCATCACCAGTTTCATCCCTGCATGGGCACAAGGCTTCTGTGTTCTGTAGCCCTGGCCCAGCCATACCCCTCCTTGACCCCCATCAAAACTATAGAGAAAACAGCCCAGGGATTTTACAGGGACAGGGTACTTAGGGTTGGGATCATTTAACATGAGTTCTGATGTCTTTTTCTATGACCTTGAGAAAGTCACTGGCTCTCCTCTAGACTGCAATTCATCCTCTGTAAAGGCTGGATTACTATTTTCCTGGCATTCAAAGGTGTTGTGAGGTCCAATTCATTAATCTTTGTAAAGCATTCTAGGACACTTTGATGGAAAATTCAAAATATTATGCATAAAGGCCTTCTATCTAAATCTCACCTGGAAACCTTCCTCTTACACCTGAATTTGTGATTGACCCCCACTCAATTAGAGGTAATGGGATTTACATGTAGACTCAGCAGCAGAGCAGACCCCACAGGAAGGTGCCAGCAAGAGCAGAGGTGCTAATCCACAGGAAGGAGGCAGACAATTGGTGCCTGCACTGTCTGATCCATGGCTGATGCTGCAACCCCTGGGCTGAACCAGGACCCCCTGAACCAGCTCTAGGAAAAGGGATGAGACACAGACCCCCCACCACCACAGCACCCATCCCTACACAAACCCCCATCCCTACACCCGCACCCAGCAATGACAGGACAAGGGGGAACGGCTTCACACTGTCACAGGGCAGGGTTAGATTGGGTATCTGGAAGAAATTCTTCCCTGTGAGGGTGGGGAGGCCCTGGCACAGGTTGCTCAGAGAAGCTGTGGCTGCCCCATTCCTGGAAGTGCTCAAGGCCAGGCTGGATGGGCCTTGGAACAACGTGGGGTAGTGGAAGGTGTCCCTGACCATGGCAGGGGCTTGGAACTGGATGAACTGGAAGGTTCTCTCCAACCCAAAGCAGTCCGTGATGATTCTGTAATGCTCCTACACATTGCTCCCCCCTCCTCCCATTCCTACAACTGCACTGATAATTAACTATGAACTTTACATTTGACATTAATCTCTATTAATAGGAATTTTAGCAGGAAAAAAAAGTTTCTGCCCAAAGAGCTTTCAAGCCATGAGCACACAGAATCAATCTGCAGATCACTCATTACCTCCCCATGTCAAGTTTTATTATTTGTGGGAGCAGTTCCACTTCATGAAGGCGAGCAAAGGCAGATAACCTCACCCCAGATGAGAAAACAGCTTCAATTCTACATGCAAAAAACAACTGGGAAATTACAATGGGCTTTATCAGTACCCCATGCTGTAGAGTGCTCATTTTAAACTAGTATTCCCATGACTTCAGGACATCTCTGGTAGGATTCACCCCTCTCAAGCATATGAGCAAGAACTGCCTGTTAAATCCTGGTGGACAGAGGCAGGAAGGGAGTGAAGGCTGGGGGATGCTGGACCAGCTTTTTCCTTGCAGCTACCTAATTGAATCTGCAGCATCCAGCCTGTTGGTATTCCCAGGCACTCTGAATTTCAATTTGTTCCATGGATTTTTATACTGAGCACCCAGAAAAATTATCATTTGTGCTGAATAGCTTTTAATCAACTATTTTAATCAGTTCTTTTTATCTTTAAAGCACTTCTAAATCTCCCTGCCTCAGTCTCCCCAGCCCTAAAATTTATTCCATTTGTTTTCCTTCATTCAGCTTCCAGCACCCTTTACCATAATCTAATAATCTTAATCTTTAATGCTTATCTCTACCTTTTAACCTTTTCAGTTTTCATTTAAAACAATCTCTCTATCTCTCTCAGGTGTGGAGTTTTTTTTATTTATTCTGAAATTAAGGTTTTCCCTGGCCCCTGTGTCAGCACAGAGCTGGAGATGTCCTATGGAGAGTCCCCTGGCATCAAGCTGCATGTTGCTTCTCAAAAGGTGACTTGTGGGGACCTGAAGTAAATCAGTAATTTTTCTATTGATAAAATTCATGTAATTTTAGGGAAATAAAGCTGACTTCAAAAGTATTACAGTATTTGTTGACATTCATTTGAAATTACTTGGCTTGTGCTAGCCTTTCTTTCCACTGGGAAAACTATGGATGTAGAAACTTCATGGGATATTTTAGTTTGGAAAAGACCTTTAAGATAATTGAATTGGGGAAAAAAGCAGATAAGCCTTTGAGCATCCAAGCTCTTTTCAAGACTGTGAGAGGTTCAGTAATGCAGAAGCTCAGTAAATGTGTCACTTTTTAACCATGAGTTTGTAACATAATGCTCCACTTTCCTGGCATTTCTCCAGTTTTACACCACTTAGAACATTTTGGAAAATCGCTGATGGAATGGTGAGAGCTAATATTAAATTTAACACACTAAGAAAAGCAAAACCTTTTCCTACATAAGGCTCTTCAGTATTTAAGTATGTTTTGAGCTCCAAAATTAATGTACAATAAACGTGAATGTGACTTGCAAAGAAAAGTGATGTGGACACAGTGAGCTCAGACTACACTCAAATCACAACAAGCACGTGTCAGATGTAAAGAGCACACAAAAATAGACAGAAAAAGAAAGACAAACACCCCCTGACATAATGAGTGTTGCAGATAGCAGCAGCTAAGTTGGCACAGGAACTTCCACTGGTAAATACAAACCACCTCCCTGCTTCTCTTCCCACACACTTTAATTTGATTCTTCATCCTCCTCCTCTGCTCCGTCCCCCATCATGACTGCTAAGGCTGCGCTTCAAAAAAAGCTTCATTATCACCTCTCAGCTTTCCTGAAAGCACTGCAGTGAAGGTTTAACAGACCCAGCCTCAGAGCAGATGGCTCCCTAAAGCCACCTGCATCTCATTTCCCAGCCCTCAAGAACATGAAGCAGAAACCTGGGGTGCTTCAAACTGAGACCACCTCATGCCAGTATTGTCTTCCTCCACACCATGGAGATTCAGGCTGAGCTTTTCTATTTTCAACATGTAAGCAGCTCCTCTCATACTTCACATTCATGGAGGGCAGGGATTGCTGCACAGTGCTGGGTGCTGGCGTGGTCCTCCAGCTGCCCATTCCATTAACCATGGGCTTCAGCGACTCCAGTTCAACCAGTACATCCTCAGTTATAAGGGGGAAACAAATTAGAAAGATTAATTCTCACTTGTCATTATTAAGATGTTAATACTGCTGCTGAATATCCTTTAATTCCTTTGTTCACTAGCTGATAGATAATATGAAGCTTTTTGGTTTTATGGGAGATATGGTCATACACATCAAGACTGGCAACTGGAGAAGATTAATAAACTGGGCCCTAAATACGATGAGACAGATAACAGCCAAATAAAACTGTTCATGAGGGTCATGGTCATGACCACTGTAAGCAACTGTTATACAATTTCATATTTAAAAAATAAAAAGTCATATCACAGTTGCTCCTGCACTCCCCAAATGGCTATTGCCTCAAATTGGAGCTATAAAAACACCAAGAATGCTGGGTAGGGATCACATCAGATAACACCACTTTTTCCACTAGCTTCATCCACGGTGTGTGTTCCTCCATTTCAGCTTTACTGACTGGAACTAAAATCTGTCACTTGTCTATGCAGAGTCCCAGCACCAGAGATTTATTTTTGGGCAAGCAGAAGCAGTAATGGCCCTGCTGCGAGGAGTTCCAGTGGGATTAATTAATCTTCTGATTGACCATGTCAAATTCAGTGTCCATTGCAGTATTCAGTCCCAACTTCCCTCCCACCTGTGGGATTCTCATTATGGCCATAAGGTCCCCAGCAAAGGTTTTCTATTACTAATATGTAATTAAAGATCTCTTTGTTAGACTTCTTTAGGATCTCTGCTATTTTTGACTATTTTTCTTCCGCCTAGACCTTCCCCACTCTTGTTATTGGCATTTAATTTCCAGTGAAAGCCCACCTATACCATGAGAGTTTCACAACTGACTGTTAGCCAAGATTTCCCTTCCATGAATTTCAGGAATGTAAGCATTCAATTTTCTCTTAAAATGGAAAATACTTTTCAAGATCTTAAACCTATTCCTAGACAATTCCTATTACCAAAGCTAGGAGCAGACTAGCAGTCCCTTGTTTGTATCCTCACATAAATCAATGGAATTTCCATAATTTACCCCAAAGATTGATGCAGTCTGTTTATTAGGTGTAAAGCGATAAATCACATTTAAGAGCAGTCAGCCTGAAAATCCAGGTAAAATTGATCCCTCCCCAAAAGACTAAGTGGAGGGAGCTGAAAAGGCAGTGTGGGAATAGAAAGGAATCCCTCTGGAATTCAGTTTATTAAGAACTGCATCAGCTCTACTGACAGCAAACACATTCTTTCATTTTATATAGCACTTATCTCTATTTATAACACTTTAAACTCCTAATATATTTACACTGGATACTGAAATGATCATTAGAGGCTTGACCTCCATGTCCAAGCCCTCAGCCTCCTCCAACAGGAATTAATTGCCTTCCTCCCAGCCTCCCCTTCCCAGCTCGCTGCCACTGGAGCAGTCTGGCAGCACTGCTGCAAAGTTAAATCGGCAAATATTAATTGCCAGCTGGGAAAAGTGCCACTAGTTCACACTCAGACTTTTTCCAGCTGGAAAGACAGAGAGTGTTAAATGGAGCAAATTTCCTTCCAGTCTGCAAACCAGCAATGGAGCATGTCTGCCTGTTCTGCAAGTACATAATGAGCAAAACATTCAACACCTTCCCAGAGATGTTTTGAAATGCTATTCCGTAGAACAAATTACTTCTGGAAATAACAAAGCACAGAACTAACACATGGACAACAAATAAAGTACAGAGGAAATAAACCACCACCACCCGAGGCTGAATTCATAAGTATTTGAGATTACTGCAGTGATACAAGTTTATCAGCCTGCTTGTTTGTTTTTTTTTTTTTTTTCAGGTTTGTAATTTATTCACATTCAAGCATAGAAAATTTTCTGTCAACATGCAGAAGATTATCATTTTCCTTAATTAGAAAAAAAAAACGTTTTGAGAACTGGAAGAAAGATAAGAGTAGTTGAAATGAAAGATGCCTTTACCTAATGTCATGGAATCATAAGATTATGGGATGATACAGGCTAGAAGAGGGTTCCATTAAAACATTTAGTGCAGGGTCAGACTAGGTTGCTCAGGACTGTTCCCAGCCAGGTTTTGAAAGCTCCCAGAGATGGAGATGGCACCAGCAGCCTGTCCCAGCACTCAACCAGTCTCCAAGGGAAAGTCATCTCCTTAACATCAACCAGGCTGAACATCTCGTTTCAGCTGTGCCCTTTGCTTCCCATTCTCTCTCCATGCAGATCCAGGTTCCATCCTCTGCTACACCCCCTGTGCATAAATGTCCTGGGAGAACACATTATTCTGGCTCTAGCAATGTGCAAACACACTCACACGTGTGCACAGGCACAGCAGCCCAGCACACAAGCATGCACACTTCAGAAGACTTTATATATAAATTCATGGCATCAAGTATTGCTCTGAGCAATAGTGTAAGGCTCAAAGCAAACAGTGGGACTCTGTGTGTGTGTGTGTAAGAGAAAGGAGAAAGGCAGGTGGTTTTCCACAGATTTCTTATGAAATTCTGTACACAGTATGTACAAAATTATGATTTACTATGGGAAAAGAAATGACCTTCTATAAGGAGGAAAATTACTGCCAGATACTTGCTTAAAAGAAAAAAAAAACCACATATATTTTAAGCAATGGGACAAAATTACTGAAAAATTAATACTGACATTTCAGCAGAGAAGGAAGGAAGGAAGAGAATGGGACTGGAATACCAGATATGAACGTGTCTTTACAGCACACTGTCTCTCTGCATAAAATTCTGTCAGATTTCATAAAATTAGAGCTTTGCTACAACTTGGACCGAATGCACAAAAAAATTATATATTAAGTAGTCAACACAGGTATAGTGAATTTACATAATGGAAAGTTCAAGATTTTGGTCAGCTAAGTTGGACTGAATTCATGCCAGAGCACAGATTCAATCTGACCAGCTGCAGCACAAAGCTGCTCTACAGGCTGGTGAGAAAAGCTGAGCTTTTTATAAAAAACCCAATCCACCTGGATAAAGAGAGGATGTCAGAACCACAGAAAATAATGAATGAGCTTGAGCAAGCAAATATGGCTGCCTTCCTCTGGCAAGGGCTTGGCTGATGCACAGGAGCTTTGAGACTGCTGATCAAGCAGAAAAAAGCAGGAAGAGAAAGAAAGGGAAAAAATTACTCCTAAATCCTGAAAATGGAAAAGCACAGCTCTAAACAGAATTTATCTAATGTATGCAAACTGCTAGGGAAGTGCATTGCTCTGATGTTTCTGATGGAAGGAAGAAGGTAAGGGAAGAAAAATTATTGAATGGTGTCTGCACAGCTATCTCTGGCCAAAAAATAGTAAGAGAAAAGTGAGGAAGAGACAGAGTGGGTGTAGACAGTCAAAAGGAAAGAAACATGAAAAGAAGTGCAAAAAAAGGGAACTACTGCTATGAAAAAGCAAAGCATAGTCCAAAATATTGTGTTAAAATGATATAACCTCATTATCCAAGGCATTTATTCAAATAGGAACATTTTCAGGCCAAGTGCTCATCCTGGACATTTGTGGGACAATTGTCATTATGAGCACAGCTATCTTCCTAGTCTTCATAAGAACTTCTTTCCTCACCAGTTCAACACACAGTAAAAGCACTTTTATATTTATGTATTTTCTTACCCAGTAAAAATCACCAACACCCCAATCAAATGACTACAGAAACTCACAAAATAATGAAAACAAAGAAAATGAAAAAAACATGCCACATGGTAGAAAAGTCCTAAATAGAACATTTCCCTATGGAAAAACCAAACTGTATTTCACACCAGGAAAGACAACCAGATCAAGGAGAATGTGAACAGCTATGAGTGGGACTGACATTTCTCCTGAGATCTCTGGGTTTAGGGCTTCTGCTTCACAGTATTTCCCTTGTGACTTCAAACTCCCAAGTGAAGTTTCCCACCTATTTGCTTTATCAACTGAGGAAAAAGGACTGCAATTATGGTGTTGTGTAAGAGGAACTGCACTGCATCAGAGGCTGAAGGATAAAGCCCGGGGAGATCACTCCTGCTTAGATCTCTTGTTGCTTCATTCACATTTCCACAAGTTTTTTCAATGTTCTGGACTCAAGATTTCAAGGAGCCATTTTATTCCATGCTGGGCCAAGGAGAAATCAGTCATTTTCCCAGGGACAAATTCTCTTCTGCTCTTCTTAATACTATTGCTGGTACAGAATGCAAATGCTTCTACTCACACAGGACTATCTACTACTCACTAGTATTTACAAAGCAGTTCACATCTGACAAATATACTGAAAGATCAAAAAATCCTTTCCCAAAATGCACAAAAGAAAATCTCTGTTGTTTGCTTTATTATCAGTTTACTGTGGATAGGCCTAGCTCAGCCAAAGTAGAATCAGAGTATTGGATCTCTGTCTTACCTTAAGTCCATCCAGTTTGTCACTGATAACTGGGCAAACTGGCAGAGCACACACAAATATCCAATCTGCAGCGTCCCTCAGCTCTATACAGGAATTTAAATCTTAATTGAACAAATCAGTGGGGACAAAAAAAAACATGAAGCAGCCCACTCACCAGTTTGACTGTACCCAAATAATAAAATTACCTTACTTGATCGAAAGCAAACAGAAAACACGTGCTGAGTGCTAGATGTACACCTGAGCAACCTGGTACAGCAGAAGGTGCCCCTGACCACACCAATGGGGTTGGAACAGGAGGCTCATTAAGGTCAATTCCAACCCAAACCATTTTGGGATTTTATGATTTTGTACCTTAAAGATTTTTCTCCAAAGTTTTACATTTCATGTGACACTTATAATGGTGCTTAAAAATCTGTACCTTAATTGCTGACTGAAAATTTTGGTTTAAGAGAAATCACTATCATTCTTGATTTAGGAATAGGAGACTAAAATACCAATAAACAGAGCAATACACAGAAGGTTACTCAGGAACCGCATGGTAGAAAAAAGGGCTGAAGTCAAGTATTTCTATGCAGGCCCATTCTGTGGGATTATTCCCCACTTAAGCTAAACTTTTTTCTGTATGTTATCTCTGCAGACAGAGGTGTGAAGTACATTTTTATTTATTCACGTGGGAAGAGAAGTGAGCTTGTTTCTTTCTTCCCTTCCATAAAGCTGTTATTCTGCTGAAAAGCAGATTTAAGCTGTGCTCCCTGGCAAGAGTTCGAGGGTTACTTTAAACTGGGACACAAAACTCCTACTTTCTGACATCATTTCATGGTGTGTTCAGGGAAGTATTCAAGCGTGACATTCTATCATTAGGCATAATACAACCACTGCAGGGGCTGATTACTGCAATGAGAACTCATTTTCTTTAACACTACATATGATAAGGAACAAATAAAAACCCAGGCCAGACACGCTGTCATAAAAAGGTGGGTGATATCAAGAATGAAAAACCCAAGGATTGTTTTTGGTGGTAAGGGGAAGAAAATCTCTTGAATTGAGTGGGGGGATTGCTGAGCATGTCTGAAATTAAGACTTTCCCTTTCTTTGCAAGGTTTATCATGCTGCAGAGGCCCACCTGCAACTTACTCAGGGATGGACACCGTTTCCAGCCTGATCCATACCCTGATCTGACTTGATACCCAGAGGCAGAAGCACAGCAGTTGGAGCAAGGCACAGGTATCCTTTTTAGATGTTCCTTTTTAATGTGACAAGCAGAAAAATCCCTCTTTGCCTTGATACACTCATGAGCTTGAAATATGCCTTTGGGTGACTCCTTCCATGATTTACTTCCTACAAGGTCTATTGATCCTAATTAGTTGCTTTGGTAAATTTAGAAGCTGTCTGTGACAAACTAACCCTGGGTGTTCACCAGATCAATGCCCTGACTAGCTGTGTTGTCCTCTCCACAGCCAGATCTTCAAAACAAATGAGACTTTGCAATGCACTGCAAAGCAGTGCCTACATACCAACTGGAAAAATTTCATTCACAAAAAAACACACTGTCTTCTCCAAGACACAAGAATGGCACTGCTTTTCTATCTCCAAAGGGTATCACAAGGACATATTAATAATCCTCTTCAAATGGGCTCCTGTTTCTTAAATAGGCTCTTCAAGCATCATGTTAGCAAAGAAGAACTCACGATGGATAGCTCTGTATACAGCCAATCTCCTTGGGGGCTTAAGTGAGCTGAAGATAAATGAATGATTTTCATATTTGATCACGTAAATGTCACTGGATATATTTGCAACAACCCACTCAAATCTTCCTGTAGGTACACGGAGTCATATTTGACAATGAGCTTTCAAGATATACTCTAGTGAGGCCCTTTATGAGATCTCTCATTAGAAGTAAAATAATTTACAGCTTCTTCCATTCCCTGGCATTTTATCACACGCTCCTACTCCTGCAGTCTCCCTTGATGACAGGATGGTACATGGCATACAAAATACTAATGGGAAAGATACGGACTGGCTTTGGTGCAAAGATGATAATGAAATTTGCTACTGAACCAGTAAAAGAGCTCCAGATGTACGCATCCCACTGGTAACCAGAACTGTCTTTAAAGTTATTTAAAGCCCATCCCCATTCCTTATTTAATTTAAACAGCTCCTTTCCTTTGCCTGTGTCATTTGCCTAACTAGGTTTTCGTTTCTCAGTGTTGCAGCAAACTTTTGTTTATACCATCTTCTTTTTCTTAACATCTTTGTCTTGTTCAAAGCCTTTTCAAATGAATTGGATTGTAAAAGGTTATTACACTAGCAGCTGAAAGTACTGAGCAGCACAACTACAGTGCACACAATGCATACAGTGATGTTAATTATTTACTAGTTCCCAGAATGATTACATTTTGCATGGCGATGGCACTCAGGGGCTTAATAGCTGCATAAAACATTGTGTATGTTCTCTGCTGATCTGGAATAAATCATCCCTGAAAAATTTAGCTCTTAGAAATAAAACATACCATTCAGCCATTTACCAGGATTACGACGAGTGATGAAAGCCCTACAGAAGTATTTATTTTCAACAACGCCCTACCTTTAAAGAAGCAGTCCTTGCTGTGGATAATGTAGATCTTCTTCCTCTGCAGACAGGAGGCTCGATGCAGCTGACAGTGGTTTTCGTAGAACCTGCCATCAGATCCGCAGACGGGCATGTAGCTGGACTTGCAGTCCTCGACACACCTGCACTCGGGCTGGTTGGTGTCCCTGTTGAGCACACACCTGCTGCCCCGGCCGCACCACCTCCTCTGGCAGGGTGCGCGCAGCCCGTCCTGCCCGCGGAGCGCTGGGGACAGCAAACGACAGCAGAAAATGCCACTGTAAGCCACGTTCGCCTCAACAGACCACACAGCTGCTGCAGCAGCACAGCCCTGACACGAGCAACACAGGCTTTGGAGGTAAAAAATTCTCCCCTTTGAACAGCAGCAGTTTGAAGAGAGTGCTCAGATCTGCACCCCCAGACCTCCAGCTCTCCCGTACCACAGCACACAGTGAGTGCTTCAAGTGCTTTATTGGAAAGTGATGGATGCATAACCCTGCGATCTTTCAGCTCTTCACAAAACTAGAGCCGAGAATGAAACCCAGTGAGAGCATTTCAGTGACCGTGAGTTACATTCAGAAAGCAATTCTGAAACCCTATGCCACTCCAGCCACAAAACTCAGCAAAGTGCCCTAAGTGTCAGCACTCAGCTCTTGTGCACATTTAGAGTCCAGCTCTCACCCTGGGAGCCAGAAGCTCCCACCCAGAGGCAGAATATCTTCCAGGCTAAAATTCACACCGGTTTCAAGGAAAGCACACACAAGCAGCTGTTGAGAGCTTTTGAAAAAATAACCCCCAAGAAAGACAATTACTGAAAGGAATGTTACTGAATATCACTGAAGGAAATGAAATGGGAAAACACCAGTCATCATAAAAGGGACCATTAGTATCTATTCCTACACTCAGAGTAATGACATATAGTGAAAAATAACATTCTACTACTTTTAAGAATTCACTGGATATGATATTCTGAATATTACTGTGCTCTTTGATACTATTAAAAGGGTAAGGAAGCTGCCCTTGTGCTATAACATTTTCTGCTTATGAAGTTTCCTCACTTAAAGGCTTACAGAGAACATTACTAAAATTCACACAGGACGGGGCACTTCCAAACAAGCCATTACTCAGAGCAATAATTAGCCTTACACTCAATGAAGAGACTTTCAGGAAATTAGATCATTCTATGCTAATTGGAGTTCACCAAGTTGAGCATTAGAAAGGGAAATTGCAAAAGGCACAATTATACCAGGATCAAGCCTTGCCTTGTGCAAAAACCCACTACCAGCCTTGCACAGCCTTCCAACAGCCAGAGACTCTGGCTGCCCCTGAGCCAGGGACTCAGTCTAGACCAACAAGAAGGTTTGGAAACAAATCCCTTTTCTCTACATTTACCACATGCAGGTTTGGCTCCTGGAAAGGTTTTGCTGTATGCCAGCTCTCAGAGGATGTTCAAGTGCAAGCCCTACTTCAGATGTGCTGCAGCACCCAGTGGAACTCATCCTACAGCAACTGGGGTGTCACAACATCTTCTAAGGTACACCCAGGGCTTTTCCCTTCAAAGATTTTTCCAGCAGCCAAACAGTTCAACGTAGGAGCACAGACCAGATCTCATCCAGCTTCTTATCACATGTAAAAGAGATGTGAGAAGCATCAGTACCAGCTACTTCAATCTCATCTTGAATTCCCTACTAATATCAGCACAGCCCGTGTCCGCTGAGCATTTCATGCCCGTGCAAAATGTCCCAGTGTTGAAACTCCAGTTCATCTACTTGTGGTCAAGGGGTTAAAAACATGTGCACAGAGACAAGCAAGAGTTTCTAACAAAAGCACGTTTTCCCTGGTCCCCATTAAGCCTTTGTTTTTATCACAGTAAATCTGAAAGGGAAAAAAGTCTGTTATTGGAGGATTAACTATTTGACTCAATAACTCATTAAAATTCCTCCAACTTGGCAAGCTAAGAAATATTGACTTTTCCTGACTTGTAATAAACTAGAAGGTCAAAGCATCTCTGAGCAGTACAAAAAGTGCAGCTCATGGAAGGAGTATCTGACTATTCTTTACTTACTTTAGCAATTGTTCCATAATTTTGCAAATTATCCTCAGAAATGCAAATTTTGTGACCTCAGGGAAACCTCACTGTAAAGGTCATATTATTTATCAGTGCCTGCTGTAAATCAAAGCAGCCCAAAGGACAAGGACTTGAGGAAGCTCTGGTCCAGCATCCTCTTCCTCCTCTCAGTAGGAGGACCTGCAGCAGCACAGGCACTTCTATTTTCCGTCACAATGTGCCTCAAATGACATGTTCTGGAGACTATTGTTGATATTAAAGTTATTTAAATAATCAAGATTCAGCAGCTATTATTGTCTATATAAATGTAATTCAAGTACAACTAGAGCAAAGACCTTCAGGGGCTGCCTTCATCACTAAAAATTGATCTCTCAGAGCTTGCACCAGCCAAGGACTGTGTTATGACTGAAGGTTATTGCTGCCTCCTCATTCAAGGTAGTGCTCTGATTTAATGCACCAGGTCACATCTGAGCAGGTGACAGCTGCACCCCACCCTGGCAGCAGTAAAAATCCTCTTAAGACCCTCAAGTATTTTTGGTAATTTGATTTTTAATATAAAATTTGCATAACTGAAGACAAACATTTTTATTAGAATGGGATTTTAAAGTTTTTCGATGATACATCAAAGATTTGTTAAATAACCAGCTTGTAAAAAATATAAAATACTTAATCTTTCCTCCATCTATCCCAGTTACTATGGAAAAATCCCAGAAACCCTGGCTATATTTATGCCTTATTCATTTTGTTCAGAGTTCAATTTACTCTGTGTTCCCTGACAGACAACTCCTGGTTAAACAGCTCAGTTTGGTAAAGGGGAGAAGAAATACACCCTGCAAACAGCCAGAAAGGAAATATTCTAGAATCCTGACGTGCTTCTCCTTGTCCAAGTCCACTCTGAAATCCGTGTGCTTGCAGGCAGAGTGCTAACATCAGTTATCTTTGCCAGAACCTCACAATGTTGACAGCAGCTCTTTAATTCAATTATTATTTGCATAATCCTTTGAAGAACTAAAACTCCCCACAAACTCACTCAGCTGTACCAATGGACTCCCTGCCCAGCGAGGACAGCAGCAGGGTGTGAAACAGAACACAGCTGTGCAAATGGAGAGGAAAGGAAGTGTTTGACTGCACAAGCACTGTTGTCTTTATCCAAGGAACTAATTCTGGAGCAGCACCATGAACCATGGAAAGGGACTTTCCCTGATTGCACCAAGGTGGATTCCACAGGCAGGACACTGGTGTGCAGCTCACAGGCATGAAACATGCCTTCCACCACTTTTTTGGGAACTACTACAAGTGACTGAATTCCTCACTCTTACAAGGATTATTCACAACAGAAATGGGAAAGGTAATCAAGTGAAACTACCAACTACCTGCACAAAGTATGAGCCCCACTGTACTGCATGGAAAAGGCATAATTTATTCAATTTATTACTTGCAAATTAAGTAATTTACATAGGTAAAAAGTCTACCATCTCGCAAAACAAGACACTCTTCAGCACTAATTAACTCTGCTCACCATGGCTAGAGTCTGAGGTGTTACATTGCATTAAGGCCAGAAGGATGGCAGAGGAAGCCCAGCCCCCTACACCCATGAACATACTTGACTTCTCAAATTAGATCCTGGTTGCCCCTGAGAAATGTGGAATTCCAGTTGAAAACCAACAAGAGTTTGGTGCAGGCAGAAAATAACTGAGCTCAGGGATTTCAAAAGGCTGGTTAACAGGCTGCTTGCATCTCAAATCAAGACTTTAATGAGGAAATTAAAATGTTCCTGCCACATTGGAGAATGCACATCCTCTAACTGCATTAATTCTTAAAGACAGGGACCTCATCTACCTTTTGCACACCACGTAATGTGTTAGAGATCAAACTAAGGCAAACATGCTTTTTTTTTCTCCTCTCCCAAATACAATCCTATTCCTTACTTCCTCAAAACTCTCAAAGGAAGGTTGGGTTGAGGACAAGCACTGGTTTCACTTAGGACCAACCAGACAAACCCATTAGAGAAAGCAAACCCAAAAACTTAACAGCTCTATCATATCACTGCTCATAAAAAGTGGCTTATACACAGCAGAAATGTAAATTATTACATTTATATGTTAAAAGGAAGTTTGCCCTCAAGTAACAGTGAGCACTAGCAGGCAGCTGGGTATCCAGGTTTATTGCTGAAGGAAGAAGTTTAGACATTACATCAGAGCTAGGGCTAAAACTAGAAACTTTAATTATACATTACTGTAACTGGAAGCTTCTATACCAAGTCCTTCCAAGGCAATGATGCACCTTGCAAATGTTGTATTAAAATAAAATAAAATCCAACCCTCTATGACAGTGATACACACAGATGTATAGCTCAAGTGTGTATTTACAGACATCCATTCACACACAGATTATACACAACCACACACTTCCCATGCACTTCCCTTGCCACAACTCATTTTTGCTGATGACACAAAGTCAGATGCTGCAGCACAGCTCCCTAAACCTTCCTTACCCAGCACATCTTTAGTGGATTCCTGAGTAACTCATGGTTGGAAGCAACTAAAGCTGAGCTACATACGGAGCCTGGGTTATGATCTGCACACAAATTATGTGCTGCACATGTCCTTGCTGCCACAATACAATGAGAAAGGAAACAAAACAGGAATGTCACAATAGTCTGCTCTAAGAGTTCCTGGGTTTTTCATTGTGTGCCTGACATGAGAGAGGAGAGGCAGAGAAGCCATGGTAAATCACCTGGGCAAGGCAGCGGCAATTTCATTGTCCCTGTTACAAGCCTAATGTTGCTATAATTTATTTATTTTTATAAACCAAAAATGGTGACTTGTCCTGGAGAATAGCACAGAAAAAAAGAGGTGTTTCAAGCATATGACCTGCTATAGGTACAAACTATTTTCTTTCCAGATCCTTGAGACAACTCTGTGTGTTTGTACACATCTTGAACCAGGATGGAGAGGGGCACATCAGCCTTGGAAGAGAAGGACAGAAAATCAATAATTTTCACCAGTTTAGATGCTCTACATGAAACAAAAGGCAGAATAATATGGGCAGCCACCTCAGAAAGAAAAGATAGCAGACTTCCCAGATAGTCCTGTTATTTCAGGAGGATTCACAGAGTTTAAAAAACAAAACTGACCCAAAAGAAAAGGAAAATAGACTCTGGAAAAGGGTGTTGTGACAGACAGTTGCACCAAGGACACCAGAATGAAGGAAACTGCTGAATCTGCATCTGCAGTTTCATACCAAATAAAAACAATTTGTAATTGCTCAACAGAAGCTCAATAACAGCAAGCAGTTACCCTGCAAACAACAGCAAGGAAGTACTCAATACTACAGAAATGTTCTGTATCAATTTTTACATCTGAAAATGGGCATTAATGTTACTTTCTGTACCTGTCGGAACTCTGAAAATCATTGGAGGTCATACCATGAAAAGGCATTTGAAAACCAGAAGTAACTATGCTATTCTTTGTGTGATTAGCCTAATTTTGTCCCATTTCAAATCCATCTAACCACTGTGAGATCAAAAGCTTAATCAAATATTATTTTTGGATGATATTGTGATCTGTGAGGGTACTAACAGGAAAAAAGAGACAAAAGACACACAGAGATGAAAAGACCCAAACTGTGTAAAGCATATACAGAGATTACTGAGGAAGAAACACCAACACAGGTATGAGACCATTTATATTTAGACCCTTGCCATGAAACTTCACTGTCCATAATTTTCCTGATTGTTCTCTTCTCAAAAGAGCTGATGAAAAGGCAATTAATAAAAATTGCTCTTAAATGTTTACCTAAATTTATCTTTGATAGGTACTGCACACTGAAGGCTATTTTATTACAATACTCCTGTGCAGCAAGTACAGACACAAAGATAAATTTGGGCAGTTCCCATTGGCATCACACCTCTCCTTGCATTTGTGAGCTGCTTAGCAGGTGCCTACAACGAGCTGGACAAGAGACAGCACAATGTTAGCAGAAGATTATTATATTTCCTGCATTTACCAGAAGGATTAAATGTTTGGGGCCAGGCTGAACACCATTTAGAGCAACGTGGTTTAGTGGAAGGTACATCTGGCCACAGCAGAGGAGTTGGAAAAATATGAGCTTTTAAGTCCCTTCCAACTCAGTCCATTTCATGATTCTGTGATTTAATTCAGTGTTTCCTTGGGCACCCATTTTGCCAGTGCTGTTGGAAACCCAGTGAAGCAGAGTAACAACATGCATATGCACATGCATGTGTACACACACATGTATTTTATTTGATTGTGAATTTATTTTTCTAGTATTCCACAGCCAAAAAAATAAGCTGAAAATTTCAGTCTCAGATCTGGAGGGAATAGATCACAATACTTTGGCTCCTTTGGCAAAACTCCATATCAGAATAACAGATTCTTCTGAAGGAAGGCAATGAAATTCCTATGGGTCGCTGCTCAAAATCAGTCTTGCTGCCTTTAATCTTGCTCATGAATCTTGTGTCTATCCTGTTTCTTCACTCTCAGTGCAAGCCTGGCTCCCTTTCCTTATTTTCAGTGGGCTTTTATGCTTTGTGTCATGTATCTTTCTGCTATTCCTTCAATAAAAATCCTTGTGGCAGAGACTAGGGGGGAGGTTACAATCCAATAATAAAATAACTACAGATGACTTGCCTGTCTTCATGTCGACTCCTCCAATTACATTACCAGTGGAGCTCCTGGAGGGAATCTGAACACCCTGGATATTTCCCAGCTGTTAACCCTTAAATCTGTCCATGGATGTTGCCTGCTCCCTTCTCCTCCTGGACATACAACCCAAGGCTCTTCCCTCACAAGGTGTTCATACCTCCCCTGGTTCCTTCACCATCACCATGAACCCAAAAACCTTTGCATGGCTGCTCCCAAAGCTCCTTGGAACCAGACAGAAATTTCTGACTTCCACCTATTTTTCAACATCTAATCCTAAAATTTTCACAATTTGGAACATTTCTACTTGGAGGAGGGTGAAATTGATAAACCAAGTGTACTGGGAGATGCTGCAGTGGCAGAGAACATGCTTGGCCATCACTTACAACACCTATGTAAAAAAATCTTGAAATATTACCAATTGTTCAAAACCAAAAGACACCCTGTTCCCATCTGAGGAGTGTTCAGTCTCACAGAAATCTCTTTCTATTTTTTGACTCATTGCTTTGCAATAAGACCATTTATCAGAAAATAAATCAATTTGTTTGCGGCATGCCTATTTTCCCCTTATATATGCACAAATGCAATGTTATTTCAGAATGGATAGAAAGAAATTTCCAGTTTCCTATTTATTTTCTCATTCAGACATCAGTTTATAAAGCTCATTGAGGCCAAACAACAGAAGCAGAAAAACATCATCATTGTGGTAACAAAAAAAAAAAAAAGAACATTATTCTGATTATTTTTAATTGGAAAAGGGAGAGATAAGCTTTTATAATTAATACCCATTCAGTTTCCTTATTACATCACTCTTGAATTCAGCTCTATGTAAATTTAAAAATCATCTGACTTGCACCAAACTGTTAAAATGCTGCTGCAGGAGGTTTCATCATGACAAGTTAGAATCCTCCATCAGTGTCACCACACACTGTCAGCACTTCCAGAAGCATTTCCGTTTCTTTTCTTTAAGAGGTGCATGTCACACAACTTCAACCTTACAACTGAAGTCATGTTCTTGATGAACATTTTTAAAGCTTTCTTTAAACACAACCCAAAGATGTATAAGAGGTGGAAATAACAGATAGGAAACGATGGAGGGTCAGCAGAAGGTACAATCTAAATATAGAGTAATTAAACCACAGGATCACAGAATGGTTTGGGTTGGAACAGACCTTAAAGCTTATCTCATTCTAACCTCCTGCCATGGCCAGGGAGGGACACCTTCCCCTATCCCCTATCTAAGCCCCATCCAACCTGGCCTTGAACACTTCCAAGGATGGAGCAGACACAGCTTCTGTGGGCAACCTGGGCCAGACCTCAGAACACTCACAAGGAAGAATTTTTTCCTAATATCTAATCTAAATCTGCCCTCCTTGCTTGATCTCCTCACTGGAGATAAGGAAGACCATGCATGCCATGAAGGGGAAAAAAATCTTTAGGATGATATTATCAAAGAACAACTCAGCTCGATCTATTGAGAAAACGTCTTTTCCTGTCCCTTCCTTCTCCTGCCCCTTAGTCCCATGCAGATTAATTTACAAGGGTAAAAGCTTCCAGATGGAATCTATCAATAGCTGCATCTATGTACAACTTGCAACGCTTCTCTCATTTACTACTACACATAAAGGAAGGCAGACAGCTCTGTGTGAAAATTAGGGACTGGATTCATTTTGTGAATCTGAGAACTGATGCTTTTCTATATAAGTTAACATTCCCTGGAAATAAAAGGGAGAAAAATATTAGAGCTATTAAGTTGCAAAGGGATTTGTGTTAGTGCAGGTGTTTTGTGTATGGGTGTTTTTTTTCTCCTGGGTAAAGCCAAACTTGTATTTGACTCATAGACATTTTTCTTGATTGAGGAGCAGCCCTAGCAACAGGATTAGTGCCCTTTCTGCATCACACCTAAATCAGCATAAACCTCCAGCCTGAAACTGTTGATGCTGCACAGTGTTTTTTCACATTTTTCCCCAAGACATTTCATTTATGCTTTCCCAACTGGCTGCCTTAGAGCCTCATAGATTATGAGTGCAGGAGTGTTACCACAAAGCACAAGCGTGAATCACGAGCCAAACAGGTCTATTATGGGGAGAATTACAATCACACAAATACTGAAGAAAGGTGTGTTATATCTGCAGAAGAAGAAAGGATATCCTGTAAAATAGTTTTCCTAGAATCATTGAATGGTTTGGCTTGAAAGGGACCTTAAAGATCATCTTGTTTCAACGCCCCTGCTGTGGGCAGGGACGCCTTCCACCAGACCAGGTTGCTCCAAACCCCTTCCAACCTGGCTTTGAACACTTCCAGGGATGTGGAAAGCAGACATGTGAGGCACATTCCTGGCAGTATGTGCAGGACTGCATCCCATCCTGGGATTGCCTTTAAAAATTAGTAAGAGCAGGATGTGTCTTTAAAATGTTCTCTACATACATTATGTAGTGCTCATCTGTTAAGGTTCAGAAAAACTCAGGAACAAAGCACATTTAAATTATAGCAAATCCAAACAAACCAAATACCTTCCAATGGGACAGTCATGAAGACAAATGTACATATTGCACTGAGACTGCAGCTAACCCTGGGATTAACCCAGCTCTGCTCAGTGGTGGCATCTGCTCAGCAGCTCAAGGGTTGGGTTCAGGTCACTGCTCAAGCCAAGCCATGGAGCACAAGCTGCACTCAGATGTGTGCATGGCCAGGCAGAGCAAGTTGCTTTTAATTGTCATATTACCAATATATATCCATAAAAATGCAAGCATCCCTCCAGATTCCTGACTCCAGATATGCCCCAGCAGCTGCCTTTGCTCTAGCACAAGAGACTGCAACCCAAGCAAGACACAAGCTTTAATTCAGAGCTGGTCAGTGAGAGTGAACAGGAAATGCTCCAGGAGCTTGAAACCAGACTGAAACACCTCTACAGCCCAACACCAATCAATAGCAATTTGCAATTCCCTTTCCCATTCTCTGTTATCCTTAATTAACTCCTATTCCAAGTCTAAGAAATAAGAAGAAACACTATTTTTAAAAGCAAAAGCATACAGGTCTTCTGCATGTAGTGCCAATTTTGTAATTCTCCTCTTGTTTAATTTTCTATTTATTGTCTAAGCCAGGACACATGTATTTTGTGGACACACCATTTTGTTTATCTCCATCTGAAGCCAATGTTAGTACATGGAAACCTTCATCTCATATAGGATAAAGCCCTTGAGACTATCAGCAAGTGCCTGTCAGACCTAACAGCCATTGTTAATACCCAGACTTTTGAGGCTCTGTCCCCAGGGCAAACCTATTTCTCAGCCCCTCCCTGAGGATTTCACTTTTGCATCAATTATGGAAATTACTCTGTCTGTGATTAAAGATTTATCTCCTCTGAATAATGACATTTCAAGATCTCTTCCCACTCTTGAGGTAAATAAGTCCAGTACTTTTCCCCTCTTCTACAAAGGAGGACAGCAGAATTAATGTCATTTCTCCTGCATTACAAACCTTTTACTCTCTCTGTATTTATTCTGTGCTGAAGGAAGCATTTTAAAGTGCATTTACCTGATGGAAGACTTATCGGCTACTGAAACTACTAAAAGGATAACATAGCAAGATGAAAAAAAACTACTAAAAAGCTATTTTGAAAGTGAAAAGCCTTTAAACTTCATATAAGGTTAAAACTGGCTCTGAAGGTACAGTGCAGAAATGGAGCATTAGCACCAAAATGCTAAGATTAGCTGCTTTTCGTTTTTATTGTGAGGAGTGGAATATATCACTGGTTTCTCAGGTTGAGACTCACAATCTAAAAAGAAAAATTCAGAAGAGATAAAAAATAGACAAAAATCCATAACTAATTAAGGGTTTCTGCAATAGTGGTATTTTTGTTTCAGATGGTTTTAATTTAATCTAAATTTTCTTAATTTGTAAGGCTGGGCATCTGGTTTGGGAAATTGCCCAGGAGAGCGAAGCCCCTTCCCTTCACCCCCACAATGAGCTTTTTCCCCTCTCTGGCATCAGTGCTGGTCCACAGCCATGCAAAGAGTCCATCCAGGATTTATCCTGCTGCCAGACAAAGACAGCAGCCTGCATTCAGGGTGCAGGAGCCCTCCTCAGTTACCCACACCAGGAAAGCGTGGGGAGAGCTAGATCTGAAAGGGTGGTTATAAAATAAGAGTACATTCACTCCCTTCCCTTTGAAAATGCTCTGCACACAGAATAAAAACAAGCAACAACTGATAAAATCAACTGAACACTGTTTCCCTCTGAATACAAAGGCACCAAATGAAAACAAGAGGGTCACATTTAATAGCAGAAGAGGAAAAGCTTGAGATAAAAAGCTGGAATAAGCAGCAATCATCAGTCATCAACATCAGAGTATATTGGGCAAAGGCAGCATTATGGGGCTTTTTATTCTTTTAAGAAAGGGAGCAGAACAAAAGGCATTTTGGTGCAGTGCATGTTGTGGGGCTGATCCACACGGATACAGCACAACTACAGCGAGAGGAGCACAAGGTGAGCACAGACACAGGTAGCTCAAAGCAGTGGTTACATCTGAACACAGCTGAGATGAATGCCATGAAAGCCCCAGAAAACCAGTGGCACCAGTTTAAAGCAGAGACGTGAGATGCCAGCATGAGCCAAGAACAGGTAGGCACCATATTTTGGATAGGAGACTGGAATTAGATTTTCTACTACCTTATACTTCTAGCTCATTCCCTGTTGCCTTAGAAAAATGAAGTAAATTTCATTGCAAAATGGGGGACAATTCAAGAAACTCCCTGGTCTGTCATTGCCACTTGTCCTTTGGATCAGCACACAGAGTTCTTGGGCAGTTGGAGGGAACAAGGGAACGATAAAGCAGATCAAAAGAAAGGAAAGAGGCAGCATTTACACCAATCTTTTTGGATGATTGACGAGAAAGGAAAAGAAGCGGTGAGAGTCACTCTATTTTACTCTACAGGAGTAAAGGCAATAAATAGATAAATACAAATAGTAAATAGGAACATCCTTAGGCAAGGACACAACTTTTTTCCATAAGCACATAGAGATTAAGTGACGAATTACCATCAGAGAGGCAGTTGGTACTGCCCTTTGACAAGGCACCCAGGTCCCCCCACTCTGCAGACCCCATCCAGGACCCACCAATGCCTCCCCACCAGCCTGGCATGCTGGAATATTCTGTAGCTCAGCACAGCAATACAGGAGCCTAAAGCTTGCAAAGGAAATACAAGAGCAGCACGACAGGGATGACTGGAAATGCCTGGGGGAAAAAAGTTCACTTCCAAAAACATTTGCTTTAAAGGCAGAAATTGTGTTTGATCCCCTCCAGCCTGGCTCTTCCCATCACACCATGACTGGGAAAGGGCTGACAGTCCCTGCCAGTGGCTGGGTAGCGTGTCCCTGTGTGTGGCTCCATCAGATCCACTGCAGCACAAAACTGCATCAACCCATTCACAACAGAACCTCACACCCAGCAGCCAAAACCCAGCTGGCATTTTGTGCTCACAGTAAATAGGATTACTGGCAGCAATGAAAAGTGAAGTCCTCTGCTGAACAACACACTGGGGATGGCAGCTGCTTTCCAGTCTTAGATTGCAAATACCACCTTGCCAAAGCTTTCTGTACTAATGGGGCCTATTTTCTCTATAGGAAAGGAAAAGGCAGGAGAGAACTCAATTTTTATGCTTCCGAGTCTCCTATTGATGTGCATGTGTTCAACTGCTCCTGCTCCCATTAACACCCAGCATGGGACATTCAAACAACTTCAGAGCTGCTACAGCTGGGCTTGTCCATGAGACAGAGCTCGTGTTTAAAAAAAAAAGAAAAAAAAAAAGGCAAAAAACGTATTATTTGAAAATTTTCTGTACTAAATAACATATCACAGCTTTGACTTTAAAACCTGCATTTTTTCAATGGAAATATTTGTCTGTAGTTAAAGGACAAACCAGAGCTGCCAACTATTCATGTTCATAATCCTCACAGACACCAATGGGAGCTGCATTTGCAGAGCAGATCCCCACAGGGATCCTGGAGGGTGATTTACTGCCTCCAACACGACCTGCAGGCACTAAGTGGCTGCTTCCAGGTTACTCAGGTGGAAGAACATGCAGAGTGCCCATTTTGGAGGAAAAAAGGTCTGAGACTGTCAATAAATAAAAAAACCCCTCGGGTCTCCCAGTGAAATGGAGTGAATGACCAGCTGGCAAGGAGGGGAAAGGGGAAGAAAACGAGAAACAGGCAAATTTCTCTTTGTGTGATGGCAGGACTGATCCTGAACTGCAATTGAGTTTCCCAAAGTTCACATTTAAAGCCCTATTTGCCACAACAATGCCCACTTTAGTGGCCAAAACATATAGAAAAAAATCAAAATTACAGCATCCCTTCCCATGTAAATGTCTTTCTGTTAGAAAGAGGGCTCGGATTCTCAGGAATGGAGTTTAGGAATGAGGAGAACGACCATTTATCTTGGATTTTTTTATTTGAAAACCCAATGCATGTCCCTGATCAGCAAGGAAAGGCACAACCTGAGACAGGGGTTCAGTGTCCCCAGGCTGGCACAGGCAGCTTTGTGGACTTGAATTCCCTTATAAGAGCAGAGCTGCAGGGCTCCAAAAGCTGTCCAAAACTTCCTCCTGCTGGATTTGTTACACACAGTTGTACTGGCAATTCCAACTGATTTTATACTGAAATATTGCTGTGGGATTGGATACCATTGTGTGGGGTGCAAATGTATTTAACATGACCAATACCAAATATATAGCTATTAAACAGGGGGGTGGGAATATGAAAGAATCATACTCAATACTCTTAAAGCAAATACTGCATTTTGAAAGGAAAACCAAGGATCTCCTTTCTTCCCTTCTTGGGAAAAACTATTCCACAGGTGAAAACAAAAAAAAAAAAAAAAAAGAAAAAAAAAACACAACAAAAAACAACCCCCCAAAAAAACCCAGAACCAAACCAAAAAAAAAAAAATCTGCCAACACCTTGCTTTGTACCAGAGGGTCCAAAGGGAGTCCACAGCAGGGACATGGTAGAATGCATTAAATCTCAATTAGATCATAGCACACAACAAAGCACGGAACACTCTCATCGTATTTGCTCACCCAAGGATTAAGGGATTTTCCTTGGAGAGGTCTGTGCTAGCAAAGCGTCTTTGGGACCACACAGCTCTTGGCAGGGAAGAACAGGCACCTCTCTCTCCTGCCTTAATGAACTGCACCCATTAAATGGCCTCATAACAGTATTTTACACACATGTGTGCCAGTGAGAGACTGCAGCTGTGAACACACATGGTTTAATACTTTGGAAGTGCTTCCACAGTACTTTTGGTAAATATATCTTACTGGTGACTGAATATACCAAAATGTCAAAAATAGTGTGGAATGGAAAAAAAAAGAAAACAGAATGATAAGGAAAATATGGAAGGAAATAAAACTTCGATGGCATACTTTAGATTTTAAACATTACTGTAATAAGGTAATGTTCTAGCCACTTTTAAAGCAATGATTTAGACAACATTATGAAGTCATTATTTGTAAATGTGTTCATTATACAATACTTACTATTAATAAGACCTCATAATTATGCCTGTAAACACTATTACAGGATTATAAATGCAATATTGGCCATCCAAATGCCCTCAGAAGCCTGATGTGCAGCAATGGGCAGCAGAGCTGGGAGCAATGTCCAGCCCAGATTCCCACTGGCTGATCCTGCTGCATGAGCTTCTACAGCAGCACCTTGTTCTGCAGGAGGATTCATTTGGTCACATTAAAGAATTTTACATTCAATCCCCATCTCCTGTGAGCTAAACTAAGATTTGCTTCCATATGGCTTCAGAAGCCTAAAGACTTTTCCTATGAAATCACAGAATCACAGAAACATTTAGGTGGGAAAAGCCTGCAAGGCCACCGAGTCCAACTGTTCCCCCAGCACTGCCAAGTCCACCACTACACCACATCTTCAAGTGCCACATCCACACGTGTTTTAAATCCCTCCAGGGATGGGGACTCCACCACTGGGCAGCCTGTTCCCTGACAGTGCTATGGATTTTCCTGTAGCAAAACTTGCCCCAACACCTGACTACATTAATTTCTTCCATTTCCACACCTCTGAGCTCTGCTGCCTCCACTGCAAGCAAGACTCAAGTCTAACATCATCCAGCACTGGGCATTTCGAGTGCTATCAGCAAGGACAGGCTTCACCCATGCAAACAGTGTGCACTTTCCTCCTAAAGATCAGTTAATGAAGTGCAACACTTCAGAGTTGTTTGATTAAAGTGCTAAGGCTTGTAAAATCAATATGCCGGGGAGTGAAGCTTTCTTCATATTTAAGCAAAAAAAAAAAAAAGTCTTAAATTTTATGTTGAATCCAGATGCCGCAACAAGAGTGCAGACACACTGTTTATAGCTGCCTCATATAATTTACAAACACCTGCTGTTAGTACACCTTAAAACACACATTATTCAATAAATGCTGTAGAAATTATCTTAAAAGCAGCAGTGCCTTGACTTGCTTCTACAAAAGTTCTACGATATCCACACATAGCACTGACACCTTTTAAAAGGTTTTTCTTGCTGAGGAGCAGTACCAATAGTCAAAACTGCAGCAAGGCCAGCAGCCTGGCAGGTCCCCATCACCTTTGGAGTGTGCTGCTTTAATTTGCTCCAGGCAAACCCATTTCCTACCCACAGAAGAGCATTCAGTCAACGAAGTGAATAGCTTGATGAATGCACTCCACCACTACACATTTGGGCTGGAAAACTTCAAAGCATGGCAATCATAATATTTTCATTACAGACAGGAGCTATTATTCCTCCCCACAATGAAGCCTGGAAGACAGGCTCTAATCCCCACAACAGAGGGCTCTCTGGAAAGGGAACATCACACTGGCTTTCAAAAACCCACCAGGGACGTGGAGTTCACAGCTCTGAAACCTTCCATCCTTGGTGGGTCAAACCTGGCATCAAAGCACCCACCCAGCCCCAAAATAGCTCCAAGTTTCAGATCTTGTAACTCCCTAAATGGTAAGGGTACAAGCTATGTGGTCATAGCCCAAATTATGTTACACATCCCCTGACTGCACACACTGAGATTATGACTGCTCAGCGCACTCAGCACACACACAGTCACAGGGGAACACTAAAAGCAAATTCTGGCCCTGTCTATCATCCATAATTCAAGAGAAATCAGGGTTAAAAAAAGTGCATGAGCAATTGACATAATTTATATGCTGCAAGTGGGAGAGTTGGCAGTCTCTTGCATCATAAAGTTTAAATAATGGTAGTTTAACATCAGATGTACCCACAGCTGTATTGCCATTAGCTCCATTACACGATGGAGCAACTGCTTCCTGTGCTGGGTACCCCCACCTTGTCCCACCAGCAGCTTGCTTCACACAGGATTTCACCAGGAATGATCAGTCATGCACAAACCACTCAGTACTAAAAGCAGGAAAAAAGGAAAAAAAAACAAAAACAAAACGACAAAACCAACACACATTGAAAGGTCTAGTGATGCAGTTGGTATTGAAAGGTACCTTTAAAATGAAAGGAGGAAAGAAAGGAAAAAAGTATTCAGCAGTGGCAACAAGTTTTGGAGATGCTGTTGCTAATTTTGATCAATATCATAACATTTACCATTTCAGGATATAATTTCTTCTTATTGTATACTAACAAAAAATATTCCTTACCCAAGGGATTATCAAATTAATTCAGCATGTGTGCATGCTGACGGGTATGAATTGATCATTCAATCTAAACCAGTTGATATTTCATATGGAAACCAAAGAAAGCTGGAACAGTGACTGCTTTGTCCCACCATTCTCAGGTCCACCCATAACATACTGTTTTCAGTGGAAAACCTGAACTCACATAAATTAGGGATCCCATGAGGGTCAGGCATTGGGAATGAGGCTGCCAAAAGTCCCACCCGAAAATTAGCTTTTTCAGCCAATCCATTTTCTGTCTCATCAGTCTCTGTGAAGTGGCATAATATAACTTATGCTATCCACAAATGTAGAATTGAATTGAGGGAATGCATGACCTAGAAAGCCCAAGCCCAGCCTACAGTCTGGCCACAGTTCCATTATTCAGAAAAACTCTTTTCAATAGAGGAATTTTGCAGAAATCAAATGAGAATTTGAAGATAGGAATTCCTAAAATAAAAGGAGTTAATGAAAAATCACCTGATTTCACAGCACCATGAAATTATCAGGATACCATCACCACTTTAATACCACTCTTCCACAGTTAGTGCTGTAATACCAGATTTTCAGGGTTGGGGGGTGTTTGATTCCTTCCTGTTGTGCTCAGCTGACAAGTCTGTGCCAAAAAAAAAAGGCATCAACATAGAGCTTGAATCTTTGGTCCAAAAGTCTTTTTTTTACACCCCAAGTGCAGAGTCAGCACATCCATGTCCATGGCACAAAGAGGAAGAGACACGTCCCGATTTAATCTTGAAACACAACCTGGTGAGCAGAAAGCTGTAAGAAAATTTGCTCCCCCCTCCTTCCCCTCTGATTCAGCTGACAACATCAGCAACAAAGTGGAGCAGGTATGCTGGCAAGAGGGAACAGCTGCTCCCTTCTGTCTCTCAGAGCACAATATGGAAGTTAGGCAGAGAGCTGAAGCCTCATATAAGAAAAACTCAAAAGACTCAATCTCTCCTTTCTACCTTCAGCAGCACCAGCACTTCTTAATTTCACTGCTTCCCAGGAGATGATTCTCCATGCCCAGGTGTGCTGAGCATGCTCCATATTATCTGAAGGATCAGGAAACCCTGAGTTATGGGGGCTCTTTTACCTATTTTTTTTTTCTTTTCTAGGTCATGATATTCTTATCTGAGCTTGCAGAGCACATCATCCAGACAAACTGCTGTCTTTCTCCCCCAGTTGCACCCAAGAGCACACTTGCATGAGGAAAATAAAAGGTGCCCAAAATTTGAAATATGGTAGTGAGCATTCCTGTAATGCAGCCACGGGAACTGCCAGTAAAAAGCACTTCACAGGGGATTTACAACATGGATTTTTCTGCTACATGAGGTGGGGAGAGAAATCTGCAAAGAAGGCAGATCATAATTTAAGTTTATTTATGATTTATTCCAGTAGCTGGAGAAGAATTTAAATAGGCATTTTTGGTGCTCCTTTGAGCACCTGAACTGCCACACACCCATGAAGCTCAGTAAAAGCCCTGGACTGTGTTACCCCTGACTAACAAAATGCAGTGTATGCAGCCCTGTTGCCCCCTTACACTGACAGAGTGTTAAAATGCATAGCACATATGGAACTAGCAAAAATTTCAAGGAAATTAGTAAGATGAGTGACTTGATAAAATCCTTTTTCTCTGAGCTAGGCAGCCTAAGGCTGAGTCATGAAAATATAGGGGAAAAAACCACCAAAATCCCATACTCCAACTTGAACATCCAAAGAGAGGACTTCTGCAGCCTCCTTTAGGCACTAAGGATTATGAAAGGCACCAAAGTTATGAAGGCTTTCAAACCTTCTTTAACTTGTTCTCTATTGAAGGATTCCATCAGCTTTTCCCAAGTCCTCTCACAGCCACATGGAACAGCAGAGCAATGGATGCTCATTACCCACAGCAGCTGAGGGTGCTGCAGTGATCCCAGCGGGCTCTTCAAGGGCTGTGGATGGTACAGCCATCCAAAATCATGCTCAAGAGAGAACAAGGATCCCTGCTACAGAAGCACTTCTCACTGACCTGGCGAGAAAGTCCTTCGTTACAATTACAAATCCAAATTATTCCACAAAGTATTCTGATGCCACTTGGATGTGCCCCCATCAATCACAAGCCAGGCTCTGCTTCAGCTGGTTGAGGAGTCAAGGGAGCACAGCCCAGGCTACACAGCTGCTCCTCCAACAGCTGGGAGCCTCCAGCCCCAGGCGTATTTTGGGTTTGTATTTAAGGGGGAGCAAGAATTAATGCTTTCCAGCACACACAACCCATTTCTGTTTTTTTTGCCACCATAAGGAGCCTGGCATTGTCTGTCCTCTGGAGCAGGGAAAAAATACACATTTGACCTTCCCATGCCACACATTTTGGGTGAGCACCAGCCCTTGCAGGGGATCCAGGACCCCCATTCATGCTGCACACCTGACAAAGTCCTGCTGGGTCAAGCCAGACATTGGACCACAAGAATTGTCTCACCAGTGCTACCTCCAGAGCCTGCTCACCTGGCACATCCACCTCTGCCTGGAACATTGCCTCCTGGTTCCCAATCCTCTGCCATACTGTCTCAGCGTGACCATGGAGAGGCACAGCAAAGCAGCAACTCAAGGAAACAGAGAATTACCTTCACTGAAGGTTCCTCGCTTCCCACAAGCACCACCAGGTGTGATGCATCAGCAGGACTCATCCTTCCTTTGCCTGCTCCCACCACACCTGAGCCCCATCACACCCATCTGTCTGATCCAGGTCCCCAGGCAGGTTACCTGGCAGAAAGGGTTTTTTCCTTCAAATGAAGTACAAAAAAAGGAAACTTTGGAACATTTTTTCACTTTTTATTAAAAAAATGTATTTAAAAAAATGGAGTTTTTAAACCCACAACATTTTAGCAATTCTACTCATGAAACCCCTCCTGCTAACATAGGTTGTCTGAGAACTGCCTTATGAAGGCTTTGCCTTCCTGATCCTTACAGTGCCTTTCCCATTTAGAACACCTGGAGATCACAGCCCTTCCACAAGGCCCCAGCACAACCCCCTGCCCAGCAGAGCTCAATGCTCAGGAACTGGCAGAAAGCAGCACCAGCAGTGCCTTCAAAGAGAGTGCAGAATTCTGGTTATTTATATAAGACTGCATTTAATACCTCTGCTCACCTTCACCTGTGTTTTGCCCCACATACAAATCAAAATTTGCAATTTGTAAACTGTGGAATTTAATGACAGTGGAGTTAAAGCATGAATGTGGATAGCAGATGCTGAAATTAACACCTGCCATGATGAATTATAGAATATCCTGAGTTGGAAGGGATCCATGAGGATCACTGAGACCCACGAAAAACTACCCCCCACCTATTTTTTTCTTTTCTGGAAGCATTACTGGGGTCCCTTAATAATAATTTCAGAATCCCATGGAAGTAGTGTGGGAGTGTCACCATTAAGATCATGGAAAGACAACTCCTGGTTGTATGTACTCCCCCCAGACTGCCAAGCTATATTTAAATCCCTTTCCTCAATCGAAAGGAACTTAACCAACCTGGAAAACAACAAATCAATGCTACTTGCCTTGTTTTTCATGTCTGACTCCACATTAATGCTGTGTCAGACAACATCAGCATCAGAAGAGGCTCCACCAGCCTTTGCCAGAACTGTTGCATTTTCTCAATGAAAAAGGGAAACAGGTAAGAGGGATGAGAAAATTATTAATTTCACAGGATCTTTTTTGTCTTGTGCCTCCCCTGTAATTCGGGCAGTGCTTCTGCACCTGGAAACAAGAACTAGGAGAGAAAAGCTGTGGCTGCTCTGTCCCTGGAAGTGTTCAAGGTCAGGTTAGATGTGGCTCAGAGCAACCTGGTCTAGAGGAAGGTGTCCCTGCCTGTGGCAGGGGGTTGGAACAAGAACATCTCTAAGGTTCCTTTCAACCCAAACCATTCTATGTACCCACACAGAGAACAGGGATTTCCTTACAGCACAACTGGTGGATGGAGAATTAGTTTCCTCATCAGTGAAGATGATCCCAAGTGGGAGACTCTGCTTTCTTCATCGGATCAGGATGTTTCCAAGTAAATGTTGAGCCAAAAATCATCATTGTGCTGACAAAGAAAATTCTCCTAACTGCAGCAGCTACTTCCCCATGGTCTTCAAAAACCTGATAGCCTGTGGCATCTATTTGCCATTGTTTAATCAGCTCTGGTTAAGCTGAGACTTCTTTGCAGCATTTTCAGGGTCAAGCTAACTCATTTCAGAAGAATACAACTGCACTTACAAGGAAACATCAAAAAAAAAAAAAAAGGACAGTAAAAACATAGAGGGTTTATGCACATCCTTTCCTGATATGTTTAGTTGCATTTGAAACTGCTTCAATTGCAGATCTATACAGTTACATGAGCTGGTCACTGCTGGGCTCCCTGGAATCCTGCAAGATGGAGGGACAAGTCAAAGTGTCACAGCCAAGAATTTCTAGACAGCAACAGCAGAAGCCATGTGAGGGGAATGATTTAATCCTTTGCTGCTTAAAACTAATTGGAAGGGAGAAGATGCATACAACTGTATGCAAAGGGAGATGAGAATGGAAAGGTTTCAAAACCAGCGCATTTGGTAAGCTAATGTTATTCTAATGAAATTCAGAAAAGTCTGCAAAATTATTTTGTCTTCTCCAATAAACATTCAGTAGAATATAAGGAGTAAAATTAATCCCTTTGTACAAAAGATTATTTAAATACCTTCTATTACTAAAATTTTGTGCAACTAAGAATTTGTAGCAAAGATTGAGAAATGTATTCACAAAAGCAGTGAACATTACTTATTGCAATAAAAACACAGTGGAGATTTGCAGACCAAGGTCCTCTGTCACAACAAAATTGAAATATAAACCCATGGCAATGTATTCTCCCTATTAGCTCTCCTAAAGCCCCAACCAGAGTACACTGCAGTAGTCTGTGGAGAGAGAAAGGAATGTCTCTTCAAATACAACAGAAACAGCTTTGCTGAAGGACAGGAGAGCTTATGGCTGTTTCCTGTGCATCATGGACATAAAGGATACTGATATTTAATAAACCTTAAGGACAAATAAAGAACAAAAATGATTTTTTTAAAAAACACCTATGAGACCTTTAATAAACCATAAACAAAATTGCATGAGATTTTCAGAGATGTACAGCACATCAGCTTGGCTGTGCACTAAGGGCAATCCCTCTGGCTCAGGTCCTGATCCTGCTGGACTCCCTGACAGCACAGACCCTGAGGAGCTGAACCCTGCAGCAGCAGCTCACTCGTGCCACAGCAGGACACGCAGATTCTCTGGCTGGAAACGCGCTGCCAGGCTGAGTCCCTGCAGAGCACAGCCACGCTGGCAGCAGCACTGGCCTTAGCACTGCCAGGACCTCCTAAAGCCCAACTAACTCAGACAACGGGGAATGCATTCTGCACAGGTGAAGCTTTAATCCTCTCCTTGAAGCTCTGCAGCCTAGTGAAATTACAACAGTTTGCAGACTATCAAATTCCTGCATCTGAGATGGATTATTAGAGGGATGAGACCAGCCGTTTTAACAATTAATTTTTGTGTGGAAGTCTTTACTTCTGAATATTTGAGCAGTGCTATTTTTTCACCAGATATGCTTTTGTAGCCAAAAAAGTGCTTGAGTGCATTACAGCATCTTTGTTCCTACGCAGTGCTGAACTTCTTTGAAATATTCAAAGTTTAACAGATTGATTTTGCTTCTGGCAAGTCTCCCTGCATGTAGTTTTGCTGAGTGTGTAGACCTACACTCTCAAAGAGCTACTTATCACCTACATGATCTATTTATGGAAGAATGGACAAATATCCATTAATATAGAGTTTAAATCTAGAAGACAGAGCATGGTCAATATGGAGAAAAGAAATCAGAGTAAAGAGCAAGAAACTTTCTTTGAGGTAGAATCCCAGCTTCCACTGCCTTTGCTTTGCAATACAGCAGGAGCAAGAAGGGTAAATGACAGAAGGGACAGGAATGCAAAATGCTAATATCAATTTACTTTTTGTTTGTGGCTTGTTGTTTATTCACAGATTTCACATTAAGTTTACCTCTGGAAAATCATATAGGAATTTATCACCATGCCCATTCAAAATGCCATGTAAATATTAACTACCCTTAATAGCTGTGTGGCTGGTGTTAATGAATGTTTTCCTTGATGCAAAGAAGTTTCTATATGCAGCTGAAGTGAACAAATCCTTCTAAATCCTTCACATTTTCATGTCATATCATCAAAACTGTTAATTTGGGCTGTTGCAGAAGATGGAGGAGCAAGACTCAGACAATAGCAAGGAGGGCTGATTTGATTTTTTGAGACAACAGACTTAACCTCCCAGCCTTGTGCATAAACATCTCATCAAAATTCAGTGCTTAATAGTAACTGGGTTCTTGGCACAGTGATGAGATTGGAAATCATGATCTAATGCATTACATGTGGATTGCTTCTCTCATCCTCAACTATTCTGGTGCCCAGACTTTGGGATTTTTTTCCATGTTGAAGCAAGAGAAAAACATTAATGATCAGAAGTAAACAGAAATACTGTCCTTGCCAGCTGAGAGAACAGGTCTCCTCCATACCACATTTTCTACTAATGCTGTAAGACTCGGCTGTCTCTAAAGATGTGTTTTTTGCTTTCCAGTTCCACTATGCCCAGTGACAGTGGATGCCAGATGTCACATAACTGACACTGCTGGATCCTGACACTGCAAAGCAAGGGGGACACATTAAACCTTCTGCAGAAGGTGTTCACAGTTTCCCTGCTTGTTTTCTGGGAGAGATTCCCAAGGCTGAGCCCTCTCCACTCCCGAGGCTCAGGGCACAGCCACAGGTTCCACTGGTCAGGTTTGTGTCAGCAACCTTGGTGCAAGGAAAACACAGAGCCACAGAGCACTGAGTGCATTAATTTCCAGAATGCAAAAAGTATCACAAAATAAACCTAACATCCTAATCATTATTTTTAGTAAGATCTTTACAAGATAAATGATTGCTCTGTTTTTTTTTCCTTAATAAAAATAGTGACACGAAGAGACATCAGTATTCATATTTATGATGCCTTAAACAGACCCTAAAGGTTTCCTGTCTTCAATTCAACTCAGCCTCTAATAACCTATTAGCATGAAAATGACAGTTGAGCCAGTATAAGCTTAGGTGCCTTTTCAAGATAAAATTTCCTTCAAGTTGCAAAGATACTCTTCACATCAAACCAAGCTATGAAAAAAACAAGCTACCCCTTGAAGTGCTCCAGAACTTATCAAAATATTTGAATACTTTTCAAAACACATCTTGGCACTTTTCTCTGAATGTAATTAATACCTTTCTCTTTCAATTATACACATGGATGCACATATTGAAGTATTAAAAAAAAGGCTTTGGATGGGTTGTCCTTGTCAGAACTTGAACTTTACAGAACTCTCTGCTCTGTTCCTTTGTCCTATCTTGGCACCTCAGCTTTGTGTTTCTGTTGGTGGGACTTTTCCCTCTAGGCTCAGTGACAGCAGGAATGAATTGCAGCATGAGCACCTCTTCCATCCTGGACAGGTCCTGGTCATACCATGCCTTGGGTCCAATTTCCAGCACAAATTCCTCAATTTCCTTGGGTCACATTTCCAGTTGGGTACTGCAGGTCCTCCCATCAGAGCTTCATCTGCTCATCTCAGCTCACCTGCTGCTGCTGCTCTTCATGAGGCAGGAGTGTTGGAAGCTGACTGTAAAGCTTTTTACTGTACTTGCATGTCTCCTTTATTAATTCTCACAATTTTGATGCGGTTGGATCTCAAAAAGAAGTCATTCACAGCCCTATTGCAAGGCTCCCAGCAGCAATAATTTGTGTATATCCTGACAGCTTTCTAAATAAACGACCCTCAAATGCTGATAAGTATGAATGCTTCTCATTCCTGGCAGACCTTGGTATTACTTCAGCAGTTGAACTAAAGACTTACAGAGCAAAATAGGTAACAGGTGACAAGAG
Organism: Chloebia gouldiae; assembly: GCA_003676055.1. NCBI lineage: Eukaryota > Metazoa > Chordata > Aves > Passeriformes > Passeridae > Chloebia > Chloebia gouldiae. The sequence continues at coordinate 9,554,033 of QUSF01000017.1, read as the reverse complement.
AAAATGGCATCAAGTTGCACCAGAAGAAGTTTAAATTAGGCATTAGAAAAAATTTCTTCATGGAAAAGATTGTCAAGCATTGAAACAGATTGCACAGGGAAGTGTTAGAGTCACCATCTCCAGAAGTGTTCAGAAACATGTGGATATGGCAGCTGGGGACATAGTTGAGTGGTGACCATGGTGGTGGTGCTGAGTTGATGGTGGGACTGGATGATCTTAAAGGACTTTTCCAACCATCCAAGCTGATTCTATGAAAGTGATATAAACTTTTTCCACAACAATTAATTAGCACCACTGTGATTTACCATCCCTTTATTCCCCTGAAGAGATGCAGCAGATACATTCCTGAAGGAGTCATTTAAGCTACACAGGGCAGAGCCTGGCTTTGTTGCAGGGATTGTGGAAACTGCAGTCCCAGACCAGGAAGCTGAAGCTGCCTGAGCTGCAGCTCTGTGCCAGTACCATGAACAGCACCTCAGCCAGACTTCCTGCCCTTTCATCCACCTTTCCCTTTCAAGGACATTAACTTTTATGCTAAACCAACATGCAGGTTAAGCCCCCAACTCATCATCAATCTCAGGTACCGCTAGGACAGCCACAGAGGAATCCACACCCTGGGCATGTTACTCACCACCACCACAGCATTTCCTACAACACACACCCAAACATCCTCTGCACATGTTGCAGTTTGCTTTATCAATATCTTGATTCTGTGCTTGACTCTATTAATGCCCTACAAAATGTCTATGTGCCAGCTCCTTTACTTACTTGGAGAGCCATTGCCATCTCTCAGGGAGAAGGAAGAGACTATGCATCAGCAAAGAGAACAAATGATACACTTTCAAGCCTGACACAATTCCTTCCAGCTCTTTGAATGCATTGCTGAATTAATTGCACTTTTTTCTGTGACTTTCTATTTTGAGTTTACAGTTAGATCCTCTGGGCCTACAAGAAATGATGCTATGTAGTTACCTAGTGAGAATGTTAGAATTCATGTCCTGAAGTTGCTTCATTAGTTTACTTCATGCTTTCCAAATGATCAAAGCAAATCTAAATTTTTCATTAAGAGGAAAATTGCACCTATTGCATGGTAGAACAACTGGGTTAATTGCCAACATTAATATTGTATTTGTTTCTCAAGAAGCCACCAAGAATTTTTATCATAACTTAATAAATATGAATCAAGTCATAGTCAATTCAGAGAGCAAGGAAAGCTGGGTCCTTCCTTCAAGCATTTATACATATTACCAGCACTTTGAACCTGCTATTTCTGTTTTACATTTTGGGATGAATAACCACCTACCTCCAATAGCTCATTTTTGCACAGAATGGGAAACCTTAGAGCACTGCAAATACGGAAGTTTTTATTGGTAAGAGGCTGTTACCCAATTTTCCACGTTCAGCTTTATGTTTTAGGGAAAAGAAACTACACCTTACTTTGCAGCTATGAACATACAGCATATCTTGAAGCCTTTAATGAAGCCTGAATATCTTCCTAGATTTTTCCTTAGTAGCTCAGTAGCCTATGGGACACCATAATAATGTCCAGATTAGAAAAGACACTATAGGAAACATTAGTCAGAGTTTCACAGACTGGATTTAAGTAACATTTATTAAGAACATCACTCTAAACAAACCTTCTGCTACAAACATTTCCTGAATCTGAAATCTGGCCTTGGTGAGGTGATATCCATGGCTGCTTTCTGGCAAGTCAAATGGAAGATGTGGATAGGGAAGAGAAGGATGCTTTGGCTCCACAAAACCCACAGTTTCAAGCTCAGATGGTTTTTACCAGTCAAAATTGCTGAGGGGTCTTAACCTGTGCAGTTTTACTCTGAATGTGAATCAGCTCCAGCAATGGGAGGGGTGTCAGACAGTGTGCCGATATCACCCATTTCTTTGTGAACCAAGAACATCAAAATAATGCAGCAACCCCACTCCTACAGACACCCTCCTTCTCCCTTGGGCAGAAATGACACATTACATCTAAAAAGGGAACATTAATGAACAGAAGTGAACTTCTAATGAAGGCAGTATTGATAAAATGTCAAAAGCAACGTTGGGAGCAAGAGCTCTGCTCCCAACTCATTTAAATACAGAAGGAGAGAGAAACAAGTTGTTATGCTTCTCAGCTTCCCCAGGGCTGTGGTACATCTTCCTCAGCCCAGGTACAGGGGAATGGCAGGAAGGGAGTGCAGAAACAGGAATTAATTGCTGGGCACAAGAGCTATCTGTGCTGCAGAGCGTGCGAGGCTGCGCGGGACGGTGCAGCGAGCCTGCACCCACATCGACGCCATCCTGGCAGCATCCTGCACACTTTATGTCTGAAACAAGAGAAAGAACAAAAAAGATGAGCCTGGTTCCCACAGAAGAAGTAGAAATAATGGGAAAAGGATGATAAAACCATGGGACTGCAGCAGTGCCGCACTGCGTTATTCAAAGCTCCGTTTACACCATTATAGATGAGGAAGTGCAGCAAGGTATCCTCATGCACTTCCATAACAAAGTACACTTCAAGAGACAGGGCTTTTAGTGGTCTCTGGTTTCATCTGTCTGTGCAGGGTACTTGGTGTTCCAATCTCAGCTCCTTTCAACCTTGTTTTATGGAGAAAGTCCTCCAAAAGCACAAAGTCAGTACTTGCCAGCTTGGTATGCTGATGGGTCTGACACCTCTCCCATGAAACGTAACTCACAGCATCTATTTTGTATGCAATAAGGAATTTTGACATGTTTGATGAACGCAGCTCTGTAGATGGCATATGGGCTTCCTATTAATTGGGAACTGGTCTGGTTGGAAAAGCAGCAAAGAAACTTTAGCTTCATTCCCACTGCGAAAGGCAGAGGTGTTTGAGAGCCAGACTCATCAGTGTGCCCTATGCAGCCTCTGTGGTGATTCTGCAAAGCCACGGGACAGCAACAGCTTGTCCAGTGGGAAACTGGAGTCTGAGCATGACTGACTGGATCAACTTCAAAAACATAAAAAAAAAAAGAGACACAAAAAGGAGGTGGGATTTACATAGAGGCAATGGAGTAGTTTTGCAGGGTGGATACAAGTATCAAACTCTAAGGCAGCAAGGCAGACTTCGGGCTTTCATCAGCTCTTCCAAGTTAGTACCTCTAGCAGGAACTGCATTGTAAGACAAGGTTTCCTCTCTTGGAATAGGATCCTCATTTCTGGATCCAGCAATTTCAAAAAAAAACAGAAGAATGGAGCAGAACCATATTAGCAAATACTGCATCAATTAAAACGTATTTTGATGTTTTTACAGAAAACATCAAAAAGAGAAAAGAAGCAATCGTCAAAAAAAGATTTACTGGCATCACAACCACAACCATTTCACATCTGTGACAACAGACTCATTAATCCTTCCAATGCAAGCTGTATTTTCATTTTATGGAGTTGGGGGCATTAGCCAGGTTTCCTTATGGAAAACATTCTTTGCTTGTTTTAATTGAAAATAAGGACAACAGTCCTGACAGAGGCTGGGCAAGGTGCTATGGCACTTGGACATCCTTGAATCAGTCTGAAGGCATTTACAAAGGTATTGAAACATTTATTAAAAGGACAAAGTTATACATGTGTTTTGGAGTCTTAACTATGTGGTCTGCCAACATATTAATTTTCTGTTTTCATTGCAATGTGATGTTTACAACACTCCTTCATTCAGTTTAATTAAATGTCTCCCATCATATTTACTCTAATCACATTTTATTTAGAGATCAGTAAATAAATAGTGAGATTTTTTATTGATGATGATGTTTGGTTTTACTGTAACCTCATTACAGGATGTATTTTACAGCCTTCTGTCTCACAAATGATTGAACATAACTGCTGCAATATTACAGACCAAGTAAAATTAACATCCCCTTTTACTTCTGATCTTTATTAACCATCATGTTTTAAAGTTATATCCAAGCCACTGTACAATCACAAAACTTCACCTGGCTTTAATCACCTGTTTTGTGCTAACAGAAAAAAACCCTTAAAAATTGCCTTTTTTAAGAGGAGTACAACTTGGTGTGCAATGTCACAAGGGGCTGTCTCACCTGGTGTATTTTAAAGCCTACTTTCCTGCCACACACAGGGACTGCAGTGACTGACAGATGTACTAATTTCATGTTGCTATTGGTTTCCAAAGTCATTATTTAAATTTTCAGCAACATCCCCAGTCCTTCCTTGAGACATGTGGATGCACAGGGGAGTTTAAAGTCATTGATTTCAAATTCACTTGATGGAATTGCTTTAAAAGTAAAGCAAGAGACATAACAGGAGTTCCTCTGTTTTAAATTATTGAATTGCTTCACATATTGTACATGCTCCTAAGTTTCTGACTTTGACAAGATTTGAAATGGTTTTTCTAGAGGAATGAATGACTCCATGTGGAGCCACAGAGATGTGCTCAGTGGAATCAGGTTTGGTAATTACACTGCCCCATTGGAAAGTAAGAAATGTATCTTAAGCACTCCTATCTCCAAGGAAAAGTGTAGATCTGGGATTTGGAATTGATGTTACAGTTAAATCACAGAACCATTTATGTTGGAAAAGACCTCCAAGATCATTAAGTCCAAACTTTGAGTTCTTACAAAAGAAACCCTGGCTTCCACATGGCTGAACAAAGTTAGGGATGCTATAGCAGACTGCACAATAGTATCAATTAGTAGAGGTTAAACATTTGAGGAAAGAGAATAAAGAGAATGTATTAGCCAGTTCAGCTGCAGGTGTCAACTGATTCTATTAATTAAATTTACCTTCGTAAAATAATTAAGTTTTAAAAGTCTGCAAAAAGACTCCATTTTACTCACATCTTCTTTGTGAAAAGATCATTAAGATTTAAGACACCAAGACCTGAGACTGGCTGAGACCTTGCAGTAAAGCCTTAAGGTGTCTTTCAAATGTGGGCAAGAAGTTATAAGAGGTCATATGCTCAAATTCTATTATATTCTACTATTGCTCAAATTATTTACAAGTTTCTCTTTTCTCTGTCACTCTTTCTGCTTGCACTGTACTGTTCCTATGCAAGAAGAGCATGGAGAAACCCTCCATTGAACTTTTATTCTTTGAGACTCTCTGGAGCATCCTTATTCCCAAGCAACCTTGCTTTGCCTCCTCCCCCATCAGTATCTTCCCTCTTACGTCTGGAAACAGGAAAGCAACATCTCAAGGAAGACTTGTAATACTCTTAAAATATCCTATGAAAGGATGTGATTTAAAAGCCTTATGCACTGATCGAATTTAGACATGCTTGGTTGGCCAGAAGTAGATTATTTTTGGAAAAAATTATAAGCCTACCATGGTCCTTTCCCTGGTAGGAATTTGAACATTTTCCATTACAAGACATTTCCACCACTTTTACACTTGCCTGGTCCCACACTCCCAAAAAAGCTGTTATCTCTTCAACACCAACTTCATATCCCAGCCAAGTGTAGAAATTGCACCATCTCCAAGTACCCCCTTTCCCTTCCCATTTTCACACTATTTACCTCTTTGTCTCCTCTTCTGCATCTCCTTTCTATTAAAGTTTCTGAAAATGAGGAGCAACAACCAGGCAGCTAAATTGATGAAATGAATGAAGTCTTCAGTCATTTTAAATTTAAATGCCTTGGTTTTGCCTTTACTGGGCTTTATTCTAACAGAAAAGTCTAAGATCAGTTTTGGTCACAATAACAAATAGCCTAATAGCTTGAAAATCCATACTGGGATAAGCTGTCCTTATCAGATAAAAACACATTCTCATAGTGACTTTTCACTGCCTGTACTACATATCTTAAAATCCAACTGAGAAAGCACTTTCTTCATACTCAAAATTTTCAATCACCAAGACCAAAGACCTCTGTAAATGTGCAGTCAGAGCTGCTGGCTGAAGAGTGGAACCTGCTGCCAGGGGTTTAGAAGGGAATTCACAACCCTTCAGTGGAAGTATCAGTGCATAGCTGCTATTGCATTTCATACTGAAAATATCATTCATATAAATCACTTTATCAGGTGATTTTTCTGAGTCAGTATGGTTCTTCCCAAACTGATTGCACAAGAAAGTACTTTGCCACATCAGTAAACTCCTGCACATATTGTCAGATCATTTTTCAAACTGATCATGGGAAAAGCTTCTCCTTATTTTCCTTGCCATCTGAAGGGAACCATCCCAGCACATCACTGAGGCAGGCCTTGCAAAACCCCCCAAGAAGGATTCAGAGTGAACTAGAGATGCACATAATTATACAAACATTTGCAGGAATACACACCACAAACAGCAGCAACTAATCCCACAAAATCCTCTGAGAGAGCGGGAAGATTTTTCACTCTCTAAAACCTGATAATGAAAAAACAATTCCCAGATGCTCCACCAGATGAAATCATCTTGTTTCAAAGTTTATAATCATATATGTTAAATGCATCGGTCCACTTTCAAGATTAGTGATAATGATTGCACATTTTTAATAGAGCCCTTCATCCACAGAGATTTGATGTGAGTTTACCCTGGCACTCCAGGACTGCTGCAGTTACCTCTGCCTTGAGATGCAGCAGCTGTTTAATATCACTGCACATGCTGTAAACAACACACTGTTGTACAGAATAAGTAAAGGATACTGTGCTGGTTTTGCACAGACTGGTTTTTGGTGGCAGGGATCTACAGAGGTGGCTTCTGTGAGAAGCTGCTGGAAGCTCCCACCATGTCCAGCAGAGCCAGCCCCTGATGGCTCTGAGGATGGACATGCTGCTGGCCAAGGCTGGGCCAACGAGAGAGGTTGGTGCTCCTGTGTGATAACGTGTTTGAGAAGAAAATGAAAATTAAGTGAGACATACACAATTTTTCTTCTAGGCAGAGAAGAGGAGGGGGTGAGAACATGTGAGGGAACAACAAGGCAACACAGAGGTTGGTGGAGAGGGAAGAGCAGGAGGAGCTCCCAGTGCCAGGCCTGAGATTCCTCTGCAGATTGTGGTGAGACCAGGGGGATGCAGCTGTGCCCTTGCAGCCCCTGGGGATCCATGGGGGATGCAGAGATCCACAGTGTTTTTAAGGACTTATTTTACTTCTCATTATCCCCCTCTGATTCTGATAGCAATAAATTCACTTTGTACTTTTGAGTTGAGCCTGCTTTGCCCTTAGAGTGTTTTCTCCCAGTCCTTATCTCAGCTCATAAACCCTTTGTTAATTTTTTTTCCTCTCCTCAGCCTAGCTGTGGCAGGGGAGGGCGAGTGAGTGGCTTTTGTGGGTGCCTGGAGTTTGGCCAGTGTCAAACCACAACAATTCTCTTTTTGGTGGAGAATTGCAGGCCATCATGAGGACTTTGAGATAAGGACATTAACTGGGAGAAACAATGGGCAAAGCAAGCATTGAACCATATTAAGTAGAATTATAGTAGAAAATTTGTACTATAATTACAGAAATACAGGGTGTATTTCTGTGTAATTTGTCTTTTTTTTTTTTCCTGTGCTGGGATTATTGTTGGATCTGGTGTGGGGAACTTTTTTCTTCTGTTTAGTTTAGTTGTTTTTGTTGTTCTAAGTGACAATTGTGTGTTTAATGTGGTTTTGCTGATAATTCCTAAATATGTTATCAGTGAGAAACCATGATAGATACTCATCAGAGTAAGGAGGTTACAGAAAAGCTTCCCTCAGCCCTTCCCTTTTCAACAGAAAAGCTCAAGAACAGAAAAAAGGAAGACATGCATCTCTAACCGAAAACCACAAGAACCTACATCATTTTATATCTGTGGGGAAGCACATGTGGCATTTGAGGCAAAGATCTGAAACTGCAGCTTTCCAGAGCCAATGTAAGAACCATGGAGTGGAGCAGAGCCTCGGCTTGGTCACAGGAGAGAGCTGAACTGGCACATGTTCAAGTGGGCTGTAAGCAAACCCAAAGCTGTGGCTGACCACCTGAAAAGATCCCCAGACCTTTGGACCATGTTGGCTTCCTTCATTTCCAAAAAGAACAACTGTGATCAGAGAAACTACTGTAGAGCAAAAAGAACTGGCATTAAAGCCTTCAAGATAATTTCCTCACCTCTGGACATAGCCTTGTGGGGTCACAGCAGGACAGGTCACCAAATACAGACAGTCACTATGGGATGAATGGGAAAGCAGGATTGCCCCTCAAGAACATGCTCCAAACTGACCTTGATCTCTAATTTACAAACAAGACCTTTGTTTTCCACTCTCAAGTGTAGCCCTTGAGCTTTATCACAGGTAACTGGAGATGGTAGAAATCATTCCACCTCTTCATCTGTAAATCATGAAGAGTCAGCAGAAAGTGGCAACACAGAGAAAAGCCGGGGAATCATTGGAGCTACAGCATGAAATAAAGTGAAAGAGGAAGCCCCTACATTAGACTTTAATAGGTTTTGAATTAAGCTCTTGAAATTGGAGAGCAGAACTGAAGAGATACACAGATGAGCAGACAGACTGTCACCACTACAGGTGATATTATCAATTCCCAACAAAAAGCTGTAGTAAAGGGCATGTTTGAACACTCTGATGGAGGTACAAAAGTGGGAGATGCATTGCAGTTATTCAGTTCTGCATTCTTTATTCTCTTTATGTTATAAAGATAAGCTCAAGCCACAGAAATTGTTGAAAGGCTTTGACTTTCGTTACACACCTGCAAGTCTTCATACACTTTCCAAAGAAATACTCGCAGAAAAGTAAGTGCAGCTTGCTGTTAATATTCTGGGCTGAAGGCTTAGCATGGCACACAGCCACTCTCCTCATCACACAGTTTGAGGCCAGACTAATCAATAACAGGTTCTTAATGCCAATGAATTCAAACCAGCAGCTTGTTTTTAAAATGAAGTTACTGAAACAGAACTAAATATTGCCTAAATCAAATTAGCTGCAGTAGCAATAAATAATTAAAGTAATAAACTAGTTCATAAATAGAGAACATAATTTCATTAATTTTACCACCACGTATAGCAACATCAATACTGCAGTGAGATGGAGTGCAGGGAGCTCAGGCAGTTTTGCATCCACACACATGCAGCACAATAGCAAAATGATTGTATATACATAAAAATCAAATCCAAGCAGTAATAGAGTACTTTGGAAGAATAAGTAGCTGTTGAGAGGCAGATAACTGGCTCAAGCAGGGAGGCACTGTGTATGTGAAATACATTTTGCAAGGCTGAGGGAGAGATAAGAAGGACAGAGCAGGATGAGTTATTTGTGGTAAAATCTTCACTAGCTCTAGATAAAGCACTGTGCTCATGATCTATTCCTGCTGATACCACCAGGTGCCCTTTTCTGTGCTCCCCATGACCATAGACAAATCTGTAAAGGCTTCAGTCTTCTCTCACCTCCTACAGGTAAGCAACCAGGAGCAAAATCCAGCACAGCCAGTACTGAAAATGGGATGAGCTGGTGGGTGGCTGCCATGCCTTCCTGCCTTTACACTAAATGCATGCATAGGCTCCCTGGCTCCTGCACTCCCAGGATTTGGGGTCCCTTGGTTTAACTGAATGGAGGGCCACAAATGGCCATGAAATAAAGACCCTTTTTTTTTTTTTTTCCTGCCTGAATCTCCTATTTGAAAGAAAAAAGCAAGGGTGCATATCCATATTCTTTCATGACTCTGGATCACATGTACACACATCTGCTTTTCCTTTACTAAAGCAAAGCCCTTAGGGTTGAGTAAGATCTGTTCAAATCATTAAATACAAAACTGAAGAGATTTTGCAAATGTCAGCTGCAGAGTACTGCTCTAGTACTACAGTATTAACAAAGTCTCGCTCTATTCAAAGAAAGTAGTTACAGAATACCAGGATGAGACTTCGTTATCTCATGCTGTTGAAATGTTTATTTGTTTTTAAGGGAGGTAAGTGCAGCCCTTGCAATCTCATCTCTCAATGGAAAGCACTGCCTTCCCCAGAGACAGCTCTAAGGAGCTGTTTTGCAGAGCTGTGTATTACAGAGTCATTGGAGGCTGGTCATACCACAGAAATAACTATCCAAAATAATTCAGCACAGCTAAACAGAGCAGTCATACCCACTCTGACAGCAGAGCTCTCCTCTAAAGATAATTCACCTCCAGCATCCTTAGTGCTACTTGTTAAAGGTAGGGAGGATTTCTGGAAGGGGAACAGTGATGTCTCACAGCCAGCGGGGTGCTGCTCTGGGACGTGGTGGCTGGGATGTGAAATTTGGACACTTCCTTCCTTTTAAGCTTACCCTTGCTTCAAGAGAAGCTCTGAACACAAACACCACGAGGGTTCTCTTTCAAACCATGCTCAAGCAGCAACACAACCCAGGCATTTCATTGTTATTCACTGCACACAGCCACGTCCCTCTGTATGTTCTGTATGATCTCTCCAGCCATCAACAAAACGGGAGAGCAAGCAGCTAAAGGCCAAATTTGCAAACACAGCCAAGCACACAACTCCCACTGCTGCCACCAGAGACACGCAGTGAGCAGCATGGGCTGAGGGCAGGGAAGGCATCTCAGCAAGCAGACCTGGCCCACAGCAATGCTGCAGGGTCATGGGAAGGAGGCCATGGCTTCCAGGGAAGTCTGGGGCAGGACAGTTTTCCATGCAGAAGTGAGGCCACCAATACCCTGTGCACCAGAGCACATAGCAAGCTTTCAGCATTGAAAGGATGCCAGTATCTGTCATGGCATGCCATGCTAAAACACCCTGTGTTTCCCTTTAGAGCAAATCTAAGGATGTCAAACTTTATTCTTTTGAGTTCTTCAGCAGGAAAACCACTGGCTCCAAATAGGCACACAGGTAAAGCACTGGAAAGTAGCAGAAGCACCAGCAGCTGCCTGGCAAATAATTTTTGCAGGAAGCAAATCCATCTCCTAGCATCCTGTAAGTCACTGCCTCACCTCCACGAATAACTAACTCAATCAGGTTTGAGGTTGGTAAAGCAGACTAGACCTGGGGCTTTTGCCTTCCCAAGTACTTCTTTCCCTTTTGTTCCACTCACTTTTCCCTCTCACCCTTTCTAATTGTTACAGGATAGAAATTGAGTTCTTCCTCACCTTCCTGCACCTCCCTCCTAGTTTTCCTCCCTGCAGTAAGCAGAGTCTCTGGCAGCTTTTTCATTTTGCTGCTGTTTTCACAGGGGATCCCCCCAACTTTAGCCATTAAGTTTCCTCCCAGTGAAGAGTTTTGAAGCTCACTCTTAAGAAACTTGAATTCATTCCCTGCCCACCTGCACGTGATGCAGTATTGCAGAGCAAGCACAGTGGGAACCAGAGACATTTCACTGAGGTTCCCAAAGATGTCACGTCCCCATATAATTTGATATTTAACATCTGACAATATCAGGCACGCTTTAGTCTGAACTGTGTTGCAGAAAGGAGCCCTACTGGATAAGAGGCCAGGGAAGCACAGCAGATGATGCCCTCACCAAGCACAAAGGCCCCCACCCTAGGCTTCTGATGGGCAAATCGTGGTCTTGCCACATGCCTTTCCTTCTACACATCCATCAGTGGGGGACAACAGTCCGAGGGACAGCCTACCCACCCCTCCTGTCTCAGCAACTCCAGTAAGAGAGAGATGTCCTGCAGACTTTGCAGGGGATGCTGCTGATTGATGGGGTTTGAATACACCCCACACATCAATGCCAGACAAGTTCTGACCCAACTACCACAGTGGCCCCCAACCCATCAGTAATTCTAGCAGCTTTCTGTACCTGGCTTTGTGACTGATTCACAAAGTGTCATCAACTGAACCTGGGCAGAAAGCAAAGTACATTGCTGGCACACACACACACAGCTTTATTTTAAAGAGACGAAAATACTTCAACCACCCCACGCAACATTTCTAAGTTTACCCAGTGTTATCCCCATTTCACACATGAGAAAGGTTACTTGCTAAGATTAAGATAACACAGTGACTTTTAGGGTAAAAGCCCAACAGCCAATAAAATTCAATATAAAATGCTGAAATCCATCTGAGAACATACATATAGTCAATATAAATATACAAAGAATTCCTGTTATTTTCAAAATTGTATGACTAGGAGTTAAATCCAAGTCACTCAGGTATTAGACTCCAGACAGTCAAGATACATCTTAGGGTGTCCAAGCCTATTAAGACCAAACAACAGGTTTATCAGTTACACCCTGACTTACAAAGGAAAGCTGAAATAATTATTGCTGAAATAATGCACATAAACCCAGTAAATCCATGCATTCAGCACAAGCAGGGCTGGTACAGGATAAAGCATTGGAGCAGCAGCATCCCAGAGGAGCCAGCATCTCCTTGTTGCTCTTGCCAGTGCTATGCCTGCTTTTCCACTTGCTGCTTGTATTTAGGTCAATTGATATTACCTTTCCTTTACACCTCCCTCACTGAAATCACGACAAAGGCAGAAAATAGCAACTGAACGAGGTTTGTGTAGAGAAATAACTGAGACTAACTAAGCTCCAGGAATCGATAGGACTATTTTTAGTCACTCTTATAAAATTTCTTCTTTGCTTCTGCTACTGGAAGTACCAGAATAGAGAATGGAGCCTCTCAGGCACCAAGAGAGTCTAGTTCACAGTGTTTTGGTTTGCTTCCTCAAAAGCTTTAGTAAGACATGACATGTCAGGGATGGGGTCTTGGCTCATGGCCTTCAATGATCAGCCACTTTGCTGTGCTCCTAATCTTAAAAACAGAATGCAAACAACAGCAAGAAACAGCAGCAGAAGCTCCTTCCTGTGCATTTTCCTCCTCCAGGTGATACACTAAAAACATGTTCCACATTAGTCCCACCTAGAAAGGAGAGCTTTCTTCTCACTATGTCAAAAACCTCCACTTTTTCAGACAAATAATTATGTAATTACACAAATAACTGTGGGATTGCATATCTCACTATGGGACTCCTCTCACTCAGAGGGTCACATCTTTCTTGCAAATTAAGAGAGAGCAATTAATGAAGGAAATGCTAAAAGCTACACTCCAGTGTTGCAGGATATTCTGCTACTGAAATTTTCTTGCCTTTTTTTCCCAATATAAGCACACAATTTTAATTATTTAGAGGTCAGAGTCAATAGAGTTGGATCAGCAACAATGAAGACTGCCACTGTCAGGCAGTGAGACCTAAAGGATTCACTAACACTCTGTAAGGAAAAAGGCACATCATGACTATCAGTGTAGAGGATATTGACACTTGTGATAGTATTAGAAGGCTAAATATTACGATAATTAGTTTTCAGCTGATTTTATCTCTGAAACAACACCAGCTTTGGTGATGTTTGCACTCCAGTGAACCCTGTTTTCATGTGTCTTTTCCTATCAGAGAAGAATAAGGAAATCCTAAGGGGGAAAATGCATTACTGAAGAAATGATCATTATTTTTTAACTTCTTCTATCAGACTTAATTCCTGTTATATCCTGACTGAGGTGCAAGAAGCAGAGAATTGCAGCTAAGCCCCTCAGCTCTCGGTGCCAGCTGGCAGCCTGGCCAGCCCGGCTGCACCCACAGGCAGAGAGCTGGGATTGGGAACGCAGCATCACACCCTGACAAACGTCATCTGATCTCAGTATCTGCTCCATGAATCCTAATTTCTAACAACCTAGCTCCCAAATAAGGTCTAGCTCTGGGCAAAATAACATCCCAGAGAGCTAATGCAGAGATTGTGCCACACACTGGGCATTCAGCTGCAACCCCCATGCTGCCATCCACACACGAAGCATAGAAACAGAGAAATGTTTCGGCTGGAAAACATCTCTGAGTCCAACCACTGACCCAGCACTGCCAAACCCATCACTAACCATGTCCCCAAGTGCCACATCCACGTGCCTTTTAAATCTCTCCATGAGAATGTGGGCTCCACCACTGCCCTGGGCAGCCTGTGCCAGTGCTTGACAACCCTTTCAGTGAAGAATTTTCTCCTAACATACAATCTAAACCATTCATATGACAGCATAAAGACAGCAGCACTCCTTATTGCACACATTACCTCTATGTAGATGGAAACCTTGGCCCCACTCTCAAGAGGAGTGAATGAACTCAAAGCAGGACTGTAGGGGAGACTCACAGCAGTCACCCCGTCCAGGCCACCATCACCACCAAGAAAATTCCAAAATATCAAATATAAATTCTAAGCTAGGAAGTAAATAAAGGAAAAAGGTAATATGAGACTCAGACCCCACTGTCATCCCCCCATTACAGTGTATCTCCAAAGCTTTTGCTGCCAAATGACACTCTTATCTAAGTCCTACAGTCAGTTGTCATCACAGGACACACTCTTCTTATCTTTATTTTTTCCTTCGAAAAGGAAAGACAAAAAAAACAAAACAAGAAAACCACAAACCCCCCAAAAGTAAGAATGGGAGACCTGAAAGCCATTTTCACCTTAACAGCTGGCAAACACACATCATTAGATTCCAACAGAAAGTAAAAAGACTGTTTACACTAACCTTAAAACCAGCAAATTCTGTTTAAGTATAAAGGGAGTGAATTCATTATCTGACAGTTGCCATTAACATTCTAGACCTGATGAACAGTTCCTGTGCTCAACAGCGTCCCACACTTCCTTCTCTCTCAGCTGGCCTAGTAAAAGATACCTCTTCTCCCTACAAACCATGACCTTCATATTCTAGTGCCTGATAAATTAGCAGCACAGGAAACAGATTTTTATCTGACCTTAAGAAGGAAAGTCTGTGTGTTCTCTCAAGGACTAAAGGAATCTCGTTAAACAAAACCCAACCCTTTTGTCTCTAGAAAATTTTGCCTGTAGCTCATGCATATGTTCCTAGAAACCTCTGACCTTCTTTTTGTCATATGGCATTGCCTATGGGAAACAGGGGTAATACCAGCAATTTTTCCAGCAGTTAAAGAGAAATACTAACATAGGTGGCATCTGTGGGAAAAAGTGTTATTTTTACTGCAGTATGTGTTGCATCAAGTACTGAGGAATTTGTTTCACTGAATATCTAGACAATACTTAGCTTCATCTCTGTTCATGAACCAGCAAAATCTGAACTCATCCTGTCTTACAAGAAGTAAAAAACCCAAAAAACCTAAAAACTTTGTTGTATTTAAGCCAGCAAAAATCCCAGTTTTAATAATTATTAGCTCGTTTTATTCTTGCTCAAGTACACTTCACCTATAAGTAATGCTAGAGGGTACCTGTTCACACATTGGAGATGGGATTTTGCAAGTGAGCTAAAAGCATCTAGTTTGGGGTTGAGTTTCTGCCTGTTTAATTCAACTACAAACCCAACAGAGCAGTTCTGACCAACCACCTCTAACTACTTAATGACCTAAAGCCCTTGGAGCCACCAAATACATGCAGGCCCCCCACCCCAGAAGTTACCAGCCAGCATGGGTCAGCTCCGAGCTTGGGAGAGCTCCCAGGAACACGGCAGTGCCAGGTTAATCCCTGGATTCCATGATCCTAGAGGCTTTTCCCAACCTTAACAATTCCACGTGCCTGTGACCACATCCCCCTCCAAGCCCTTTGCAAAGGTGCACACTTGCAGACAAAAGCTCCGTCCGCACAGCAGCCGAGGAGAATTTTAAACCAGCAAAGGAGTGTTTGTTTGTGCTAAGAAAGAGATTTAATGTCTAAATTAAATAAGTGCACTGTGCTTAGCTCCCACTGCCAGAACGGCTGGATATTAATGGCTCTCCCGCTGGAGCTGGCTGTCCCTGGAGAGCCCTGCTCACACCAGCCGTGTGCTGATCAGCACATCAGCAACAGGGGCACGCAGCGCCGAGCTGCACGCCCCCTCCCCGCTCCCAGCTAGCTTCCTGAAAGGAACTCTTCTGCTGTTTTGACAGAAATCCTCTCGTCCCCTGGGAACACACTGAAAGAATGAACAACACGTTTGGTTCAAGGAAAGTCTGAAAATTATTGCTGCGAAATCAGGAAAGTGAAATGGAAACTCCACTGGGTAGAGGACTGAGTCAAAATTAGCTCATGGATATAAAGGAAAATAAGTTGGATGCTTTTAATGATTTTCAACATCATTACTGTTGTTAGATGAGTACAATAAAACATGTTTCAGTTATGTAATTCCAAATACTAATTGCTGTGACGTTTGAAACTGAAAATAATCCCACAGGTTTCCCAAACAGAGAGAGATCCACGTGTTGTGCAGAGGTGCCCAGTGAGGCCAGCAGCACCATTCTCCTGACAAGAACAGCCTCTTACCCTCCAGTGAACAAACAGCATCCTGAGAAATAATCACATCAGAGCTTCTGTCTGCTGGAAAGGCAGAGGGGTAATAGGAAAGACAGAGGGCTGTAATTAGTATTTCTGTTTTAGAATACTAGGAGGTGCTCAGTTAAAGATGATCATCTAATCAGAGGGAACACAGCCCAGACGTGATAAACAAGGCCTGATGAACACGCTTCCTTTGAAGAGGGAATTGCAACGCCCAACACACAGATCAGGCAGGACTTGTCCTGGTGATGTTATTTATATTGGGTGAACATTAAAAGGGTGAGTCATTCTCACCATTCTCTCACAGTCAATCAAGAAATCATTTTGAAGTTCACTCAGAACCCAATTACTTCACCAGCACCTCCATGCTTCCCAGGACATGTTAGGATGATTCAGTGATAATACAAACTCTGTGACTCACCTAAAATGATCACTTAGCACTTTCTCTAATCCAGTTGATCTGTTTGGAATATACTTACAGGTGTCATCCAAATGCAAACCTCCCCGTGCAGGAAGCATTTATTATATATCCAAAAGGAAAAGAGTTGTCTCTGCTCCTTTACTGCTACCTTTATGTGAAGACTTAGTTCTAATTGGGACACCTTGTAGTACTGAGGAGCAGTCAGGGTTTTACAGATAATTTAATGTACTGGTAAGGGCTTTGACTTAATCCATGTGCTCTGCCTTATAGTAAAGAGTTGCTCCTTATTGGCTGAGACCCCCCCAGCCCACTAGAAGCTGCTCCAGTCCTTTATCCAGCACACACACTGCAGCCCTGGGCTGGCCAGCTCATCATCATGATGACAAAACCCAGCTTGGTTTCACAAGCCTGTAAAAACCCGTAGTTCTCTCCAACTTTCCTACGACTCCAGCCACTCATTCCAAAATCAGCATCAGGAACAGGCACACTAACCCTGAGCAGTGAGACCATGAGCCCCTCTCTGACAGACCCAGGGTCTCATGCTGTCTGGTGCTGAGGGTCACTGCCTAAAGTATTATGCCAGAGATAGGAGAATGAACTTCCTCATTTATCAGAATTTTCTGTGGGTCACACAGTTATTTATTTCATCATTGCACAGTGTTCAGATGTAGCCTGGATCCCAGCTCCTGCACACCAACTCCTAATGAGGGAAATCCCATCAGCATTTTGGAAGTGAACACACAGGCACCTCTCAGGCTGGGACATCTGCTCGAACCACAGCCACCCTCTCTTTCCACAAACTGGTGCTTTCCCATCAAAATGTCTCTGGCAGTGGATCAGCCCTCACTGACATTGGTGCCAACAGAGTTGGACGTGCTGATAACAGAGGAGAAGCTGCATAGGGCTGCTTCCAATTTCTGGCTTCACTGATTCTATTTCCCAGGGAATAAGGGTTGCCACAATGTTGATTCTGTTAAAAGCAGCTGATGAACTTCTGTATTTAACAGGCAGTAGGAGTTCAAACCTAAATACGGCTATTATATAATCTAGGGAAACCTAGTAATTTTTGAAGAACAATTATGGGTAAAGAAGAAATAAAACCCAGGATAATAAAAAGCCTAACTTCAGTAACTGAGAGAAAAAATATTCTGTAAAGTATTCAGATATGAAGAGTAAAGAAAAAAGATCCTGTTATAGGCAATTTACATCATAGAATTTCAATGGGAAAAGCAAAACAACTAGAAGCAGGGGCACTGCATGCCACTGTCACCTACTTTGCAGTTGCAATGAGAAACTAAATTGAAATCTTGTAAGAAGTGACATTTTGAAAAATTTCCAAATCTGCAGATGGAAAACAGAACACTTTTTTTCTTGTATTTTTAATTTTCCAAGCTAGAGCTTAATTTGATGCTATTATCTGCTGGCTGTGCAAGATAGATTTCAGCCTTTGCAACAACTATTGTGCACACAAACCCCAGGAACATATATATTAATAACAGATATGGTCCCCTGTGCTAAACAAATTTAAAAGCCAAAATCCAACTTATGTCTTTGGAAGGAAGTGGCTTTGAAGTCTACTGGTCCAGAATCACTTTCCACATACACTAGTTTCATCCTGGTAAAACATGTTACTAGATGAGTTTCATGATACCTGAAATGTGTAGGACAGTTTTACACTCAATTAGAAGAAGCATCTGGGTTGACATTCAGCCCTAATGACTGTCACATCATTGGAGACTCTTTATCAAACAGAACTTAAAAGTTCAGTAGAAAGAAGGCACATCTTAACCTCACTAAAGCTGAGAGAGTAAGAAGAATGACAAAAAGACACACCACCTGTGAGGGAGAGGCAAGGATAATAATGAGGAGGAGATGGGGACAAAATTAAGAGGATCACTCTCATGCCACTTCATAAACACACAGTGCCCATTATGCTATGTGCAAAACAGCAAACCTGCCTAATATTCTTCAAAAGTTCTCATCAAACACAAGCAAGCAGCATGGCATGGATAAATAACTCCTGTATCATGACAAACAAGGAAATATTTATGGAAGTATTTTAAACTTGGATTACCGAGACCTTGGAGCAGTCTTGGAGTGGCCAATCAGCTCTGCTGACTAAATACATTTCTATAAATGCTTTACCTCTTTTATTTACCCAATGGACCAAAATGGCTTATTCATTCTGTTCTGGTTTTATTTGGGTCTATCAAGTACAGTAAATTTGCAGTTAGATACATAATAAAAACTCCTTTAGAAAAGTAATTACATTACCTTACACAGAGCAGATTTTTCTTTCCCAAGCATCATGAACAACTGGATCATTTCACAGGCGCCTAAGTTCTTATTAAAAATATACTGACACACGCTAATTACTGAAAGGAAATCTTGCTTAGAAATGTAAAGTCCAAAAGAACCATTTACACACAAAGCAGGGCCCCCTGAAAAGCACGAACTTAAGCAGAGTTCTTGCTACAACAGCAGCCAGAGACATGGCTGTGGCCCCAAACACCTGAACAGCTCATTCTTCACATCCTATTAGGAAAAAATTCTTCTCTGTGAGGGTGCTAAGGCCCTGGCACAGGTTGCCCAGAGAAGCTGTGGCTGCCCCATCCCTGGAAGTGTTCAAGACCAGCTTGAAGCAACCTGGCATGGTTGAAGGTGTCCCTGCCCATGGCAGGGGGCTGTAATGAGATAACCTTTCAACTCCCTTCCAACCCAAACCATTCTAGGATTCTATGATTCTGCTGGATTTGGCTAGAGCAGGATATGGTGCAGGAATGTAACAGCCCCACAGTTAAGCACTGCAAGGATCGCTGCTGGCCTCAGCCACTGCCCATGTCACCTGCAGGAAAAGCCACCAGAGCTCCCCTGGAGCCTCCCCTGCCATAAACCATCCCCTAGCTGGGCTAACCCAGTGACAGGCTCAGCACCTCCATCTTCCACAGGCTGAGGCCATGACCACCTGGGAGTAAGTACCTGAACTAAGAGAGTACAAAGAGGGTTATTCCTCTCTTATTTTTAGCTCCTATTTGAGCAGTGAGTTGAAGCTCCAGTAATATTAACCTAATTGCTCTGCCTTACAGTTAAAGCTCAGTTCAGGAAGAAATGGCATGTTGAAACCTATTAAGTCTGAAATTGAAAATGCACCATGCTCTTACACATATTAAGCAGACTAGCAGCATGTTCAGAAACCATGACTCAAAAATCTGACTGGACCCAGAAACAATCCTGGGCTTTGGGCCTTTTTTCTGAAAGTCCGAGTTTACTCATTTTTCTAATAGCTAAGACATGCTGGATAAACTGATTTGTTGGATCGTGCTTGCTTATTACATTATATTGCCATTACCAGAAACATCTACTGACAGTTTTTTATTCAACCCTTACAAATGAGTTTATGCTATAACTGCTGAAAATTTTGGATTTACAGTGCATTTGCAACTTTCAATATAATGTACAATTATGTACATCACACTTCTGCTCCATATGAGAGGGGCTTCCATGTTATGCAACGCTCTCTGTAACAACAGCATTTCACCGGAGTTATGTGGCTGGACACAAAAAGTAGAATTTCATAGAAAGAACAATGCACCACTGAGAACAACAACAAAAAAATCAAAACCAACATGACTTCAAACCTCACTGTGTATTTCAACCCAGCTGCTGCTGCTAACAATACTTAAGAAAAGCCCGTTTGTCTGAAAATATGTCCTCTTAAAGACAGGTTATCTTAAAAGACCAGTACAAACTAGTCCTGCTTTACAGCTCCAGGTCAGCTGGAGAAAAGTGTTTTGGAGAGGCTGAAGATGCAGCCAAAACAAGGTTTTTAGGACAAAGCAACATCTTCCAAAACACTTCCCAGTTTAGATGGAAAAAGTAGAGAAGTTTGTGGAGTCGAGGGCTGACAGAGGCCAACAGCACAAGCAGCTTTTTCAGCTGCCAAATCAGCAGAGTTTGTTCTGATTTCAGATGGAAAAAGAGAGATGCCTTCAGGCACATCCAACTTCAGCCCTCGGCACTGGGGGTATTTATTTATGATGTGTAGCTGTATGGAATACATATATATGTTATTTTGTATCTCCCTGTAAATCCTCACAAGGTCTCACAGATGTCTGGCTCATCTCCATCTTCTCTCTCTTCCCGCACTGGGAACTGAAGTTGTCCACTTCCTAAGCCTGTCCACAATCTCCTTGATCCGACCTGCTTCTGGGAAACAGTTTCCGGATTTCCTGCCACTCAAGAAGTTTTCACTTCAGCTCCTTCAGGTCCATCAATCTGCTGCTCTACCAAAGCCACACTCTATTATATTTACTTACTAAACAGTCATGCCCATTCTGCCATGAAGAGAATTCATTCTTCCTCCTGCCCCAAAGTACTCGACTACAGAAACTGATAGATCCATTTACAGGAACCTTAACTCTGCAAAACCACTGTTTCCACCACGCAAGGGGTTTGCTATTCTTATGGCAAAGCCAGGCTAAGCCACGGCTGCATTCACATTTTCAGAAGTATTCCACCTCTGTGAACAGTCAGCCTAATGTGACCACCAGGCCCAGCCCTGTTTGGTTCAGGAGCTGCTCAGAAACTCCCTGTCTAAGCTCCAATTCTCTGCTCCTCCTCCCAGACATGTGCAATATGAAAACAATAGTAACACTGCCCAGGAGCATTCACATTCCTGTTTAATTTACTGCTGTGCCCAGCACTGGCTAATGTGTTGATTATTTGAGGTTCTTCCCCCTCCACATGGTTTTACTCCCTATTTAATTCCTGTGACTTTAGAGCATGAAATATGCCAAGTTATAATTAAACACCACTGCTAATAGGTGTGTGGGAGCAAATAACTTTGCCACTTCCTGACTAGAGCTAGGCTGTTCAAATGGGATGAAGTACAAAAAAAAGCTGAGAAACTGTGGTTTCATAACCTTGGAAACACAGGCTCTAAACATCAGATTAATATCTTGACCCAAACATCCTTCCCTGAGTAACAGATTTCAAAGCATATGTTGTCAGTGAATGGCAAAGCCAGAGATAATAAAACTTTCTATGAAAATAAAGCAGCTGAGATGGGCAGAGACAAAAAACTTTGAAGTAAAGACTGAGTAATTGTTAAAACTAGTATAACAAACATGGAAAATATTCCATCTTGTGATTCAACAAAACAGGTATTTTTAATGTAAAAGTTGTCCTTCAGACTTTGGAGGAATGACCTGAAATATAGTGAGTGCGTTTCTGAACACCCAGCTGTGTGCAGAGCATGTATATACAAATATTTACTTTCATATCATATCATATTATCTGGATGTAACTGGGATAGCCAGACAACCAAGACCCTGGCGGTACAGTTTCTTCTAAAGAGGAACATAGGCACAACTACTGATTTTTGGTGGGTTTTGACCAAGTCAAAAGGAAAAAAACACAGATTTTTTTTGATTCCAGTAATAGGAAAAACAACATAATGGGAAATTAATAGGTGATTTACTACAAAAATAATTACAGCTGACCACTTTGTGCTCCAGAAGGATTTCAGGAGAGCAACTTATCATTCCTGCCAATTTTGGAGTGCCTGTCATCTTCCATAGAGAGGCAAGCATTTGAAGTGGGCGAAAATAAAGGACAAAGTAAATAGAATTTCTGAAGGGCATTACTATTTTATAACCATGAGTCAGTTTTTCACATAGGACATAAAAATTGATGTCAAGTGGAGAATAATGAAATATTTCTTAAGCTGTTGGCTAGATTCTCTACCGCTGCTAATTGATGCAGAAATTTTTCAATAAAACTCTGGTGACTTGAGAAGGCTCAGGGTGTACTACATTCTATTGCTCCACATTGTGATTAGGAATCACAGTGTGACAATGAGGATTGTGTATCTCTAATAAATACATACAATTAGGACATCCACAACACAGAGCTTGTGAAAACTTCAGAGAAGTGTCAATTCAAACAAGTTTTAATTCAAACCAGATATTTAAAGTTTGTATCTTTATGGCAGTGTGATGTCATCTGTCTGAATAAATCTAGAGTTGCATCTCATTTAATAAGATTATATGGTCACAGCAGAAGCAATTTGCTTGAACATTTCTTGGCTGAATGGTTTCAAAAGCATCTTTTGACACTAATTTGTTGAACGGATGATTGTGAACAACATAAAAACAAATTAAAAGTTTTAAGTGCTTGGGTTAGATTCTCAGCTGGTAAAAAGCAAAGGTGGTCCATTAATTCAGCAGAGCTTTGCTTATTTCTATCTACTGAAGACCTGGCTCTTTATGCTTAATGTGACTATACATATGCTTGGGCATAGCTGTACTCAGCAGACAATTTGTTCCAGTACTCAGCATCCTTCAGCCCCACAGTGCCAACTGAAATGGGAACACTTGTTAGCTCCAGAAGCTGCAGAATGAGTTTCTGTGTCCTTGCCATTAAAATAATTGGGGAAACCACTGGAGGCTCTATTCTGCCAGACATGGGGATTTTGATAGGCAAAAATGTATGTGGCTTTTACATATATGGTGAAATTCACAGCAACAGGTGTATTAGGAATTCATGTACACTTACACAGGGAAAAGTCACCAATCTTTAAAATTAAACCCTGCCCCTGTCCAACCCAATTTCTGCAGGTGCTCTCTACAAGCTTGGTCCTGTTTCTTGCAATCTAACACACACCCTTCAGTCTCAGAGTTTCCTGCACAGGCACTTCTCCTTGGACTGTGTAGATTTTAGGAAGAAATTCTCCCCTGTGAGGTTGGGGAGACACTGGCACTTGCCCAGAGAAGCTGTGGCTGCCCCATCCCTGGAAGTGTTCAAGGTCACGCTGGACAGGGCTTGGAGCAGCCAGGGATAGCAGAAGAAGTCCTTGCCCATGGCATGGGATGGAATGGGATGGGCTTTGAGGCCCCTTCCAACTCCAACCATTCTGACACTTCATCCTTTTCACTATTCTCTTTGTCCTTTTCACTAAATGCCTGCTGTGTCCACATGACCTGCACAAACTGCTGCTTTTCCCAGCTCCCAGCTCCTGTTCTGCTCTTCTGCAGTATTACACTGCCCTGGACAGCAGCAAGGAGTGTGCTCCTTTCCCCTTTCCTCTGCACTAAGGGAAGGAAAAATTATGAAAAATTAACACAAAAATGAAAAAAAGATGAAAGATTCAGATAGTGAAAAAATACCAGTGTGCCCAAACTTGCCCTATGATTTTAGTTCAACAGAGAAATATAGACTGATGGTATTCAAATCCTACCCTTGTTTATCACATGCTGGGGTTTCTTGAGCTTATGTTTAGAGGTTTTCTTTGGCTGGTTGGGAGTTTTTTGACGGTTTTCAAAGCACAACACAAAACCTGGCACCCTACCCATGTTCTGGTTACCATTCCATGGGCATAATATGGATAGATACCACCATGGGTCAAATGTGTGACCAACTCAGCCAAATTTCAAGTGAATTTGGAAAAATATTCTTGCATCTTCTTATCAAATCTCGATTGAGAGTTTTTTTGATTTAAAAATGATTTTTAGTCAAAAAGGGTAATATTTGCACACCAGTTAGGCATCCCAAGAACAAAACAGTTCTGCAGCCATTTCCATTTCAGTTGAGAAGAAAAAATCTCCAAACATCACTGAGAGGTGGCTGCCAGCTGCAGTCAAGGAAGCATCTCTCCTCCATACCACAGCAATTAAAAGATCATGTAATTACTGCTGATCTCATGCCATGGAAGTCAAAGGAAAACCATTCATTGACTGTAATGGGCTTTGGAGCATGTTCAAAATTTTTCCAGCATATGTAATCCTGACACTTTGGAAACCAAAACCTCACAGTTTAACTACACTCATCCACAACTAAAAAAGAAAAGAGTGTTTTCATGCTCAACAACAATCAAGGCTTTGTTCCCTTTGAAAGAAAAGCGTCTGCTTTAAATCTAAAGGATTCAAACCTTTCGTCCCAAAATAAAGAAAAATTCTGAAAAGTCTAAACCAGGATTGCCCCTCCTTTCACCAAAAGCTCTTCTTTTAAATCATCTTGGATCATCCATAAGCTTGGGATAATAAAAGGAGATACAGAGTAAGTCTGCTGAGCTCTCACATTTGTAAGTATGAGATATTTTTTAGTTTTTCAGCTTTTTAAGAGAAAGCCAAAATTTCTACCAAGGGAACAGAACAGGGATAAACCTCCAACTCCCAATCTCTTCCAACCATCTCATTTCCTCAGATAAAAACCATTATCTGCAAAAATTACCATTTTTAGGAGGAAAAAGGCCTCATCAAAATCACCTCATACCGTATCACAAGATCTAGAAGAAGCCCTTTTGTGTGCATAATAAACATTCTGACCCTCCTGTTATTTTTTTCCTGACACCAAATGATATCTGCTCTGTGCACATTTTAATAGTGAACAGGTTTCTGAAGGAGACTTTAGTTGAATTATTTTATAGGCACTATTGAGGAATAACTCCAGAGAGGAAGATACTTAAACATTGCTGAAAATCCCCAGGTAGCTCTGCAAATCCACAGGCTTTTGTTATCAAGAGGCATTTACCATGTTAGCATTTTCTTGACTTCTGAGGAGTTTGCAGTTCTTCACACAGACTTGATAATCCACATATTGCCTTGCTGGGCATAAGCCAAATTTATCTATACATCTTAACTCCCTCAGTTGCCATCCCTTTCATGAGTCTAAGAAGCTTCTAACAGAAGCCCATTACATTGAATCCACTTCTGAAAATATATTATGGTTTTACTCCGCAAAATAAAAGTTAAGTCTTAACCCATCCTCTGAAAGCAATGAGAAATGAGCCTCACTTAGCCTAGAAATTTGGTGTCTTCAGGCACTGACCTCCAAATTCAGTTATTGCTCTGAAGTAACATTCTCCAAGCACAAGATCTGTAAACTCAATCAAATTTCAAGAATTGCTATCTTTAAGCTCTTATATGTTTTGTGTACTTTCACTGTGAAGTTTTGGAAATAGAACTCATATCTGAAAAAGGCCTAAAGGTACATCCACAAGACTGGATTCAGGCTCTGTACCTATAATGAACTGCACCACAAACTACAGCCAGAGCGTGACTGAAATGCATCCACACCCACAACACCAAGAGGCTTTCCTGCATCCCAAAGCAGCCTTGACCCACCCAAGAGCCCTCCTCAGTTTGAGACTGAGGGAAGTACAACAGAACTGGATTTCTTCATTAAGAGTGGCAGAAGTTTGATCAAACATACACGTGCAGTGGGCATCTAAATAGATTTCACCTTTAGCAATAGCTGTATTTTCGATTAATTCAGGCCTCTCTGCTGCCTCAGCCTCACAGAAGAAAAAAAAACCTACAAAAACACAAACACACACACACAAAAAAGGAGATTATTTGCCCAAATGACAAGTTACCCTTGGACCTGACCTTCTTTGCTTATGCAGTAAAACTTTGGTAGTTACAACCTCTTCCCAACACACCGGCTGCCTGAAACAATTCAAGAAGCTGCTGGAAGGGAACAGGGAATGCATTAATCCATTGAACAGGAGAGTGCCACCTGCTTCACATTCTACCAAGACAGATGAGGAAAGCAAATACCTGATCCAGAAAACATCTGCTGAACAAAATCAAAATTAATGATAACCAGAATGAGCTCTCTGATGGCCAATTCTCCCCCAGCTGCCAGGAGCCATCAAAGAGCCACTCCTGGCAGAAGCAAATTAGTTTCTGAGGCAGCAGAGTCCCCAGGAGCAGAGCTCAGGGCATCAATGCCCCTTTGGGTGGAGCTGTGGTGTGCCAAGGCATGGAGAGCCTTGTCTGCACTTCTTTCTCCCTGAAATTCTCCAGGTTTTGAGTTGATCACAGAATGTTTTGGGTTCCAATGCCCTGCCATGCCTTCCACTATCCCAGGGTGCTCCAAGCCCATCCAACCTGGCCTTGGACAGTGCCAGGCATGGGGCAGCCACAGCTGCTCTGGGCACCCTGTGCCAGGGTCCCACCACTCTCACAGGGAGGAATTGCTTCCTAATATCTGATCTAAATTACTTTCCTTCAGCTTAAAGCCATTTAAATGTCCTGCCAGCACCCAAACTTTAACATGCACACCCAACACCATCATGCAATTCTATGCTAAAAGAGCAGCTTTTCATTGGAAAAAAAATTCTAAAATTTGCAACACTAAGAACTGTCAGACAAGCACCAGGCACAGACTGTTGGAAAATGCACAGCAGCACAACCTTTCAAGTGTGTGAACTCATGCTTGTTTTAAAAAGTTACTACAAGAATACTCAACACCAACACACATACTGAAAGAAAACCAGATTTCCTACCTTTTCTTCTTGTAACTTCAAACCTTCTGGAGTCCTATAAGGAAAAAGAGAATTTTTTGTGGTGTTTTTTATTAAATGCAAGAATTTTTCAAAGGCAGGATGAACAACCCCCCCTAAAAACATTAGTCACTGACCGAAGGAAACATCTATGAAGCTCAATACAATAACTGAGGAGCAAATACAAGCACACATTTCAGTTTGTCCACAGATATTTAATGGATAAATATAACACCTAAAATGACTCATCACAGTGTGATAAATTACATTGTAAAGCACAACATTTGTCTTGAAAATGGATTTTTTTTCCCCTCTATGTTAAAAGGGAGCAGTTATGAGGGTTATTATTACTACACCAAAGATTTCGGGTTGAGGAAGGAGGAGCCATTACAGATATTTTTAGCAGAGACTTCTTCAAATATCTGAATAATTTCAAAGCCACTGGACTACTCATGCTGAAAGCTGAGTGCTCATTTCAATCCATGCACACCTACATGTTTTTGCATATCACTTTGTTGCAAATCATCACAACCATCTCTATTACAGAAAATTGCTTTAAAACAACACTGTTTCAAAAGATATTGCATTCCCAGGCAACACTATCTGCTTATACTAATGGTGAGACTTCAGAGGAATAAAAATTTAATTCCACGCAGCAACACTATTTGTGGGTTAATTACAAATACGTCCAAATTTTCCATCGTTCAAGTTACTTCTTGCAGCCAGTATTAGAACTAGTGGAATTGTGAAGACCATCTGAGTACCCCTGTTGTGGAGACAGGCAGAGAGAGGTGAGGATGTTCAGCCTGGAGAAGAGAAGGCTCTGGGCACCACACGCTGTAGGTCCCCATTGACTGCCTACAGAAATGCCTCCTTCTGCCTCCTGCCCCTCCCAGAATGTCCCAGGGCAGGATAGAGCCACTGCTGAGGTCTCCTCCAGCCCAGGAGCCACCCCACATCAGCCATGTCCTGCACAAACACAGTGACAGTTTATACCACCCTTTGTCATCACTCGTGCAGGCAGCAGATGCTGCTTCTCCTTCCTTCATACAACCAAAGCTGCCTCCCTCAAAACAAAGCTTCCACCACATCAGAGAAAGATCAGAATATCAGAAATGGTCTCCTTGGCACCCTTCAAGTAAGCTGAAGGGGATAATAAAAAAAAAAAGGTATTTGCTTATAAAAATACTGTCATTATTCCCTGCAGGATACCACCTCAGTGATCTTGAGCAATATATAAAATGGCATTCAGGATTAATACAGACTTCAAAGCATTTATCCTCTTTATGTAGCAGAGTTCTGAGCTGTGCAGGCAGTTATACTCCAGGGACCTCTCTGAGCTTTTCAAAATATTAGTTTGAGAGGTGGGGTATGGGATAAAAAAACTCAGCTACAGCTACTATCATTAGGGCTGTGTACATGCAATATATGCAAAAGGGAAGAATACTTTTAAAGTTCCCCAGAGTCGCTCAGGCTAACAAGCTGTTTGAATTCTCTGCAGTTCAAAAGCTTAGAAATACTAAAACTAATTACAACTATTATATTGATCAAAAGGAAATAGACTATCAAGGCTCTATTAAACAAACATCCAAGTCTCATCTCACTTTTATAAAATGCCCTTTTGTTATTTCCATGTCTGCACAGACATCATGAAAGACAAAGGATGGTCTTCAAAGTTTCCCTTCTTTTATTCTGTTCCCTTTATAACTGTAAGCTCTGATGAATATAAACTATCCAGATGATGGGTTCAGAAGAAAAGCTTGTTGGAACTGCAGTGGGAGAACACCAGGTCAAGCTGCAAGCCATCACTTCTTGTTCCTGGGAAAACAGCAGCACCCAAAACATCCCTTCCCTGGAGAAACCTCCAAAGACACTGAGAATGCTCAAAATTTTAGGAGGGTAGACAAAAAAAAATAGAAAAATGCCTGGCAGCCACAGCAGGGCTTGAAGTACAGTACAAAAAGATAGCAGCTCCAGGTAGACTTCTCTTGAAGATGATACTGATCTCAACTTTAAAAAATCACATAGAGGTTTTAAAGATTTTAATAGTGTTACCAGTAGAGAACCAAACTATTTTGATAAAAATGACACCAAAGTTCTTGAATGCATTGCCTGAGGAATACTTTTCTGCAGAAGCCATAAAGCAGATGGTTATAAATGAGACTTATTTCATGGGCACCATTTAATGACTGCAAATTCCTTTAACTAAAAATCTAATTTTATCAGAGCATAAATCATCTGCTTTGAAGGGAAAAAACTGTTTTGGATTTTCCATTCCTTCTAAAAAGCTTCTTCATGTACTGCTTTAAATAGCATTTCATTAGTGCAATACAACAGTTTTATTTGTCAAGGTTCACTTTTAGCACCTATTTCCTACTTTTTAATGTTGTTCAATTGAGTACAGAATCAAAGGTCCTTCTGTTGTGTAGCTGAAGTGCCTAATCACTATGTGGAAATCAATGTAGTATGTTTGCTTCAGGATTGCCTTCCACCAGACATATAGCTAAAGTAAATCTGCATCTACAGACGACTGAGCACCCCAGAGTATGATAAATATTTCTACCTGGATTAGGAGGGGTGAAAATCAAAATCAAATAGAGTTCAGTACCTGCTGTCACACTGCTTCACTCCCCTGTAGCTGCAGCGTGTTGTACCAACACCTGTGTGAACCTGATGCCATTTAACAACTGGTTTGCACAAAGCCCTTTTCTGCTCTTACAGAAGGAATGTCAAGGCATAAGAGCTAGTTTATATCTCCTGATTAACAATGAGTCATGGGTCCATGGATGAGCAGAGCACGAGTGATAAATCAGATTTCATTCATAATGAACACAGAGCATTGGGAACTTCATTGTTCAGAGTTAAAACACAACAACACAGAGAGAATACAAACACAAAACAGTGGTTGGTTGCCAGCACGCCACAAACAGGTTTTCCAGTGGTCATTAGCAATGGATGCAAGCAGCAAAACCACTTTGGGGTTGTTTTGTATACAATCACAGAACAGTTTGGGCTGGGAGGAACAATACAAATCATCCTGTTCCAAACCCCCTGCCACAGGCAGGAGCACCTTCCACTAGGTCTGTTCAACCTGGCCTTGAACACTTCCTGGGATGAATTCAGTATTGAGAGACTTTCACATGGCTGTGCATTTCCCATCCCTGCTTGTTACTGCCTCTGATCCCAGCAGGGAATGATGCTGAGCACGGATCACCAAAGCAGATACCAAAGGGATGGCAACTGCCCTGAAGCACAATAATACATTGGATCACCTTGCAATGATTTCAGTCTCTTGGCCTTTAATACTGATTTAGATTTTGTAAAAAGGCATCCCTTTTTATAACCAAAATTCAATATAGGGGACTTGGCAAGAAAAACCCCCAAAACTTAAAAAAAGCCAAAACCCACAACCAGCAGCAAAAAAACAATAGAACAATGCAGCAGAAGAACAGGTAACACTCCAGATCCACAAGTTCCCTGCATTGCTGGCCTTACCAGACCCTTTGTGGGAGACAAGGCAGTGCAAGCAGATAAATCAAACCCAGTCCCTGCAGCTGGGCTCATGCTGGGTCTCACAATAAATCAGATGTTACCTCTGCACACCCCAGGTCTCCAGGGACCTGCTCTCAGGATCAGCCTAACTGCTGTACGATTTCTAAATATACAGTCCTAACTCATTTAGCAAATTAATAAAGAAGTGGCTGATCCTATTAATAGATTACCATGCCATGGATTTTTTTACTCCCTTCAGAGCCTTCTCCTCCTTATCTCCAGTGAGGGGTCATGCCAAGAAGATAGATTTAGATCAGATACTTAGGAATAAATTCCTCCCTGTGAGGGTGGGGAGGCCCTGGCACTGGCTGCCCACAGAAGCTGTGGCTGCCCCGTGCCTGGAAATGTTCAAGACCAGGCTGGAAAGGGCTTGGAGCAACCTGGATAGTGAAAGGTGTCCCTGCCTATAGCAGGGGGGTAGAATTAGATGTTTGACCCAAACCCAAACCATTCTATGAAATGACACTCAGTGCAGGGCTGGTGGGATGCTCTGCCTGGGGACTGGAGTATCAGCACAGTATATGACTAATACACAGCTTAGTTTGACAATCAGGATTTTCTCCCTTTGTTTGCAATCAGACATGAGGAAAAAATAGATCACATGCTCCTGTTTGGAGAAAGCTTGCTATCAGTATGGACACTGGCAGTTTGGATTTGTACTGTCTGGTATGAACACAGAGGAACTCTGATGTCTCACATCACACAGTATCATCTGCTCATCCATACGGTAGCTAATTGAGATAATTACTGCATCTCTGATTTTACTCACTATTAGTTCTGGACTCCAGATGAGAAACCCAGGTATAGCTCCATAAATTTCCACCTTGTGATGGGGAAGCTCATGGGATAGCTGTTTTTAGAAATCTCAAATTTGTGGATATACTCTTTCTTATCTAAAAACTGAGAGTTCCCCTGCTTGGTGGTCAAAAGTACTTCAAGTAAAACTGTCTTCCTTTAAAAACTAATGCTACAACCTTTGTTTCAAAGGGAGAATATGCTACAATTGGGGAAAAAAATTACTCAACATTTAGTCTTTTAAGGCTGAGTGGCCTCTGAACAGAGTATCAGAAAGTTTAACCCTCTGTCACATCATAACCAAGTTAAGACTGCTTTGATTCCTTTTATTCTTGCAACATGATTTACTCTGGTCTTATTTTCTTCTTCAGAATCATACCAGCATTTTCCCATCTCAGTATGATTTTTCACAGCTGCTCAACTGTGACATGAGAAAAACTTCCTGAAATTTGATTCCTGCAGTCAGTGAGTGCCACAGCTCAGCACAGAGCCAGGCAGCACGAGCCCACATCCCTCTGCTCCCAGAGGCAGCATCCAAATACCCAAAATTCAGAGCCATTAACATCCAATGCACCACAAACTGCTCCATGCAGCAGCAGGGGGCCTGTTCTCTTGGCTGGAAGGTGACAGATCCCAGGAAACTGGGCAGTGCAGGACCACCACGAGCTATCACACACTGCATCCTACCAGAAGTTTAAAAGAACATAAAGGAAGCAGGATTTCTGTTCTGTAAGAGACTGCAAACAAATGGGTTTCAGATTGTGCTTTAGATGCATCTTGACAATCCCTGACACTCACTATTGAGCTATAACCACTCATGTAAGCCAAAATTCTTCCAATTTTCTGCTGTTACTCAAGTGTACAGCACCTGCCTTGTTCCAAATTTCACATTTTCTAGTATTCAAGTACGAGAGCATCCCGTAAGATACAGCATTTATTAAGATACAGCATTTATTAAGCCCTCTGAGTACACAGAAGAAAGTGGAGAGGGAGGTTGGGGATGCAGAGGAAGGACCTCAACATGCCTAATATAAATATTACCAAAATATTTCACAGCACCTTGAGCTGCAGATGCTCAGGTAACCAGCACTCAGAGCAAAAGCTTCTCATCTCCACAGGGATAAGATACCTGTTAAGATTTAGGATGCTCTACAAAAAAGCAATTATTGCTTGTTAGAGATACCACATAAATGTAGGAAACAAGGAGTGAATTATCACTACCTACCAAAGTTATAGAAAAATAAACTTAAGTCTTGTCTCCCTGTACTTTCATTAATGCTTGAAGCAGCAGCAGGCTGTGGCACAGTATAGATCTAAATTCAAATTTGATTATTTTCTTCCTTTCTCCAAACTGAAAAGCAGGAAGAACACTCAAATAGTAGACAATACATTACTATTATTAACAGTTAAAATAAATACCAGGATATTAGATCTTTTACACTGTGCCTGGTTTATTCCCAGCTCATCCTCTGAAATTGTGTCTGTATTTGAATTAGAAGCAAAAAGCTTTTATCAAAAAAGAACCTTTGCAATTTTTTTACCTTACTTCAGAAAAAAAAAAATCCCTTCCTAGTCTCTCAGATTAGGAAACATGACTTTTCTGGGGGAAGGGGCCCAAAATCATCCCTATGAATCCCTTGCTGCCCAGAATAACCTACTGTCATCTTCAGATGCCGCAGTAGGTGATGCAACATTTAAGAATCTGAATATAACTAGAAATATCAGCAAAAATTGATACTCTTAGACAAGCACAGTTGAGGCTTGTGAGTGGACTCCAGAGAAAGGCTTTATTCTAGGCATGAGGGCACTGAAGGGCTGATCTGATCCAGCTGTTTGCTGTACATTTATACTTGGAGATTTTGAGCAGTTCAGGTGTCAGAGAATCACAGAAAGGTTTTAATTCAAAGGGACCTTAAAGATCATTCAATTCCAACCCCCTGCCAGGGGCAGGAACACCTTCCACTAGACCAGGTTGCACAGAGCCCCATCCAACCTGGCCTTGAACACTTCCAGGGATGGGAATCTATGTCCTCCTTCAAGTAATAATTAATGAACAAAAACAATGGATAGCCAACAGAGCCAATACCTTCCAAATGCCAGCAAGAAGAAAGTTATAGTGCCTTGAAAAATGAGCACAGGGAGCATCACCTGGGAGCTCTGTGCAGGGCAGCTTCCCAGGGACACAGCTCCTCTCCCCACAGGAGCGTGGGGGGCTGTGCATGGGTTCCTGAGACTTCTTAAGTAGGAGGATGGGTGGCAAAAATAGCACGGCATGAAAGGCAAATTAAAGCAATTAAGTATTTCTGGAAACCACAGAGCAGTTATGGTTCTGTAGCCCTAAACAGACCACAGAACACCTGCCAGCCTTCACTGTTACTGCTCAGAAGCTTGGTGACCTCCAAATACTTAAAAATGCAGCAAAAAAGAACTCTCCATGTACCACAACACAGGATTATTCTCTACTTTCACATTTACAAGCTAGGACAATATTATTCAAGCTACCCACCAGCAGTGCCCTAGAAAACATAACACAGAATTTGAATTTCCAAAAAGCAGCTCTGTGATAACTTGTGTTAGAGGCGCTGTGCTCCTGGAAGGGCTGATGAAGACCTGCAGCACTGCTCTGCTCATTTGAGGTTCACAAAAGGAGATGCAAGGTCTGCCCCAAGAACCATGGCAAAACCAGCTTGGCTTCAGCATGCACAGGAAATCAGCCTCCCACAGAGAAAGCAGGGAATGGGAGAAGCTGGCTGTCAGATTTCAGTATTTAATAAGATGCTCTGCAAAATATCCCAGGAAGCAAAAAAAAAAAACCAAAAAAAAACCAAAAAAAAAACCACACAAAAAAACCCCAAACAAACAAAAAAAACCACACCAGCCTGAGCTACTAGTAGGGATTACCTAGTAGAGACTGAGCAGAATACCATTGCTGGCTTTCCATCAGAATCTCTTAGCCAAGTTCTCCTCCAAACCCAAACTGCAGGGTTATTTCAGATTCAGATTGTCTCTTTTCTGCTTATACTGGAAACTCTCTTCACTACCACTGGCAATGACTCAGAAAGCTGCATTTTTTGAGACTTCCTTTCTAGAAGGAAAAGGTGACCCCAGATCACATCACCTGGTGTATCATGGACCACCCAAAGCCCTTCTGAGCCAGCACAGAGCTGCCCGTGAATTGTAATCACCTCTACAACATCCAACTGGAACATGCAATCTGCTGAAGGCAGAGGCAAAAACTTGTCCCAA
Source organism: Chloebia gouldiae (assembly GCA_003676055.1). Lineage (NCBI taxonomy): Eukaryota > Metazoa > Chordata > Aves > Passeriformes > Passeridae > Chloebia > Chloebia gouldiae. Next base: position 9,519,631 of record QUSF01000017.1, on the reverse strand, counting down.
GACAACACCCCAGAGCAGTGAGCACTATATGGCTGGTATGCTGGCATATATTCCACTCAGTAGGATTTAGTCCCATCATAGTTCAAAACCCTGAGAAGCTTCACTCAAGTCCATATGCAATGCTCAGAAGCTTCAAGAATTTTCCAGCAACCCCTGGAACCAGGCTATGAGACATTTCACACAACACAGCAGTAGTCTCCAAAATTAATACAAACCAGGAATGTTGCAGCTTTCCAGTGAAACACTAATGTTTTCCTTTTTTTTTTAATTAGGTTTTCTATTTTAGCTCTTTCAGTGAAACTGGAATTTCATACTGCATATACATATTTATTAACTATTCTAATCAGAACTAAAAATATTCCCAGTACAAGAAACCTCTTCTCAGGAACACCCCATAAATTTGAGGGGTGAAAGGCTGCACATCAAGAAAAACACACGCCATTGTTATATTAGAGGGCTGCTTTCTGATCAGAAAGCCTTGTAGTCTTATTTTCTTCAATAAATTCAAAGCACAGCTGCAATAATTCTACCACATACCATGAAGAAATTGATTTAGCAATCTGAACATAAATTAAGCAATGTTTTTGATTCAGTAAACTTGTTCCTATGTAGATCAGAACAAGTATTAGTGAAGGTCAGTGACCCATACCCACGTATTTGCTTTGATGAGGTTCACAGGAATTTTCCATCAGAGCAGACTTCAAAATTATTTGACCTGTAAATTAACATTTTACTCATTTTTAAAGCAGTATTAGAGACTTGCTAGGAGCATTTCTAGTTGTGATTCAATATTTTTAAATGCAAATTAATGGATTTATGAATTAATCAAACCATAAAATTTGGAACCTGATAAACTTCTCATGGATAAGGAGCTCAAAAGTGAACAAAGCCCTATAATGCTAGAAAAAGGATTTCAGGTGACTTTGTTATTAGAAATGTATTATGGACAAACTATTTTCTGCAAGAGACAGTAACTTCTTTTTATCTCAAAAGGTGATTATCTCAGTTTCACTGACCTACCAGAAAGCTATGCTCAGAGTTTTCAGATTAATTTTGTTGTTTGGTGCTACACTGTATAAACACTATTTCTTGTGGAAATGAGTTTTCTGTACAGATACTTTTCTCAAAAATCTGATTTATAACTTACATTTCTTGAATCTATTTTAATGGCATTCTTTGTGCATTCATAATTTTAATATTCACACCTGTTAAATTCTGTGCAAACCTGAGCAAATACATTTTTAGCTGAGATACTTCCACCTCAAGCAAGATCAAGTAATTGGTACAATAACATTATGGTCTTTAAAGAAAGATCAAATGAATTAATGTCTTTCAAGTAATATAATAATTCTATGATTTATGTTAAAGTAAATGGAGAAACGAACTTAATTCCTCAGAGCAACTTTCTTAAAAAAATCAAAACTAATGTGAATTACTAAAGAATGAGACTTATTTAATTGCACAAGTATGCAAAATATTTAGTAACTTTTAATAAAAAAGCAAAATTGATCAGAGATTCTGCAAGAACAGGTTTAACAAAGTGCCAGTGTACTACCTGAGCCCACACAGCAGCAAAATAACAGTGGAGATGTGGAAGGGAGCTGTTGTTCTTCACTTTTACAGAACAGAGGTTGGATATCTCAAGGACAAAATACACCTGAAACACACCTCACAGCTGTAGAACCTCCAACACCATTGGAATGACTTTTGAGCCCTGCTAAGCAGCACTTTTTTAATTGGCTTAAACAATAATGCAGATAACTGGGTATTTTAGACAGAATGTGACTGGGAGAAATGGGATCCTCCAACTACAACCAAATCCCAAGGCTTAAACAGATCCAATCGTAACATTAATCCATCAAGGGCTTATCATTAGCCTGGCACTGACTGATGTGTCTGCCAGCACATAAGTGTTCAAGGCAGTGGCAGCTAAAAAATAGCCAAGTGTCCTTTTCCTGTCCTTCTGCACCATCTCCCACTTTCAGACATTTGAGCAACCATTTAGGGAACATACAGGACCTAATTAAATAGCTAAAATTGTTCCAGCATTCATTCATCATTTACAGCTCAACAAAGTCACAGTGCTAGATTATTGTGGATTTATTCACAAGTCTCAGCCTCAAACTTGTGAAAATCTGAGTATACATCTGTGCCACAAGCAGTGCTGAGCTCTGGCTCAGAAATCCAGCATCCCACTGGGACAGGGACTGCTCCATCCACACCCACATCCACTGTCACCTTCAGCACTGGAAACAGGCCCAGCTGCTGCTGCACTCCCTGAGCCCAGGACTGAGCACTGAGGAGGCACTGCTGCCCTGCCCCAGTCCCAGTGCCCCAGCAAGATGGGCAGATCACTGCTCACTACAGTCACTGTTCCCTGCTCCCTTTTCTATTCCTCTGTGCTTCAGAAAGGTGTCACATGAGTAAGTCTGGAGGGAAACACTTTGGGCAGTGATTTTGCTGATTCTCTCAGAACCACCTATGGCTCAGTTTTCTTTCTAAAGAGCTTTTTTTAGGTTTCACCTAAATGTTCACTGACCCAAGTGAAGAGCCAGGACAGTTTGCTTGCTAAATTTAGCTTCATTGTTGTCAGCAGCCCCAGGACACAACACACTGTAAAGTCATTGGGGCAAAGACAGCATCTCCACAAGAGCCAGATGCATAATTTCACTTCCAGATGATCTACCCAGTGAGTGTAAGAGTTTCTGTTTCACTGCTCTCCTCGGGAGGTGTTTAATACAAATATACATAGATAAGCCCACACTTGTTTTCTGTTGGCAATATGGGGAGCCTGACCACAGCCCCAGAACAGAAACCCAAGAGCTGTGGCTGCACAGCAGCAGGTGTACAGTACCTCTTGATGCAACCTCCCCACATCCGAATACAGGCTTCTGCTCTGGTCCACATCCATCCATCCCCTGGTGACCAGGGGGAAAACCCCCAACAGTACAAGAGAGCACCAAAAGCTCCTTGATGTCATCATTTCAAGTCTGTTTAAAAAAAAAAAAAAAAAAAGAGAAGTTATAGAACATTCATCTTACAACAAAATCCAGCTCAGGTTTGGTACACAGAGGCTTCAGCTGACAGTGTCCATCCACACTCGGTCCCTACAAAGCTCTACAGTCTCCAGGGTTTTGACAATGAATTCCCATATTGGTGTAGTTTTACCCCAAAGCTATCCTCCTCTGGACATGCTGTTCCCAGCCTGCTGGCACACAGCACCTGCAGAACCAGAGTCCTGTGATTTCTCTAACTCCTGTGTCCAGAAGGAAACCACATCTAAACATGGTCCTGTGGCACTGCAGAAGCCAAAGGGTGAATTTTATCCCTTCTCCAGAGCCCCCAATAGCACAGGGTAACTCACAGCCAGGGAGTCACACCTGCACTCTCAGCAGATTTTCAGGAAAATGCCAGACACACACCTTTGCTTCTCTGACTGCTGGAGGCTACCAGCAACGCGACAGCAAATAATATCATTATTTCCCTCTGACTTAGAGGGGGACTTTGCCTTGAGCAGATACAGCCACTGGCACCCCCTTGGCTATGATCAGGTGTGCAGGCTGAGCCAGGGCTGACAGCTGACACCAGCACAGGGACAGTCATTCATCCTCCCGATGAGGATATCTGCCCAAATGGTCACCAAACACCCAAATTTGAAAGACACAAAACAAATCCTGTGCTGAAGAGGGCTGATGTGTTTCTCCAACCGTGACAGAGGTGAGTCCCACCTGGGTCTGATTTCTGCACTCATATTCCTCTGTCCCAAGCAGAGACATTTCCAATCCCTCTCACACTCACTCCACTCAAGAGCAGCACCATTTCCCTGGCCTACCACAGCCCCACATCATCTGTGGGGAACTGGAGGAATTCCCACTAAATCTGCATGCACTTTGAGCAGTGGTTCTTGTCTTGTGTAGTTTTTTAATGAATTTGGAAAGAACACCAGTGCAGTTACTCAAAGTGGTGTCAGATGGAAGTCCTGTGTTTCCCACACCACAACCCTGAGCTGGTGCCCTGGAAGCTCAGACAGGAGCTGAGGTGCTTCCCCTAAAACAACAACACAACACAAGACTGTGTCCTTACTTTCTACAAATGAAATACCAACGGAATATTCAGGCCTGGAGCCATTTCTGAGATGGCTGAAGAAGACTAAGATGGACCTGTTAAAGACCCTGAATGAAGGATGGCATTTCTACAGGATGCGGGACAGGCTACTGCCTGGCTTGAGCCATACACATCAACAAGCAGGTTACCTGCCAATGGCAAAATTCAGCCAAGCTGAATTAACTCGCCATGACATACCTTGTCTTGATAAGACTCATTTTGCAGTGCTTTCATGCCATGTATTTGCCACAGGGTATATCCAAGCCTTGGTGCATCACTCCTAATTTTGGAGCCACGACCATTTACACCAGCAGTGACAGTCTCAGGTATTTTGTTTGCTCAAAGATACCCCATTACTAGATTGAGCACAGCATACAGCACCCACAGAGCTGAGGCAATGCCTTTTCTTGGCACTAATGTAAACACACTGAATGGAGAGCATTCAGGATGAAATCAAAATTTATTAGTCTTTCTAAATTCCAATTATGAACATGAGATGTAAGTTACTGGGGCTACAAATAAATATTTGATAAACCAAAGTCACTACATCAATAAGAGACAACTACATTATTACTTTATGAATTGCTCTTGCACAGCAACATTGTTTTTCATAGGGTTTTGGGTTTTTTTTCCTTTAATAGAAATATTTTGTGTGCTCAGTTGATGCCATCACAACAAATAACATACCAGTTCTAGAGACCTCTGAATCATATCCTGCTTGAAATCACAATCCTGGAGCAAAACAGGGAAATCACTAGTTTAATGTGTATTTAGTAAACAACTGACAGAGAGCATGAAGGATCTGTAGAACCAATGAAACTGAACAGGCAGACTCTACCTGATAGAAACTCCAGTTGCTTTATAAATAGACTTTCTAGAACACCTTTAGACAGTTTAGAAATCGCTTATTTTTATTGCACGCTGACAGCACACTAATTGCTCTCAGTCACAGTAAGAAGAGGATGCATTAATACACATTATATATCTTAATAGCCTCAATCAAGCAACAAATATGTACCATAAATATCAACCAAGAGCTTACTCTGGAGTCACACAGCATTTTCCTGTCACTTGGCACCCTAAACCAGAGCTCAGCACTGCCTTACCCTGAGCTAAAGGGAAGGCTCCTTGCAGAACCCGGTCTGCAGCTACACCATACAATACAGCTATCACATTGCAGGTTCAAAGTTCCCTGAAGTCAACAGAAAAACTCAAATTGATTGAAATAGATCCAGATCACCACTGTAAGTTCAGGCAAGTTTTACTATCCATTTCCTATCCTCGCTCGAGTGAGGGACAGATTTGCTGGATTTGAGCTTGTATGGAAATCACTGTCCAGAGAAATCAAAGCTTGCCTAAGGAAATGTCTGCAAAAAACAAGCAGTTGTACTTAAAGAATAAACATTTGCCTTTGTGATAAAGAATATACTATGCAAAGCCATAAAGTTTACCTGAAGGTAGTGGTTTCCTCCTCTGAGCTAGAGCACCCTTCCAGCTTTCCTTGCAGCTGGCACTGCTCTAGCAAGAATCACGCCACAAGTACAGCAGCACCAGGCTATGCACTGTCATCTGCAGCAGCTCAAACACAAAGGCAACAGCAAAACACCAGCCCAAAGCCAGATGGATCTGGGCAGGCACCAACACGCAGGGAGAGCCTCGAATTTAAAGCAAATGGCTGCAAAGTCTCCAGTGGAAGAAAAGCAAGCAGATGCCAGCCAAAGACAAGCACAGGTCGTCAGGTACAGGCTTGGGAGCTACTCAAGCAAAAAGGGTCACCTTGAAAAACAACAGGGACCAAGCATTTTGGCCTTTTGACTGGAGAACAGCACAAACTGTTTAAAGCATTTCTGTGACATACAACAACCAGATCCTGCAGTGATGCCACAACTTTTTCCTCCGCAATGCAAAAATGTTACAAATTCAATTACTGTGACCACTATGAGATTAAAAAATTTGCCAAAAGCAGTTACTGGTTTTGTTTCAGGGCTATTTAAATTACAGCTTATTTGAGAAATTACTGCAATAGTTTGCAATGGTTTTCAATAATTTCCAATAAGCTTCATATCAGAAAGAGGCTGAACTTAATTACCTGAAATTCTGACTGTTGCTATAGCAAAAAGAAAGCATTTGGACATAACTATTACCTCTATTCAAACTGACGCTATTAAAACCAGATAAGAATCTAGTCCTCAGTTCCTGCTATCAACCTTTCCAATTGCTCCAGCCTTATCTAAACAGCGTTTCCATTGCTGGAAAAATAATTTTGACGTCCATAATTTCTTGTTAAGTGCTACAGAACTAAGCTACAAAATTAAGCAGAAAAGCCAATAGTTTTGGCAAGACATAATGAAACTGAGTAATTATTCGGTCAGCTGTCCGCAGTTAAATACTTAAAGTTTGGGTACATTAAGAACTCATTGGAATCAGCTGTGATGTTTAAGTACAAACTGGGTTTTTTATTTGAGCAATTGAAAATATTTGAAATACTTGAAAATATTTCATTTACTAAATTCGATTAGATTTCATTTCATTGAAATCCTCCAAGGCACTTTCAATCCTCCAGAATAAATCTGGGGAGCATCAATCCAAGAAGGACGCGAGACTACCAAGAAACTCCTGAATCTGGCGGAGCTTTCGCCTCAGATTTCAAAGCATCTTTTCTCCGCGGTGATGGTGGGAGAAGCCCCAGGGCAGGCGCGGCGCCGGGCAGCGGGGCCAGCCCGGCCGGGCAGCGGGGCCGGCCCGCGCCGCCACCCAGCGGCCGCGCCGG